>LAZJ01000356.1:0-506399 GCA_006503525.1 Cryphonectria nitschkei | reverse complement strand
AGCCCTAGCCCTAGCCCTAGCTTCCTTTTTTCTTTTTCTTTTCAATCTCTTTCCTCTCTCAAGTTTCTCAACACAAAATGTTCAACAAACACTAGATTCGGTATCCAACATGCGAATCCCTCGACTGAAAGCGCAAACTTTACCTCTGTTCCTGTAATTATCATCAGAGGCAATTGCCAACGCAACATTACCGCCGCGTACGTCAGGGCAAAGTTTCTCGTCATCCAAGCCCGATGAGCCTTTACATCTCCGTTTGACCGGATAGCTATAAGGCTTCTTCGAAGAGTCTCAAGCCACCCGAGGGCCAAAAGGGCAAACCCTACCTTTCCCCAGAGCAATGCCTCGCTGTGAAAGGTGACAATGAAGGCGGCGAGCCCTCCGATTGCTACGCCGAGAGCATAGATCCAGCCGACCCATCGGTGGACCCGGCGGCTCCCTCGCTGCAGGTGCGGGAGAAACTGAAAGGGACCGAGACCCATAGCTACGGCAGAGGCCCCAATGTGAACCACACCCCCGATAGAGCTTATAATTCTCGCCTTGATTTCAGGGTTGCCAGGAGTGAGGCCGGTGAAGAATGCAATGCCGTAAGCCGATGTAACAAACGATGGAATTGCCATAAGCCACCATTGAATGCTTGGCCTGCTCAAGGCCGTTTGATGAAGAGATTTGTCGGCTATTCTAATCCGCCGCTCATATTGAGGGTCGCGTGGTGGAGATGTGTCGGCTTGGTGAACGAAAGGTTTTCGATATAGGACGGCTGAGGTACGCATCTCGTAGTGAATTTGTGGTGAAAACAAAATATCGAATTCCCCTGCCGCTACCGATTACAACGCTGCTTGAAAAGAAGGTAGGGGGTGTTGATGCTAGGTTTGGCGTTTGCTCTGTCAGAGTTGAAAGATACTCGAGCGTTGACTACAAATAAGAATACAATGTAGTAGCAACATTTCTCTGAACCAAGTGCCGAATAAGGAATCAAGTCTCTTTAAACTCTGCCGATTTTTTCCATAGCTGTAGAGCAGATTCAGTTTTGCAAGAGCAAAGCAAAGGAAATTTAAAACCACGTAACGGATTATCCCAAAAGCCCGAGACAGCCGACACTAGAAACTTGGTAGTTGAAGTGGGGTTGTGCGGGTCCGACATTTGACCCCAAAGAAGTTAAATACTCCAGTTGCTGTGGATCGCCTGAGTCTTTGTATAGTACAATCCCTATATACTTCGGGGCATTCGGGGTTTAACAAATTCCCATTGATTCCGTGAAATGCCTTTTCAGTAAGCTTAAATTCTAACAATGCTCCTCTTATAATCTGAAAGGAATAGTGATTACTATCAACGCATAATTGTGTATAGATGTATGCCTGAGAACTGTCAGCCCCCTCGAGTAGTCTCGTATCATTCCCAGACTATCGGGGTATGAGTCCAAGAGATGTAAGGTAGTCGCCAGTTGATATGCTGACGTGGTTGAAGTGATTTAAAATACTAAAAACAAACCAAAGTAGGCCGGAGCGAACGAGAAAGACCTGCCGAAAGATAGGAAGCCCTGGCTAACAAGACTTGCCAGATGTAGTCTATACAATGGATTTTTGAAGCATCCTCATAGGGTTTACCTGCCCTGACCACACCGTGCGGGTTTGTCTTCTGGAGGAGATTTTTAAAACAACAGAAGAATGCTATTCGGCAACCCCGTCCGAGAGCCTCTTCTTTCATGCTTATATGAGTCAGCCCACAAATGGGCGTAGCTCCCCAACTCCTAACTGGCTACAGGGGGTTTCAGGTTATGTACCTCTTCGATCAAACATGCCAACAGGCTATCTTCCTTTGTCGATTATATACCTTAATTGCCGGGCTATTCTATACTATAATTCCGTTGCATAACTGTTTGCATTAATTTGATACAATATCTCTCAGAATTTGTGAGCCGAACATTGCCTGCTGAATGAACCCCCCCCCCCTCCTTAGCAGAGTGAAATGGTCTGACATATGCTGTTTTTCCTAGTCCAAGATTGACAGCTGGGCAGGCTTGCACAATTACCATCATGTCCGAAGCAGACAAGACACTTCTGGTGCCGTCGGCCAACGTTGAAGAGGATCAGGCTCCTTATTCACGGAACGGAGAACATACGTCCAGTGCTAAGTTCTCAGCATCCTCCAGGGCTCCAAAACATACATAGCTGTAGATATATCAGCTAGCACATACGGAAATCCTTTGGAAGTGGAAAAGAGGTCCATTAGTAAGATTTGCTCGCTGCTTCCGGCCCAGCTTCGATCCAATATCACCATACTCCCTTGAAGCGACACTTTATACCCTGAGATTCACCTCGTTGACATCGAAAGCCTCTGCTTAGATAGCGGTACCGATTCAAGCGTAAATTATAAAGATTCTGAGTCTTGTCTATGTTTACAGCTGAGCTCATTCTGGTTTCTCCTGACAGATAGGGAAATTGATCGATATTACGTCTATAAATTCTCTCGAAATCTGATGGAGTACGCCATGCATAGCAAAGGTGCTGTGGTGATAGTGCTCGGCGAAAGGTTACCAAAGCCAAGCCAATGAAACAATACAGTGGGCGTGTCAGTGTTCGTCATGAGCGCTCACGCTGCTTGTCTGTATACAGATATTGAGACGGGAAAGACATTTGAGCTCCAGACCAAAGGTTGCTTCACATCTCTGCTACCGCCGCGCAGTCAGAACCCGTGGTTTGATTACGACACAACCTGGGAAAATCTTCACTAGATTGCATTGGAGAACCTCATGCGAGCCTTTATACTGCCAGTCCAGACTCTTGGACTGATGAGATATCATTGCAAGGGCCCAACGGCCCCCAGACTATGAACCTTGCGGCTCTCTTATCCGGCACCTTGCTAGTAACCGAGGATGGTCTGGAGGTCATAATGGACAATGAAGAGAACAGGCAGACAGTCACAATAACTGCTAAGTGACGAGGACAGGACAAGGAGTTCAGATCTTGGCTTGATCGAGTGGACGAGAAATTAGAACTAGAAGGGCTACGACAAACCGAGACCACGCCCACAAGTCCTGAGCTGTCCCGTTTAATCAGAGACATGATGGCAAGCTTGAAGTCACCTTCGGCAGCTCCAACTAATTCGCACCAGCTCCGACCAGATCATCTGCACATACAAAGTCAAGGTATTCCAGAAGAGGAGGGAGCGAACACTCCACTGGTTCTCGAATAACACGAAGAACGCTTACATACTTATATACAGCGAGAATCCGGTGACTATATGCGGAAGATTTCCACAGTCAGCGTCGAACTCGCGGAAACGAACTTTCAACGTATTGGAGTACCCGTTCGCACGAGGAGGAACCGGAATGAACAATGGAAATTGCTCGAGGCCACAGGTTCACAAAGCTCGCAACATCTAATCAAACTTCCAAACGCATCTGCTCGGTATGCAGCCGTTTCAACAAAAATGTCGTCCTACTCGTCAAGCCTACAACAGCTCAGACAACACTGGATTTCCCAAAAGAAAGAAATAGATCACAGCTCCTCTTCTCACTAGCTATAGGCAACCATCTTCAAACCGACATAGTATCCTCGATTGTGCTTATTTCCAGTGTGCAAGCTAATTTGTAGTGGCTATGTTGCCGTTGTCGTCGTTCTCTAGAATTAGAAGCGAAACTATTAGCACTGCTCTCTCATTCAAAATTTTGATCTATACAAGTATACCTCTGTCCAAGATCTATATATTGCTACGAATTCGGTACTCTAGTCAAGGGCTTCGAAATAGTTTCCTCGATCCTTGCGCGATATATGCTTCTTGATAATATATATCTCAGGATACCCAGCTTCTCATCTGCACATATACAGCTGCAGTCTGCATTAGTCCTACTTTATATAGTTATTGTATGCTATCTAGTGAAGGCGAAGGCCTACTTCTTATAGAGCACTGGAAAGAGAGCTCTCAAGTCTGTGATCAGAACTTCTGGACTGGGCAGAGCAGCATCTACCGTCGCTACGTTACACCTATATGTGCGGCTATCCCGATGGGCTCAAGGCGGCAAGCGAGGCCCTCGAAGAGATACAGAAGCTGCAGCAGCGGCAGGCATTCGCAGCACTGGCAGAGCGCGTACATCCTGTAAGCGACGCAAGCTGTCATCTCCATGTGGACATGTCTATGTTTTACGGCGGGCTCGGCTGCTGGATGGATGCTGTGATTTCGGGACAGCTGTACTACTGTGTTAGAAGTAAGTAGAGGGCCCCTTAGAGGCTATATCTGCGGGAAATATTGCTTGACTATACCCGCAAAACATACAGCGAGATATGCTCTATCTATAAACTAGATCAATACCTAGTCGCGGGCTTTTAACGATATCTTGGTCCGGCTTAGAAAGCGACAGTAAGTGGCTGAGAAAAGGAGAGAGGAGGAGACGCGGTTAGAAGATGAAATGTTATGTATTTGAACAGAGGAAAACAAGAGAAGAGAGGAGGAGGCGTGGAAGGAATGGTGGCATAACGCAACAAAGGAAGAGAAGAAAATGCGGAAGCGAAACGAGAGAATTTGGAAGGGCTGGTTTAGTCGAGATAAACCTCCATTTCTTACTAGAGAAGAGACAGGATGAATAAAGCGCGCGTTTCTAAGATTGCGCAAGCCCAAAAGCTCTCCGCGCTTGCCCCGCTAGACCAGATGAAAAGTTCGGACGCAAACACCCGCGGCAGCCAGGCTGTTAGTGAGTTCGTCAAGGTCAACACGTAGCCACGGAAAGGCCTTTTAATCTGGGCTCCGTCGATAATCAGCGGCACTAATACCCAGGGAGGGATATCGGGGGTCCTCATGAACCACATCTCCCGTGCGGGTGTCCTGCCAGACCCATCCCACGTCCCTGTCGTCTCCAACCTCAACGTCGGCGTACATGTGGCGCATGTGTTGCGGGAGGCGCCCCAGGACGCCCTCGCCAAAGTTCGCCTCGTCCAGGTAACAGACCGACGCGATCTGGCGCTGGCTTCATTTCTGGTCGGACTTGCTCAGGGGTCGCAGGATGAGCAGTCTCTTGCATCCGAAGACGGCACAGATCTTATCACCTGGTTGTATACACTTATCACCTTTGCCAAGACTAATAACTCAGCTTCGGTGGATAAAATCACGCGCCGGGGAAGCAACCTCTCCAGCCAAGTATGAAACCCGGCTGGAAGCGTTTTCATGCCTTTGTCCTGGAGCTGCAAGACGTAGGCTTGCAAAGTCTTAAAAGGAAGCTTTGCCCCTGCCCCTGGAGTGAGGTCGTTTTCCTTATACTTGTCGTGGTATAGAATCCGAGTGTAAGCATCAAGGACAGCCCTACCAGTCGGGTAAGGACCGTCTATTGTCCGCCGCTTGAGGTGGTTCCGGGTATTCTGGGGATAGCGCAGCAAGTAGACTTCGGCCATTTTCGTCATGATGACACTGCGAACTTGAAGAACCCCGGCCGCAATCACTTCCTAACTTCTATAACTAAGTCGTATATTTCCGGAGGCTAGCCTGTCGCCTAGTCTCGCGGTTATCCTGTCAACATATAACCAGTCCGGCATCTATATAGGGCCTTTCCGCCCGGAGTGCAACCGGCAGTTATCTAGAATACGCTGGTCTTCTTCAGGATTTCCCTGTAGGTAGACTGTCGTTGCGTTTTGATAGACATCAGCCGTTGTCTTTGTATAGTCGGGTACAATAGCTTCCTTGACTTTCTTATTTATTTATTCTATTATTTGCTATTTGTATCATTATAAACTTATACCTTTCTTTTCTTTTCTTTTCTTATATATTTGCAAAGCTTTTTAAAAATGCAATAATATTTTATATGCATCGTATTCTATAATAAAGCTATTGTGTTTAAATATAATATTACCAGAATATTGCCGCCTAAGCATTTTTAGTATAGAGTAGATTTTCTTATTAATCGTCGGCTTATATATATGCTAGACTGAGTGACAGTAAGATAATTACACATTGACTATCAATTTTGCTTATTATAGCTATAGCTTTCTCACAAAAAGCAATTATTGAGCACTGCTTAAGTGTTTATCTTCGGTTCCTCCTTGCTTATGCAGTGCCCTTGTTCAGATTTCAGAGTTGGCTTCTTAGCCGCGCTCTGCGTCTTCGCTATGCTTTACTGCGAGTTCGTGGCCACTGGAACGCCGGGAAGCTTGAACTTCGTTACTTTGGGACACGTCGCGCGCTTCACCCACGCTCGAGTATGACTTCGCGCTGAGCTAGTGGAGCTCGAGTCGTCCGCTGGTGGAGGAATCTCCTTCTTAATGGTTTCGGACCAGTAGAGAGGGCCGGCAATCAACGCATAGGAGTCAGCATTGTCGAGAGCCTTTTCCTTAGGACATTGGCCGTCCTTATTTTCCTCTGTGCTATCCGGGCATAGAAGGTCTTTTGCTTCCCACTTTGTTTTAGTCAAGCTTTCGATTACTTCTTGCAGACAGTAGCGATTGTAATTCCCGGCGGCAAGCTCTTTACAGTGTTCAGAACCGTAAGCATAGTCCTTAGTCCCTCTATAGTGTATCGCGGTTAGGTATGAGTTTCGCAAAATCGCCTCCTGACGCGAGCAAATAGCAGCTGGTAAGTTCCAGGAGGACATAGCTAGAAAAACACTTACGTTGTAGACATTGGCGCCATAACTTGATTAAAATGTGTCAGTTCATGCACAAGTGTCGTGGCAAGACTCTCTGCTATGTCTTCGAAATCTAGCGATACAGCTTTTTTAGTTAACTCGTCAGCAGTAAGATGATTTCCTTCTTCACGCTCCACTGTGTCGTAGAACTCAGAGAAGATAGTCACAGTCAATTCTGATAGGTGAACTTCGGCCAGGACTCCTTCCTAAGTCTGATATTAGATAATAGCCCATCATTATACGATGCAAAAGGTTCAACAATAGAATATCAAATCAAACGAGGTGGACAGGGCAACTGACATAGTCCTCAGTATTCGTTTGGCCTATATTAATTAATGACTTCGTTAATCATAGCGTCCTTGCTTCCGAACGATAAAATTTGGGGCTATACTTACAATCTACCACAGACTTGACAATGTTTCCTTTTGGGTCTGCTGCATCGGCCACATTCTTGAAAGCTTGCTGGACCTTGGTTTCTGTTTGCGTATTGCTGATCGCATTTGAGAGGAATGCGTTGTAATAAAGTTTTCCATATTGCCCAGTCAACCCAGAAGCCGCAGCCAATGCCATCTTCTTAGCGACAGCCATCTCGGACATAATAAGTGCTTGGGTTGCTGTATTGCAACTCTTGTCAAAAGTCCAAGAAGCTCTACAACGTATTGTGTTAGTATGCATATAGAAAGTTAAAGCAATCTAACCATCAGGCTAGTTTAGTTAGTTTCGCTTACTGAACAGCAGTAAGGAAGGCGACCAGCGCCATAAACTTAATGTTTGCCATAGTTAGTGTCAAGAAGATAAATAAAAAGAATCAGGGGTTTTAGAATATCTTGTACGTTCCCGACTGTAGATATCAAAGCGCTGGTGGAAGCAATAAATGAACAAGCATTTATAAGTGGTTTGTTGTCAATGATAGATATGATAGAAAGTATTCAATATAAATAAACTCGATGAGAATAGGAGGCTACAAAGGTAAATCAAAATAATAAGGGCTCCGTATTGTGATTTATATATATGAAAACACAGCTTCGTATTTCCTTTAAACTTCTATAATTATTGTTGGCCCACAATTTATCCCACTGACCTACGCACTAACAAGTCTCGTATAAGACTAGATAACTGAAGTTTAAATTACTACAAAATAGTTAACTATGAAACAAGCAGGCTGAGATTGAACGTTTGCATGCAGCTATAGTAAGCAATCGCTGTTCCAACTGTCACCTATCCTAACGTAAGATTTATTTCTGCCTCGCAATGTTAGCATTATATCCTCCTTATGGAGCAGCTAGACGGAGAGCTGAGAGAAAGTTTCCTTCACCAAGTCGTAGCGTTATTATCCACACCAAAATAATCAATTCGGATTACTTCGCTACAGCACAGAAAGCAACTCGAAAAGCCTCTTTTCTTAGTCTCTAAGGCTAGAATAGTAAGCATAAGACTGCTTTATGCATGTTGGAACTGCTGTATACCTATTGGCACTGCGATATAATCTTGCTTCTTAAAATAGCTATATATTCAAGGAATTGTAAAAATGTACCAAATAGTGGAGAATGTAAATCTTGACCACAACATATCTAGCAATTAAGCAGGGTGACATGACATGACTATATTCTGAAAACCGTAAGACCAACGCGGACCCACTTGCAATAGGCTATCCACAATTATTGTCTATTTATATCTCTGTTAGGGTCTGTAAAGTACTTTTTTGCTTACTTGTGAGTTACGTTAGCCAGCTATGATGTAACACACAAGTACATCGGTTTCGGAAGCTCCTGAGATAATTGCAACTTATTTTTATTCTTCGATTCCTGAGTATAAGTTGCTATTGAGACCCCTATGAATGCGTTTTCTTCACGCTCTCTCTTCTCTCGTTTAACACTGCTTCTGAACAATAATTCTCTTCAATCCTAATATCACGGCATTGGAACATACATCCCAAAAGATGGCTGAGCAAATGGAACAGAGATACTTTCCTTTCTTTCCAGAGACCTCCTATGATAGTAACACGTTAGCATCCCAGAAACATACCCGAGCGTGTCAAAACTTGAAATCATCTAATCAATTTATAACAGTCAGGCAAGATCTCCGAACCTTAGTCTTACCTTGGAAGCTATTACCAAAGATTATCAAATTCGATTCTCTATCGCACGAACACCGAATAGCAGTCCCCACGTCGAGCCAATCACTTTTCTGTGGAGCCCATGGAGCGCTCTAGCCCTCGGTAGATTCGTACTCATTCACGAGATAGACGCGGGCCGGGTCAGTGAGGTGGTTGAAGTCGGCGAGCTGGAGGGACTTCCCGACACCTTCTACCGCTACCATAATAACCCCGAGAGTCCCCTACCAGTCCCCAGCAAACAGGTCTTGCAGATAGCCCTGGGGGAACGACAGGAGCACATGCAAGCTCTGACGGCGAACTATAAGTCAAAATTGGTTGCTGGTGAGACGTATCATTTGCTGTGGCCTGGTCAACAGGACATCATATGGGGTTTGGGCCTAATCGCTCAGTACACCGAGTCCGGGCTGGAATGCGATGCAGGAAACAGACTCGTACTTCCACTAGCAGCTGGGATCACTTTCATAGCTCTCGAGTCAGGCGACGCATGCCCTAACCGAGCCCAGCTCAAGGGTTCCGATCGGAGCGACCGTTATGGAAGTCAAGAGCAGGACAAGAATCCCAAGATAAAAGAGAATGAGCGCCAAGATGCTATACTGGTTGCCGGAACGCTAGATGAAATGGTGCATTATAGCGAAACAGTGTGAGCGGTCTTCTTAGATATTCACTGTAATTACCCGATTGCTAACATATCTTATAGCACGGGAGCCCCAATATTGAGCGCACATGTCGAGGTCCTGCTTCACTCTGCGAGACGACAAGTACAAATACTATTAAAATTAACATACGAACGCAGCGGCAGTGACAGCAGACCAATTATATTCCATATTTACGAGTTAATCACGCAACGGGACATTTTACAACGCTGGCGAGGTAGTCACTGGGAGCCTATTAGGACAAATCGTGACCCGAGGGCTTGCCTCGGCGTCTTCTCGAGAAGAAGCGTCACTCCGAAAATGCAGGAAGTTCAGGTAGGCAAGAATAACCGGAAGTTCAGAAGTCTTAGGCCGGGCGAGTCTTGGATAACGCTCCTATCTCATCACGTACGAGAGCCCTTGCCTGATGATATAGTACCGGGAGACAGGATCAGAGCCGTTTTCAAGGGGGCTACTCTTGATTGGTGGAACTGGGGAAGCAGCAGAGACCAGTAAGATCTTTTCTTCTTTCAGTTTCCCGATTCTCGCTTAGAGCAGGGATCCTTTCCGACGATCGAATTTTTCTAATACCTGCACTTTGGCAATCTTTTAGTACGGAAACAATAGTCAACATAATGGGCCGTGGCACTTCGACAACCTTGTACGGTCCAGTGCTGAAGCCAGCCGATAATAATAGACGGCTATTCCTTGTGATTCCAAGTAGCAACGCAGTGGAGTTCGTCTGGCAAGGGTAATAGAGATGGCGCTAGAGCTCTATTCGGAACTTGCTATAACTTATCCAATATATATATCAATAAACTCCCTTGCTATTGCTATAAATTCGAAGCAACTTTGTTATGCAACTATTGCTAAATTTTCCATTATTATAACCTATCCAACATGCAGGTCACGAAACAGTAGCACGGAAGCTACCCGGAAGGGAACCTATAGCGCCAGCAGTTCAATACTTATGTTATAACCTATCTAACATACAGGTTATAGGAACAGGTCCCGCCAACAAGAGAACCAGGTATTACAACTTAACGTCTACTTAACGTCGGACTACCAGAAAGGATTACGTAACCCAGGGTTAGGGTTGTAAAGAAAGGAGGATCGCTAGACTTGCTAGGAAAGTGTCGACCAGGGCATAAGAGCTACGCAAAGCAAAGGGATTGAATCGACGTCCTTGTTATTTGACAACCGCTTGTGGTTGAATATGTCTATATCGTCGCCCCAAACTTCTGTATTAGTAAGCTGAGCTCGATCAGCCATTGTAACAAATCCATCCTTCTCGAGTTAGTATTGATTTAATAATTGATCCTCCGACACAATACGAGTCGAGTCGGCCATATTATTGTAACAGAAGACATTATAATATATAGAAAGTAATATCAGACAGGAATTAAGAACACAGCTAAGATTAATTATAGACTTAGTTCTATACTCACTATACTTAGCTATTTGACTAATTTCCTATTTGCAGTATTCTAGTATGACTAGATTACTAAAGATATGACCCAGAAAGGGAGGAAATAGTATTTGCAACATTATTGAAGATAATATCTAGTATTAAGCGAAGTATATTACCTTAAAGTATCTGCTGACCAATACAATGCTCTGTAAATCTCTAGATGTAAGCAAAATCCTGTTTATAGCTGCCGTCGGTTCAGTATTTTGTGAAATGCTAGACTAGGAGGTTTCGAGCCCGTATAGAGTTTCTGAAGAAAAGTCGCTGCGGTAGAATGTCTAACATAATGTATATAAGCGCAGGGTGAAATTTCTGACATGCAACTTAGAGATCCTAGTCAGCTAAATAAATCAGATATTTAAAGAGATAAATTGGCTTATCTAGTCTCTATTACTTTGGGCGTATAATCTATTAAGCTATAAAGTAGGTTGATATTAAATGTATCTTGGCTAGAATATTTGAGTATTAGATTTATCTAGTGTGAGGAAGTCTTTTTAGAAATAGTAATCTTATATATAGATAGATATATGCTAGCACAGGTCCATTTCCCCGTTAATCGTTTCCTTTTTTTAATAGAAATATTCCGGGATGTTTAAATTAAAAACTGCGCTGGAGGGAGAAAATCAGGAAGGCAACGACAGTCGAGGTAGCGAGTGAAGACAGTATTATTGACTTTAGAAAAGTGAAGAAAAAAAGAATAGTTTGGTGATATAGATGATATGCTGAGTCTGGCTTTGAAGGCCTTGTAATAGCGCGTTATAGCTCCTGTTGACAGCCTATTGAGTAAAGCGTCAGACACGACGACGGATGGACAAAGATAGGGCTCGTCCGTATGGGATCACACCGATAGGCTCGCCCCTATGCTCTCATGAGTGAGTCCGACCGTCTACGCAGCTATATAGGGCATAATTCCTTCCAGTTAGCTGGGAGTGGTCACTCCTTTTAGCTGTCGCATATCTGATATACCCACGCCTTCTGTTGACTGTCTCAGAGCACATTTCTTCATGCCGATGTTTCACTTTCACGCAACGACTATATGTAGCGTCAATAAACAGCTATTTGTTGCCCGCCACAATGGGATTCCAGGGTGAGACCAAGGGTCTTATTCAGGAAGAGAGCTTCCACGCTGCAGTGCAAATGCTCTATCCCTTGGTACGTAATTATAGTGTGGCCCTGCAACAATAATAACAAGAAAGTCTTGGGTGTGTTGTGGTGGTACCTTTCTCTCCACCACCGGATCCAACAGGAGGCCCTGACTGATCAGCTTCTGACTTCTGTAGATGGAAATCGTGGGTAACAATACCGATAACGCTCTAGATGCTTGAGCAGGATCCTTTCTCTGCAAGCAAAGCAAGAAGAGTCGGCGAGATCCCTAACAAGGCCCATATGAGCGACCGCAGTTCTGTATTGTACCGTCAAGATGGACAATATATGCTTGTCGGTAAAGCTCACGCGTTCATCCTGAACCACCGGGCATGCTGTCTGTAATGGGGGATCCAGCTTCATTTCCCCCATCTCACAGCCAAACTACGTCAGGCTGAGGCTGTCATATTCGGTTATCCAGGTTCGTTGTTGAGCACAGATCCCTCCGAGCCAGGCCTGTGCCAAGAGGCTCACACTAGCTTTATGCCAATTAGCATAATATCCTCCCGCCGGTGGACTTGCACAATGCGAAACCTGCTGAAGGCAACCCCCGGGTCTCAAAGGTCTACTCGGCCCCATTCGAGGACCTTCAGCCAAATGTTCCAGCGCCAAAACCAGCAGAGGTATGGCCTTAACCTGTCGAGATACGGGCTATATCTGCACTGGTCGGTCCCTCGCGGCTATCGGACCGGCACGTCGTCGGACCAGAAGGGGACAGACCCTGGCAGCGATGCCCAGCAAAACGCCGCCCGAAAAGCTGCCCAGCCCACCTTCAGACAGGTTCCGGACAGATGGCTGATTGTTCGCATCCTTCGTGACTACCAGCCGCGATCCGCCAATGTCGACGCGGTCACTGCTTGGGTGGTCGAGAGCAACCGTCTGAGGACGCTGACTGAGCTTGGTCCGGATGTCGACCTCGAGACAGAAGTGACTCCGTTCGTTGCGTATCAGCACGCCGACGCGACGACCAGCCCGAATCTGCTCGACAACCAAGCAGAGATGTACATTGGATATATGACGCCTCTCGACGGCTGGAAAGAAGAGGAGGCTGCGGCGAGGGGTGGTGCCACTGACCACCATGAATTCCTCCAACCCGCTGTTCGCCGACTTTGCCATCCACGACCCCAACGTCTTCTCCACCCACGACAATTTCAGTTACAACAATGGCACCGAGTTCATCGAGAGCGCAACCTGTGACTATATTGTCGTAGGATGGCACTCGAACGTGGCCAACCCGGTAGACCATCCCCGCCGGCGACAGATCCCCTGGGCAAGGTACCCACAGGCAGCGACAAGCTCGACCCATCTCTTCTCGGCCGCCTCAAGGCCATGTTCTGCCAGCTGCCTCAGGGTGCAGAAGGGGATAGCACCGAGGCCAAGCGCCTCATCTGCTATTGTGCCAAGTATGGCGTCGAATACAACGTAGAGGTCCGGCCACCAACCCCGGCCGATGGCTATGCCAACAACTTTACAGCGGATGTCGACATGGAACCAGTCTCCGTCAGCACTTCACCCCTCGACTCTATATTAACCTTCCTCGAGGCTCACAAAGACCCGGCCGAGGCCGCCGTGGAAGACCCGCTCCTGGGGGATCAGGGCTCTGCGACGGCGTCCACGCTGCGGAGCATAGCCGAGCTGCTCTACGCCGCACAAGATAGCTACGACGAGCGCATCAAGGCGGCGGACCTCATCTACCACCACAACTTCGCCATTTCCGGGGGCGGCTTCACCTGGCGATACGACAAGAAGAAGAGCAGCACCGACGATGAGCACCAGGTGGTCACGGCTGCCAGCCCGCCTGCGGCCCCTTCACCGGCCGACGCCTTGACCATCGCCAAGCTGAACAATATGCAGCGGATTCTCGACGTTGCCCAGTCCAAACTGCGGCTGATCCAGTGGTCGCTGTTCTCGGAATTCTTCAAGTACTGTTCCGACCCGGCCAGCACCATGCGCACTGAAATATACTCTGGCAGAGTCCAGCGGTTGTCCCCGGAGGGGGCAGACCTTCACGCCAAGATTAGCCACTTGCAGGGCGCCATCAAAGGCACCGTCGAGGTCAAGAGGTTTGCCAACGACCCTTTCTCGGTTCGGACCGATCCGACCCTGTGCCTTGCCGGCATCGACTCGGGCTGGGGAGCCGAGTACCTGGACAGCACTCCCACGCGGCTGCAGAGCTCTTTTAGCAGCCCAAAAGACCTCAGCCTCGCATCTATAGTCCAGCCCCTGCTCGGCCTCATCCGCGCCATGCCCGTTGCCCCGGACCTTCGCGAGGCTATCGGCTGCGATGTCCACGAGGCCTCCGGCGGCTACCCGGACGGACAGCTCGGGCATGCACAGTGGCCCAAACACCAGCCCTTCCAGCCGCAGTTCATCGAATGGAAAGGCATCTACTACCATGTGGGCGACTTCGACCACGAATGGGGCCTTGGTACGTCTTACACCGGTGCCAGCGAGGGCAACCATCATCAGCTGCGGTATATCAACCCAAAGCCGCTCTACCGCTCTTGTGCACCGCAAGAGGACTGCCGCTCCCTCTCGGGGCGTATCATGGTCCTTCCACAGCCGTCATATGCGCTGCAAGCCGTCGTTGTGCAGGTCCTCGGCTCGACGCCAGACGAACAGCTCCCCGACGAGCTCAGGGACCCTGACCCGGTCAAATGCAAGGCCAAGAAGGACGCATTCGCGGCAGCAGCCGGGAGGCTAAAGTTCATCAGCGGCCAGCTAACTGGCGTGACAGATGCCCTGCTTACGCTGGTGAGCGGCTCACACGTGAAACCAAACCTGCGAGAAGTGGGCCAGCTTGTAGTGCCCATGAAGCAGGCGGTCGATGCTGGCAGCAACATCCGACTCACGCATGATGACTTTGTCCTGATGGACTCCGAGACAGCCAAGACGCCTTTTTGGCACGCTGACCGACTTTCAGACCCAGGCGAAGAAGTATTATCCCTTCAAGGGAGTTCAGCATAGTCAATTTGGCAAGTCAAGACACCCATGGAAGTAGCTACATGGCTTCAAGACTAATTGGTCTCCCTACAGCCATCACAAGGCTGACCATTGTGGAGAAGTTTGGACAGGCCATCTGCCACCCGCCACCAGCGAGGACATCCTACGCAGACTCTGACACGCCTGCATTCCACATTCAACCCTGTATTGCCCACCAGCTGCTGCCCACCGTCCTGGATGACGGCACGCTCAACGTTGTCTTCAGCCCTGAGCAGGTCAAACCCGACTCTCCGACCAAGTCAGGCTATCACATGAGCCCCTTCATCCAGCTGACGCCGTCCATCAACCAAGATGCGCGCATCAACGCATGTTTTGTGCAGAAGGTTACAGAATCCAGTGGCAAGTTTGCCGCATTGACACCGAGCACCTCTTGGGACAACCCGATCTTCGGATGGGTCGTGGTCAACTATGCGGACTCAGCACTGAATACATGTTCCTATCAGTTGGTCAAGACGATGGCTATCTGAGAACCGATCCGGCCCCATACACATTTATGGAAGGTTTTATGCAGCTGGCCGCTCCTCTTTTAGCAGAGAATAAGTAGCGAGATTAGGGAAAGCATTAGCCAGAAAGCTATAGTTCAATTGACTCCTGTCTCAGCTCAACATTTCAACACTTCTTTGTCTCCGTTTCCCAATCCTCAGAGACCGCTTTTGCGTTCACAATTCTCATCAAACACTCCATTTTCTCGTCCAAGTCGGAGCAATTTTGCTTTATGCAGGTTTGCTTATCTATTGCCTTCTGTCCAGCCTTTGGCTTTGCCTTCGCAAACTCTTCGCAAGCTTTGACGCAGGCGCTATAAGCTCTGTTGGCATTCTCGTACTCGTTCTTCAATAGTTTTTCATTAATAGTACGTTTTTCGTGTACATCGGCAATGCCTGTAGGAATGGCGGTGACGAGAGGCATCGCCACGAGGAGTAGGGGTAGAATATCCTGAACCTTCATCTTGGTAGGTTGTGGGACTTGGCAGGCGGTGTTCGGAACGTTGAAGGTCTTGGTAGCTTGTCGATAGTAGAACAATTCAGTCAAAGTAAAATGCTGTCGATACGTGACGAATGAATAATTGTAAAACTCGGATTGGCCAAAAGTAATTTTTGAATTTTGTTGATACATATTGATAATAATTTTGAGTATTGGGTACGAGGAGCTTCTGATTTTATGTTAATAGCATATGCGGCGAATGGCTATAGGGAAATCAGCTATTATCACAGTCAAATTTATTAAAGGATTTCTCAGATGATGTGAGTAAGCTTTCAATATATCTGCACCTTGTTGGAAGATGTTCAGAATATTCCAAATATATTTATAAAACTCACAATAAGATCCAACCGTCTCAGCTGAGGCGATACAGTTGGTGTCGTTTTTGTGCGACAATACTATTTAATTATTTACTTCTATCGAGACTACAAAAGCGTAGATATCACAAGAACGCCTCAGGCACAAATATGCTCTGTAAATATATTCAAAACGAAAGAGAATCTAATACTCTGCCATTTATCTATGGCTCAAACATAGTTTTCAAATATTTTTCGAGCGGTAAGAGGCTGCAAGCAGATTGATTAGCCTCGGGGTTCGTAGCTATACTGTGCAACGGCTTTCCGCCAACGGATATTGGTAGAGTGTTAGGCTAAGTCATGTTGGTATCACCAATACGTGTTGGTACTCCTGAGAGCTTATACCAATATTACATGCTATAGCAGTGCCGTATTAGGTGTAACTCCTGGTATTTTTAGACAAGGCAATATCTCGAACGTGTCTCAATTTCTAACAGTACGCGCAGTACCGTGCTTGTGTGGACCTCACTGATTGGGTTGATATTGGGTCAAGATTTGTGTTGGTAGGTCCCTATGGCTGCTATTCTGACAACCGTGCATAAGCTGAAAACCTGAAACCCAACAAAAGGGTGCCGATGATCCAACTATCACCCCTGGCGACAGGTTGGGACGTATTGCGGCACAGCAACACTCACAATAAATAAAATGCTTGCACTCAAGATTGTGTTCAAGGTATTTATTTCCGGACCATATCACTTCATCTTCCATCTTCATTACACAAGGTGCTAGGCTCACATCAACTCACTCCTTACTGCATATTCTTATTTCGTTCCAAGACTACACAGCGCTCGTCTTAGCTCTTCTGGACATTATGGAACGACACGAGGATACATTGAACACCTCTGACTTGACTTTTGGAGAATTGAAAACGAGAGACGGGCGGTATGGACCAATAGTCTCCAGCATCAAACCCGACGGAAAACTTGTCACAGCCGAGCTCCTAGTACTCAGCGACGCGCAGGCCGTACAGAGCTTGGTGGTACATATGAACAGCAGGCAGATGAACCAGCCTAATGAACCACATCCCTATATCGTCTCATATTTGGGTTTTCATAAAAAGGAAGACGACGCGGGCATCTACCTACTCACTGAGTACCTACCCGCTGGCACTCTCAGCGCGTTCCTCCAAGATCATGGCCCGATAGACCCGAGCCTTGTGCGGATATACCTGCGCTGCCTTGTGATTGGCCTGGGGGAACTGCAAAAACGAGGCTTCGTGACAGTATTTCTGAATTCGAGCAACATTGTGCTCGCGCCAGACCTCGTTGCTAAGATTGAGGCACCGCATCTCGATGTCACTATTGCGGGGTGCGCACTGCCACCTGGCATTTTAACACTCCCCGAGCTTCTGCTGGCCCAAACTCACATGAGGAAAACCGATGTGTGGCTTCTAGGCATCGTCGCCGCCGAGATGTTCTCAGGAAGATCCCTAACAGCAGCTTCGGCCAGCCATATCGCAACGAAGGAGGGCAAGCAAGAAGAAGAGTCGGCCTGGGGGCTTTTTGTCTCCCCACAGGTAGCAGAGAGACTCGACGATCATGCCCTAGACTTCTTATATCGTTGCTTCACCATGTAAGTGGTTTATCGAGCTCAAATTTTATTTGTGCGCAGTTCTAACAAGATCATATACAGAAATGTTAATCAACGCCCACATGTAGTTGATTTGAGAAAGCATCCTTTCTTGAGTGATTATGAAGAATCGGACTTACGCGATATCGACTGGATGAAGAAAGCAATGGACATTGCAAAGGGGAGCATCGCAGAGGTCAGCAAGCATGGGCTATAATATTTAATTCGAAAGATAACAACCCAGGATAGTGATATAGTGGCCAGTGTGCCAAGATCTGACTTCAGTGCGGCGATAGAAGATAGAAACCTATTCTACTTCTATAGAGCTAGAGTTCCACGCGAGCATATATCTCACCCAGAGCCAGCCCTCAAGACTAGTAGGAAGCCCATTGGTAACACCATAAGAATGAACTAGTGTGATAAGCTACCGACATCTCGGGAGAAACCCTTCTCTTAGATCGCAAAGTCGAGCTTTGATACGCGGCTTTCTATTGCTGTTACAACGCTCATACTCGTGATTGAGGTGATTTCGGATTCCCAGCAAGTCCCTCGGCCGTCATCTGAAGATTAAATATATTTTCTCTCCAGACTGCAATGATGTCACCTGTGTTTCCGATCGCATTGCTGTCAGCAACAAGTTCAACCTGGCTGTTCTCGAAACCGAGACCTGCAAGCGCGACAGCTGCAGCTAAGTTGGCATGGCGAGGGGATTGTAAAGCTGCCCCGGCAGCATGGGCCCGAAAGACCGTGACGCAGCCGTCTATATTGTCGAGGTCGAGCAGAGCTTCGGCTGGTGTTCCCTTCCAGGCTTTTGGTGATTTTGTTGATTGGTACATGACTGAAGGCTTAGGCCTGACATTCGAATTAGTCTCGAATTTCGGATTGATGTATTTTTGTTGGCCCTTTGAGGATGAATCGTGAGAAGTTGGGTTATAGCTAGATAACGCTGCTGGAAGTATATTTGATAATCATGTATTGGCCGTAAAAGAATTGTAAGGAATAGATTCCGACGTTGTCGAGATCCTACCTTAAGATGAGCGGGCTTCTTTCGAAGGCTATGTGTACTTAGGTTCTCCGCGCTATATATAGTCAGCTTCGAGTCTACCATGCCCCTCTTTTCTGGAGCGTCAAAACGATGCTATCTAGTGAGGTAAAAGTAACATACTTGGGAATGTCGTGTCATTAAATTTGTAGCTATGTATAGGGTCGATCGGAGAAGAGCGCTGACCCCTGGTCTCAAACGCCGCTCTCACTCGCTAGGAAGTCTGAGCCTCAACCTTTGCGACGACAATCTGCGAAGAAGTTTTGGCGTCTACGGCTAAACACCAGGCTCGAAACAGTGTCGTTGGTGTAACAGGGAACAAGGTTTATATTGCCCAGAATAGAGAACGGTCCGAGAACTCTATGTCTTGAGATATGAATATAAGACGAGGCAGCAGGCTAAGGGATATAGAAGTGGCATATCAGTTTTGAGATTGAATCGATCTTGACAAAAGCAAGATCTTCAGTGTGGCCAGACCAGGCTCAGTAGCTTATTTATAGCAAGTGGGAGCCAAGCTGCATAGGCTTTGGAGGAGACATGCATAATATATTCAGAATCCTCCCTAAGATATCATTGAGCATATTCGTCTCTAGAAGCTTCGTACTTGGCGGCTCAGACCGCTGTATCTCAAGCGTCAGAGGCGTCTAGAAGGTTGAGATAAACTTCGCTCATCGTCGGAAACGGAGGCAGCGCGTGCACCAGCCGTTCGAGCGTCATCCCTCCCGCGATGGCCACCGTCGAGGCGTGGAGCAGCTCGGCCGCGTAATCGCCAACAAACGTCGCCCCGAGCAGCTTTCCCGTCTCCTTATCCAGAATCCACTGAGCCCACCCGTCCTCGTATCCTTCGGCGTAGATCCTAGCGCCGAGCGTGATGAGCGGAGCAATCACCTCGCGGATCGGCCTCCCGGCTGCTTGCGCCTTGGTTCTCGTGAGCCCCACGGATGCCACGTTAGGGCTCGTGAACATGACTTGCGGCGCTGCTTCTACGTCGGCAGTGGCAGCGTATGCCGACCAGGGAGACGGGGTCACCTCCAAACCCCTGATGCTCGCCAAGACGACGTTGCTAGCGATGCGGCCGTGGTACTTGCTCGTATGGCTGGTGGGCGCTCGTCCGTTGACATCTCCTAGCGCATAAAGCCAGCCTTCTTTCACGGACGGGACGCGAAGAGACTCGTCGACTTTGATAGGACTCCCGTCGGTGTTGATCCCGAACTGCTCGAGGCCTACGCCCGTAGTGCGAGACCTTCTTCCTGCTGCGATCAGGACCTCCTTAGCACGAAGAAGCTCGCCGTTAGAAAGACCGACTGTGACAAATCCGTCTGGCTGTCGCTCGGCCGACGTCACGGTCGTTGAGACCAGAACCTTGGCCCCGCCGCGAGACTCAAGGCTCCGGTGAACAATCGCACCAGCCTCGGCGTCAATCTTGTCTAGGATCTCGGCCTTGGGCGTCACGAGAGTAACCTTGGACCCGAGGTTCGCATACATCGTAGCTATCTCCACCCCAATCGGCCCGGCGCCGACAATCACAAGAGACTCCGGCACCACGCTAGAGCTAATCGCGTGCCTCACCGTCCAAGGTTTCGCCTCAGCCAGCCCGGCAATATCAGGAATGTAAAGCGCGCTTCCCGTGCACACAGCGACAGCATGCCTCGCCTCCAGCGTCACCTCTTCCCCGTTCTCATTCCTCACACTCACCTTCTTGACCCCGACAATCTTCCCCTCCCCCCTCACTATCGTCGTCCCGCTGCCCTCCACTATCGGCACCGCCAACTTGGTGTCGTCCCAGCCCCCGGCATATTCATCGCGCCGACTGAGCACAGCGGCAGCGTCGACCCTTTTGTCCCCCGTGGTACGCTCCCTGGCCCCTCCCACCGCGAGGGCCTCGTCCAGAGCCTCCTGGGGCCGCAGCAGCGCCTTGCTGGGGACGCAGGCCCAGAAGGGGCACTCGCCGCCCACGAGCTCGTCCTCGATGACAATGGCAGAAAGACCGGCTTTGACGAGCCGGGCGGCAAAGGTGCGGCCGGCCCAGCCGGAGCCGATGGAGATAGCATCGTAGGTGGTGGTTTTCAGGGAGGAAGGGGTGTGCGTGGCTGGATGGAGGTTGATGGTTGCGTACTCCGGCATCGTTGCGAATAAGTAACGGAATTCGTGGCAATACGTGGAACTTAGATTGAGGTATACTTGTATGAATCAAAACTTTGAATGAGGGAGCAGTGCTAATAGTTTTGGGTGTAATCCGAGTCGCTAAAGCTGCTTGGTGTCTGGCAAAGACAGTTTAAAAGGCATTTATATACCAGCTTCAGGTGGACACTACAGATGATCCGCCATTCGGACACTCACAGCCCTACCCACTTCGGAATACCGCAAACGGAAGATTTCTTCTTATTGGTTTGTAACGATGAGTTCGGTTCCTACGTCTCGAGTTGCACTGCCTAAGTTGACTCCATACTTGTTACGGGTACAATTGCAGCGATTTGGAATCAACCATTTCCAAGTGGCAATCCTTGGACACTACCTAAGTATATGTAGTGGCAAAACAAATCCAGAACACCACAGGTTGAAACGAAGAGCGGTAAAACAGGAAGGAACAGCAGATAGGTTGGTTTGCATGGTCGCATGCACGGATTAGCTTCGGAGAAGAGTACCAATTTCGGCCCTGCAACTTTCTACGAACACCTGGACCTAGCACGGGTAATAGAAAAAGGGCCTAAAAGGTGACAGCAGCTGTAGGGGCTGGCTGCAGCTAGAAATTGAACGTGGGCTATGCATTGTTCTTGTTAATGACGATGCTTAGGCATGGTTCCTCCCGCTGGTGGTGGTCAGGACGCGGGGAAGGGCGGGTTGCAGTCTGGCTCCATGACCCTTCTGTCTTATACGGGCTCAATAACATTACCTGCAGGAATCGCGAGAAGAAGCCGAGGCTACAGAGGCGACGGCAACGAAAACCTTCAAACAGACTAGGCTTCACTTCGGAAAATGATTCCGCGGGCGGGGTCTTCCATAGCTAAGATACTACGGGAGCTGACAGGGCACTGAATGAGAGTACGTTGATCAAATTTTGGGAGACTGCCACTGTAACGAGGGTGCACTAGCCCTATCCGCCCAAAATCGTCTCAAATTTTGACCTTTCAACGGAACGATGGAGGAACCGCAGAGTATGTATTTCTTTCAGCGACCGGTTTTCTGCTTGCTGGGGAGACCTAGTCAAGCAATCCGGAGCATAGTTTCCACTCGTGCAGACCTGGCCAATGCAACTGAAAGACCACCAAGGCACTGATGTTCTCGACAAAAGCCAGATACAAGTATCAAGTTATATCGCGAAATAGTTCGAACCAAGAGTTTCCAGAGGTGCTTTGGAGCCTTCTGTTCTAGGCAAGATGCAAGTTCAGGCACAAAAGTCCGAGCTTAATGTAGCAATTTGGCAAACCCTGTGCTTTTCAAATATCTCAGCATGTCACAACGAGAAATACAAAACGTAGGACATTCATTTGCAGGAGTAGCAAGAGAATATTCAGGACCTTCCGATGAGTGATAAACTTTCATGAGCTTTGCTGGACAACATAAGTCCAACACCTTGTCTGCATCTCGTTCAGGCCGCGATCAGCATTGTCGCTGCCATTAAACCCATGCGGGATGCTCCCTGCTTGCTTCTCAAGCTGCTGAGTGCGTGGCCTTGTAGTCGTTCCTCGCTGCGGTGACCGTCACAATGTCGCGTCCATCCCAGTTCGCGTCAGTCATGTTGTAGAACCAATCCCTCCAAGCTTAGGCAAATGCAACAATTCCGAAATGATCAGCGAGCGCGGTAGCGCCAGCGACATTGACAGGTTTTTCGAGGGCAGGCATGATCCAAGAGCTGAGGCAAGTTATGGTAAGTGTTTTTAGTTTCCACATTTACTTATATTGGACAAACCTGCAAATTGTCTTCTAGATTTTCGAAGATTATGCGAAATGGCGAGTGACAAAGAGGCGACCTAAGTGAGAACCTAGAGTTTCTGACGATCTCAGAACTAAACCGTGAGACACAGCACCTTTTTCATAATTTACAGCCCCAATGTATCGCAATTCTGACATTTTGACAAAGACCGCATAAGTTGCCTGTTGTTGGGCTTACTTATTATATCAGCGTAGCAGTCTGGGTCTCGACAGTATTGCAAATTGGAATAGCGTTGAAGAACATGTCTCAACATTACACTCCTCTGATTTGCAATATCTACATCCGTCACCCTGGTTGGCACTGGATAGCACTTATCCCGTTCTTCTGTCAGAAATGCACACCACCCTTATTTAGTGAGAGACACGATCTCTGAGGGCCAGTGGCCAAACTCTGTCAGTAGTCTTGAACTCATATACCTGGCCTTTTTCGACTTATCGAGATGTAGACATCGGCCTGATAGCCCGTGTGCACGTCGAAACCGTTCTTTGCGAACGTCCGCCACCTTTCCCTAAAATGTTCCCCACTTCTGTCTCGCTTCCTTGGTTGGTTTAGCATCTCGGAGTGTCATGTGAGAAATTTCAAGACTATATGGAGAAATTTCGAGGTAGAGTGAGAAGGCAGTTGATGCAAGTACCGTACCACCGCTTTATATCTGGAACTAGCTACAGAAGCTGACATTACTATGTCCTTAGCTTGTCACGAAGAAATACTGTGATGTCGTGCCCAATGACTGTATCTAGTATATCGTGTTGTACCATATCCTGTTGTTTGCCTCTGATATCGTTGAAACCAAGTCGGATCGATACCTCGGGTCGCCTTGTCACGAGTACTCTAACCTGTACCTCGTCCATTACTTTCGTCCGCGATAGCAGGTAGACGATGATTTTGATATCATGACCTCGCTCATACTAATCAAGGGCGTCAATCACAAGTACAAGTGCCCTCCTCTTGACTACTGCTTCTTTCAATTTGCCGAGCGGCGTGGTAACCAGCAACCTTGGAACGCTGCGGCGCCACGATCACGCTCGCCTCTCTCTTGAAGAAGAAGCTGCCGTTAAGGCGTCCTTGACCGGTAAACGACTGCGCAAGCCCGTGATATAGTACAGTTTCCAGTGCAAGCCATGACCTTTAGCCAAGATCTACACTGTCCCTTTGGATCGCCAGCCCATTCCATCATATCCTTACGAAGATCGACTCGGGTCTTGGGATGGCATGGCCGGAGCGGCACAAACAGAGGCTTATATCCAACAGCCCTTGCCTATTGCTAAGGTAGCTGTTCCTTCTCCCTCGAGGGCGATAGCCCCCTAAATCGGCTCTACTACGCAGCCGTCTTTGCCCTTACTTAAAATCTCCTCTCCCGTGCCGTAGATGCCGCAGACTGGATACTACGTGTGGCGACTTATTTATATATCCAAGTAGCTAGGTTCCTGGTTTTTTACTGTTAGTAAACTGTCGTGTATAATTTGTGTTTCTGCATTTAGGTTGAGACTACAAAGACTACTAGGAAAGAGAGAGGTGCGCTGAAGCAAGATCGGATGAACCCTCACCATATAGAGCTGAGCCGGGTGCGAAATGGGACGACTGTAAGTATGAAACAGCTAAAAGGAGTAACCACTCCCAGCTGACTGGAAATAATAGTAGTCTATATAAACAACTAGACAGGACTCGTATACCGCCCCTTAGCTCTACAAGAAGAGTATAGAGCTAAATAACGCAAGGCTGATAGTAACCGTAATGCCATTTTGGTCTGTAGCTAGCAAAGTCTATATTATTACTATAGCTGGTAAATGTACTGTTTTGTACTGTAGCTGGTCTGCTGCTATTTGAACTATAGCTAGTTTGCTGCTGTTTTGTATTGTAGCTAGTAAATGAAAAGTAGGAGGCGCTAGTCCCCTACTTTTCTAAATTTCGGTCGTAAACTGCTTATCTACATATCTACTGAATCAGAGACAAAGGGCCTATAACCTATGAAACAGCTAAAAGGAGTGACTACTCCCAGCTGACTGGAAATGATGGTGGTCTATATAGACAACTAGACAGGACTCGCACAGTAAGCCTGGGAGAAAACCACCTAGAGAGGTGGCTACATCAAAACATCGTCACAGATTCAACAGGAATCTCTGGCTGTAAATATATAAATTCGAGCCTCCCACTGCTAAGCCTATTCAACATTGTATACATGCACGTATCTGCTATAAACACCCGTGGACGCATCAGGGCAGGTCCAGGTCCGGACAGTCCATCGGATTCTCATAAAAGACGGCTCCTAGCTTCTCCAGTGCCCTGCACCGCTCCTCCATGTTGTACGCATTGTGGATGATGGCAACCCCCCTCTCGGTGGCCTCGTCGTACGTCATGCTCAGGACCCAGACGCCCCCCGCGGCCGGCCAGCCCACCTTGACGTACTGGCTAGTCCCTGTCTCGCCGAGCCGCCACTCGAGGTAGGCGTGCGAGCTCGGCCACCACGGTGCGCCGAGCCGGCGCATTTGGCCGCAGTGGGCCTCCTCGTCGGGGGATCCGGGGCCAACGCCAGGCTGGCGTTTGGAGTCACTCCAGCGATCGAGCCCGAGGAAGTCGAGTTCGACGCCGGTGGCTTCGATAATCACATAGAGGCCGCCGCGGGCAGGCAGGCCCTGGACGTCGATGCCGGGGCCTAGGCCAACCCGCGTGCGGAAGCGGTAGCCATTGTCGGTGTCGTCGTCTGGCATCTTGGCCATGGAGGGCTCGATCGTGTGAGGCTGGCCTTTCTCCAGGGCCATCGGGTGCTGTTGTGACTGGGAGAAGGGAGGAGAAGAGGACGCAGCTGGTGAACGCAATGGAAGGAGGACGAGCAGGGCGAAGACGGCGGCCGTGATGAGAACTGGCAGCAGAAGAATCTGGGCCATCGTGATTGTCCTTTTCGCCACGCTTGTTGAGTGGAGAGTTGGGGTGGTCGAGTAGGTAAGTGCTTAATGCCCTAGTAATTACAGTGAAACGAGCAAATATGCTTCGTCAGCTGGGGTATGCGGCGCAGCACAACGACAGGCAGCGCACCCTTGTTGGCGGGGCTATTGCTGTGACCTATATGTTGAATAGGTTATAACACTAGAGCAGCTTTACTTTGCTTGATTTCTCCAAGCACATATATCTATATCCTTCCTTTCATTCTTCTCTATTTTCTCCGGGATAAAGCTGCAGGAGAGAATGCCATTTCTCTCCACTATTGCCTTACTCTACTCGTCTATCAAGCAAAACATGTTTTTAGCTAAGATTGTAGGTATTACTTTTCGTATTCTCTATAGACTTCCATCAATCTTTCTATATCGCACAAGGCTCTGTATCTTAATTCCAAGGTGTGCTGGAGACTATCCGCTGTTTGTCGGAATGCGTGTCTCCCTTGACCCGCCCCATTGCATACGCATTGTTGGGTTGAGACCGCTGACTCCCCCCCTCTATATTGTAGTACGAACCCGAAGTCCCGTACTCGTAAGAGGCACCGGACTTGCCCGTGTCGCCCTGCGCCCTCGACTCGCTGCTGCTGGGCACGAGGGTGGAGAATAGGCTGTACATTGACGATTTGAACGATTTGAAGATAGGGATGTCCAGGCTCGTGACAGTTCGCAGTGTAGGCACGCATCCCATGATGATGACGTTGGTTTGCTCGAGGCCGGTAAAGATCAGCGTTAGGCTGGACGTGTACTCTGCATCAGGTTTCTCGAGATTCTTGAGCTCGACGCTGTCGAAGCGTATCGTCTTGAGTATTGACAGGATCGCGGTGAAGATAGACACGGCCAGGAGGAAGACGAGGCCGAGCCGCGCCCGCACTGTCATCTTCAGATTCCAAATGATCATGGTTGGGAAGAGAGCGTAGGTGAGGTCCGAGAACGTGTAAAGAGCTGTTGATGTCACAGATATTAGGCACATTACTAGCCACGTGCTACTTCACAAACTCTTGCTATAGGCTTGAGCGATGTGTGCGGAGGTAGAGGGCCAGAGGGGGCCCTCAGGAGGGGAAGGGGTTGGCGAGGATTTTGAATGAAGCAGAAGCCCAAAACATACATTGTGAAAAATACTCTATGCCTAGTAGAGTTGTCTGGTTGATACGCCGGTGCTGGTCAAGGAGCGTAATTTCCCACAAGGCCTGGATCGGCGTCACTTGCGTCCATATGCAAATAATGACGATGACACCAAAGATGGATTGCAGCCTATCTTAGATAATAAGCATGTGTATGCAAAGAAAAGACCCGGGCGGCGGGTTGGTTGATGCCCACGTTTGTTTAGGATAGTTTACGTGTACTTACACAGTGGTGCCGACCATGAAATACTTGAACCACTTGTGTACCGAGAATAGACGGACGAGAAGGACACAGATGGATATTCGTGCGACGATGGAGACCATCTGGCCGGGTGCTGAGGCTATCCAGTTCCATTTCAAGATATTGAACAGCTGGGCCATTGTCAGAGCGTCCTGGTGCTTGCCGAGCCCATAAGTATAGCAGACTGTGACGCAGGCTTGGTTGGCAACTTGGAGTATCTATGCAGACAGCGCAATTAGCTTCGGTCACAAAATCATTTATCAATAATTGATTCATCAAACCCCGGATACTTACTGTGGCAGCAACCATCAGCCAGTCGTCAGCGCCGATAGAATGCAACACTTTCCCTCGAAGGTACAGCCGAAGAGCCACTGCGAAGACTGCTATTGCCGTGAAAGTCCATAAGACGCCAACGATGGCAGGGCCACGGCCCAGATCACCTGTATCCACCACTGTCGACATTCTTTTGCCTTGGTCCGGCTCGGGGTGAGGTGCTGAAACGATGCTTAGATAATAGAACCACACTAGGCAATAGGGTCGTATCGCAGAGTAGTATACCAGGCACGAGTGCCGGAGATCTGGTAATAGTGATCTCAAAAATGCTGCGAAATGAGAAATGGAAACCAAAGGTGACACAACAGAACCAAGATCTTCGAGTCTTGGCGTTGAGGCCCCCATTTATATGTAATCAGGCTCCCTTCCTCCGCAGAAACCAGGAGACAGAAGCAAGAACATAGGGTGTCTGACCTCCAGACACCCTCGGCCCCCAAAGTAAGCTGCTGGCACACCTCCACTAGTGACGATTCGAAGGCTGACTGCATGAACCTTCCACTTGGAGGAGGTTGTCCAGTGCGGCGGGCAGGCTGGATTCACAGAGGTCTAAGACCACTCCAAAAATAGTACAGCGACGATCTTAGGCATCCAAATTAAGCACCCGAGTCTACAGGCAAGCAGTGCGTTCGACTGACTAGCGCCCACACTGACCAGTAGTCTATAGGATAAAATCCTCCTGAAGGATTTTCGAAAATCCTTCAGAGTGATTCTCGGATGCGCACCGCGGTATGTTTGCCCACCTGCCCACTAAGCATCGTATAAACATACATGGTGGCGCATTCCTTCTCCCTCCTTCTCTTCGGAGGACTACTGGGTAAATTCTAAACAGTCCCCTGTGCTATTTTTTGTTTAAGACATGTGGATACCCCGTTCCACGGGAATAGGAAACAAAGGTACGACCAGTCCTTTGAAGGATTTTTACAGCGCTCCTCGTCTTGTCCACCGAGCCTTCACATCCAGGGGAAATTGTCCACCTCATGGGGATTCTGCGCTAGCATCTCAACATTTGGATCTACTCACTGCCTCTCAAAACTCAGTCTTAAAGTACGCGATTTTCCAAAAATACGAATTTATCAGCTCCCATACCCAAGTAATTACTATAATTACGATGTATTATTGACATGTTCAACATAAGTTGTGCTTATCGTCCAGACCTCCACCCTGTACGCAAAGAAATCGCTGTAAACCATCACTTCTCGCTGTCTCAGGCGACTTGCTCTACCGCCGTGCTCTCCTTGCCCTGCTCCTTGCCGCCTTTCTTTCTCAGGTCCTTCCAACCCATGCCCCACAGGGCTACAATACACGCAGCTGCAGAAGCTGCCACGAGATAAAATGTGTAATCCAGGCTATATGCGTAGGCCTTGAGTACGCCTTGCAGCTGGCTTGGCTCCAAGACCGCGCGGAACGCAGAGGCACCAGCCGATATAACAGCTTCGGCATCAACGCTGGGCGCCTGCTTAGGGATCTCCGACCTCAGGCTCGCATCAAATATGACATTGCATAATGCCAACACGATAGCCGGGCCCATGGACTGAGCAAAGATGAGAAATGCCATAGCCGAAGGAAGCTGTTCTCCACTTACGGCCGCTTGTATCGCAATCATAGACTGGTCAAAGGGCACGTCGGAAAGTCAGCTTCGACACCATGCTCTTGGTAAAGATGACTTGGCCAAGAAGGGGGGAGGGTTCACGAACCATTTGCAAGCAGCTTCCTGAACCAATACCAGAAATAATCTGAAAGCCCACCCACTTGCCAGTCGAGCTGCCAGGTTGCAGAGTCGAGTAGAGACCGCTGCCGATCGATAACAGAACTGTGCCAAAGATTGCGAAAGGTATGACATATCCGACCTTCATAACTACGCCTCTCTCGTTAATACAAGCAGGAACTTGTACAAAAGTCCATATGTCTGTATCAGCCACGAGTGCAGTAGGACTCACAAAGTATTCCGACAGACGCAGCCATGACCAGCTGAGGGAGGATCATAGGCAAGAGATATATGCCGCTCAAGAGTGCGTCCACATTCTTGATAGCCTGGAAATAAATGGGCAGATAATATACAGCGCCAAATACAGCCGCCATAAGCAATGCCTGAAACAAAGCAGATGCCCAAACAATCCTCTTGCCGGCCATAGACGGAGGAATAAGGGCATTCTCGCCCATGTGGCGATTCCAGAGCACCCAGACCACAAATGTCGCACCTGCACCACAGAAGAGGCCAATGATGCGCGACGAGTTCCACGCGTAATGGTTGCCGCCCCATTGGAGAGCAAGCAAGAGCATGAGGACTGCTGGCGCAAATAAGGCAAATCCTAAAAGGTCGAGGAAGTGAGGCAGGTTTGGGAGCACCTTTGTGATTTTCTGCTTAGGGGCAAGCTCCGGGATGCGGAGCAGCAGGATCCCAACGGCAGTGAGAGCGCCGACTGGAAGGTTGATGTAGAAAGCTGGCTGGACTCTCAGTCATGCTCTGGGTATGCAGGAGGCTCGAAAAGACATACCCCATCTCCATGTGCTATAAGAAGTAAAAGCTCCCCCAACAAGGGGGCCCACGACAAGCCCAAGTTGGTTTACTAGATATGACAGATACAGTCAATAACGGGCAATTAATAGAGGCCGTATTTCTTCATCGAGTGTTGCAACACTCACTTCCTGCGATTAGGCCGATCAACGCTAGTTATCGTCACAACGAGTTAGTATACCAGGTCTCCTCATGCGACAAATGGTTGTTGACTTACCTGGACGTTTTTCCAAGGGCGTACACCCCGAAACAATCGTGATAGCACCGTTTACGATACCTGCGCCACCGAGGCCGGCCACAGCGCGCCCAACAATCAACATGGGAGACGACACAGCCGCACCGCAGAGGACAGACCCGAGCTCAAAGATCGCAAAGAAACACAGGAACGCCCACTATATGCATGATGAGGTGTTAGAGACGTTTACACCTGGTTGCACCACAGAGGATGGATGGGATTGCAAGCGCAGAGACAAACCTTGGCTTTGAAATGAGTGTAGATCTTTCCGGACAGTGGTTGAGGTGCTGCGCTGCTCACAGGGTTGTCCATAAGCCTGGTGATCGAGATAGAACCCACGGCCAGAGAGCGCCAGAGACTTACCTCCCAAATTGGTATGCGCTGGCATACCATCCTACATCCGGGAGTGAGTTGAATTCATCCGTGATGCGCGGTATGACCTGCTGGAGTGATTAGCCTCTGCGTCTTGCTGTCCTTCTTCCCTTGTTAACACCGAGGCTGCACGTGCTGCAGCCCCGGCTGTCAACCTCTCAGAGGTGCCCAGAAGCGGGGCATATATTACTGACTGTGCTGACGACCATAGTATCCATGAGCATCAGAAAGCACGCCAGGGCCACACAAGCTACGATTCCAGCCAGCTTTAGGCCCTCGACATACTCGACCGCATTGGTCTCTTCGGGCCCCGTGCCCTCTTTCTCAGTCTGGCTGCCCTGTTCATCTTTGTTCCCGCTGTCAAGATCCTCAAGCGATGTCTTTAAGGGAGCATCGTTGGGCGTCGACAGCGTGTGCTCGACAGGAAGCTTGGAGGACCAAGGTTGCGCTACCTGAGAATCAGGAGTGTGCGTGCTAGTGCAACTAGAAAGTCCAGGTGAGCGTAAGACCAGGGCATCCGGTAGGCTTGGCTCGATGATACTCGTACCTCATGACAGACTGTTGCTAATTCTTGATAGGCTGGCGGAATTTTGTAATGGTTCCTACTACGAAAGTAACGAGCATGCAGTGGGCATATTGAAGAAAACTATGAGAGAAATTCAAACAAGGTCTCAAGAGGTGGCGGGCGAACACAGTCCGACGCGGCTCTGGAGAGAGAATCTTGCACGGGTAATTGGCGTCTGAGAGGAAGAGAAGGGGGGGGAAACATAATGAAACACGGCAGCAGGCCGGCCATGTCAGATTGTGAAAATTACAGACATGCCTGGGCGGGTTAGGCAGTGAGACATGCCTGCTGCAGATTAAGCGCACAGTCAGCCAGCCAGCACACCGATGTCTCATTGGGGGCTGAAATTGTCGCAGATTCACCAATAGGAATTGAAATCCAGAGCCGATTTGCCGTAGTGCTTTGTGCCTCTGCCCAGTGCCGCTGGTGTGCAATGAGCCCCTTTGTCTTCCTTCCCGCTCGTGCCCCAATGTGCGATCCTAGTCCCCTCCTCCCCCCTCCTGCCAGCCTCCAAATTTACCTGCCAAAGTATTTACTTCTGTAGTGACTTCATAAGACAAGATTCGAACTTCCAGAGCACCAAAAAAATTAAAACTAGTTAACATATTCATTTTGTGCCTCTTATTCAGCCTCCTTCGCTACCCCCCCCCCCCCCGCTCTTCTCTCGGCTTCATCAGTCAAACCAGTGTATCCCTACAGCACTCTCACTAGCTAAGCATCGTCACGACAATAAGCATGTCGTGGTTTACCCTGCCCAACGCAGCCGTTGTCTTCGGCGCCGTCTTTGCATTCACCGGTACTAGCGCAGTGCTGCAACCGTTGCCGTCGCTCAGCTCCGTCTTTAAATTCTCGCCTCCCACCAATGCTGCCGAGGGCCGTCTTTTAGCCTCCTCTCTGACGCGCATGTACGGCATACGTGATCTGTACGCCGGCCTCGTCACCTTCGCGATCTGGTACCGCGGCGACCGGGAGCTCCTGGGCTGGTCTCTTCTCTTTGGGGCGGGTGTCGCGGCGGTGGACAGCGTGGCATCGAAGGCTCAGCTTGGGAAATACGATCCACCGCATCTCATTGTCACAGCCATCCTGACTGGTCTGGGGGCCGCGCTGCTGGGTTGGTTTGCCTAAATATCTTGAGAGTGCAGCAGGCTGGCCAGCTATCCTGGGCACGATTATGGTCTGGAGTTCTGTGTCTCGGGGTGGTTGGCTCCTTGGGTCCGTTGTCGCAGGTCATTGCCTTGGTTCATGTGGCATTTAATTCATTAGATCTGGGCTGGTTGAGACGGCGCGGATGCCTGGGCAGTGGGGACTTTAGACGGTTAGGGCTCTGGAGTCTGTTGTGCTCAGCAGGTCCAAGGCGCTACTGGTGCCCGAAATCTATAGTATTTAGGCCTGTCAGCCTGCGTGGGCAGTGCATTGGTAGGAAGAATGTTGGATCTTTTAGGGCTGGTTGCACCAAAGGAGTGTTGTCCTCAACACAAACACACATGTCTTCAACAACCGCCCGTCAATTCAATTGTTTTTCTTTTCTGGAGGTACTTCAGTATCCTAGCTTCATAAAAAATAATACGGATTCATTTCTACTTGTTGATTGCAACATGTCCCGTTGTTGTCCTCAACTTCCCGCCCTCCGTCGCAATCTGAGCTCAGCCGCCTCCGGTGGCACCATCCACCACAACATGGCCTGTCTCGGTCTCTTTTGTCCTACGTGCTCGACATCGTACTGCATGAATGTCATGGCAAGTGCCTGCTTCACCATCTGCGCCAAGATAAAACGCCCAGGACAGGCGTGCCTCCCGTAGCCAAAGGTTAGGAACGTCGGGGTGCAGGTGGCCACGAGCTCATGCTTTGGAGTCGACTGGTTCTTCAAGAGCTCCTTCTCGCTAGCAGGGCGTGCTCCCTCCTCAAAGGGGCGCGAGAAACGAAATGCATCAAACTTGTGGGGGTTCTCATAATTGTCTGGATCCTGGTGAATTGCTTGCGTGGGGAACACACTCCGCACCTCCGAGCCGGCCGGGATGCGCAGGCCGTGGCCAATGTCGAAGCCGTCGCCCGCAATGACGTCCAGAGGCATGAAGTGGATCATGACGTCGGACACACGGCTGGACTCGCGCAAGGCCGAGTCGAGGCGATACAGCTGATCCACGGCCTTGGGATTCTGCAGGCCGCCGGCATGTGCCTGGGACACGCGAGAGGCCTCCTCGCGGAGGGCGGCGATGATCTCATCGGCATCCGGGCTCGTGCAAATGTCGATCAGGCAATGTACGAAGCTCCAGACCATGGCAAAGAGGAACATTGTAGACAGGGATAGGTGCCGTGCCATGATCTTGGCCGGGTCGAGCTCGTCGGCGCCGTGGCTGGCACATTTTGGGATGAGCCACTGGAGGGTGTCGTTGGGCAGCTCGTCCCCCTCCTTTGCCTCCCTCCACAGGCGCAGCCTCTCCACCACATGAGGCAGCAGTTTCTTCTGCATCTGCTTCCTGTGATACTTGGCCCGCATCTTCGAGATGGGTCCGGCCGGGATCCGCAGCAGTGGGGGCAGGCAGCTGATCAAGACGCTGTCCATGATGACCGTCTCGGCGTATCTCACTGAGCTCTCCACCAGGTCGTCGTCCCTACAGAGCTGGTCGCCGATCATGATCCGCAGTGCCGTCCGCGAGACGATCCTGGTGCCTGTGTACCACGCCGGCACCGTTGTCCACTCCGTCGTGTTGGTCCCCCAGAGACGCCTCATAGCGTAGTCCAGCTCGTCCGCCGACGCCGCCGCGACCTGGCCTACATTCTTCTGGTTCAGCTCCTTGCGTATGACATCGAAGTGAAAAACGTTCCTCAGGACCCTCGGGTCGGTTCCCGTGTCGCGCAGGCGCACTGAGTCCAGCAGGGCATCTGTGCTGCTGAGCTCTTCGCGATTCCGGTTGTAAACATTGACCATGGAAGGCGGCAGCACCACAACTTTGCTTCCCGTCCACATGGTGGGCAGGGCAAAGGGGCGGCTGTCCGGTCCTTTGCCAAAGCGATAGTAGCCATCATTGACAAAAGCTGCCGTCGATGTAATGGATCGGAACCGGGCGAGCAGCTTCCAGGGGATGGGAAGGTAGTTCAGACTGCTTCCCTTGGCTGGTACGCCGACGGTGGGGAGTGCAGACCATATTTTGTCGTCGACGCTTTCGCGGCTGAGTAGAGCGAGAAGAATGCGCTGTCCAATCCAGATGCCCGCGAAGGCAACGAACAAAGAGAGTGGCTGCAGATCTAAGATCATGGCGGGTGATGAGAAGAAAAGCTGACGACAACCAATGGTCAATAGTATGAAGCAAAGCTGATGCTCTTCGCGGTTGCACAATATTCTAAGATGAAGGAGGGGAGCCCCGGTGGGAGGAGAGTCTGTTACTGTATCTTGAGTGCTAATAGGAACACACGACCGAGAGCCGGAGAGGGGAGGGGGGGGGGGAGAGATCGTTTGCAACTTGGAAATTGGCTACGCTGGAAAGCATCACACTTGTCTCAACTCAGAAGGCATGCAGCCGTCCATGAGGTTGCATACTTAGTACCCTTGAGACTACTGCCACAGGGCCCTGCCCGCCTCTCACAGTCGCTCCAAAGGGACATGGTTGACGTCCTTCGCTTGCTGTTGTAGCAAGGTCAACTCATGATTACTCGGTACCACCTTGGCTCGTGTCGATGCGCACATGCATGACACCCTCGTAGCTTGGTGGGTTGTACACCATCGTCTTCACCAGGTTCAATCCCACCTCGACAAAGGTCTGACGCCACTGCGCCTCGGTACGTTCAAGACCTCCCACAGACGACATCATTGTCAGATCGATGGAGGTTGCAGCAAGATTAACTCCCGATTCTGGGAGGATCATCTCATCCACAAGTAGGACCGAATGCTCGGGATCCATTGCTTCCTTGATGCGTTGTAAGATCTCGTGGCCCTTGCTGGTTGGGTGATCGTGTAAAACACCGCGAAGGTAGTAGAATTTGGCGCCTGGTGTGTCAATCGAGGGGATCAGGTCAGCACTACACTACACTAGACAAGGACACACATGTATAAAGGCGGCTATCTTAATTTGGGGGCCGTATAAGCACTGGCGTGATGTCTTCATACCTTTAACTGGTTGCGTCTGGAAAAAGTCATGCACCATATTCTCCACTCCCGGGGTGGGCAAAGCTTGTGCGATAGAGTGCGTAAGATCCTGCAGGATGACACGGCCAGGCAGGTCGGGGTACCTGGCCTTGAACTCTGCACACTGATGGCCAATGCCGCCGCCGACATTGACGTACAAGGCGTCTGTGGTGCCTGCACCTTGCTCCCAGCCTCGGACTTCTTCCTCAACAGGGTAGACCGATAGCCATGAAAGTTCTGGCTTGCGGCGCAGCGCCATGTAGTCGTTGAAGTAGGCCAGGTCACGAGGTCGGTCAGCAAACCATGCGAAGGCGTGCAGCGGGGTTTGCCAGGCATCCTGAAAAGCTGTGTGTAGGCTGTCTGTCGGCCCTTTGTAGCCGTTCTTTCTCAGGTAGTCGGGAAGCGCTCGGTACTGTGGACCGACTGTGTAAAGGCTGTGTGTGTACCAATTGTTGGCTCAGAAATTAAAATAAAGAATCGGAGAAAATAATTGATCGGGTCTTACAAGTGACCCAGCCCAGCCTCAGTGACCGCCTGGGTTAGATTATGAGTGACGTTATTGGAGCCATAGTGAGCTTGAGAAGGCTCGTCGATTGCATTGATAGCAGCGAGATATCGGAGGATCCGGTCTGAAGAATGATTCCAAAATAGATTCGCTGGTGAGTAGACGTCGAGGAAAGCGAGGCACAGCCACCCAGGTTAATCCTTATTGGGAGAAGATTTACTCACGGATTAGTTCCTTGTCAGTTCCCGTCTTCTTGCTGACCTCTTCCAGCGGAATAGGTTTGCCGGAGTCTGCCAGCAACTTGAACAGGCCCACTTCGTACCCAATTTTGATGGCCGCTTCTTGAAGACTCTGCCCTCGGGAGTCAGTATTGTCTCTAGTGAATTTCAAAGGATGCAGAGAGGGGCCTATTCTTGCCGCACCATGTGACCATATCGGTGGACAGTGTCCTGTGGGGTCTCGATCGAGTCCGCCAGCTGTCGAAGACCAGCGATGAGATTTGCACGGGTCGGCTCATCGGTAGCCGATGCCATCTGCTTGAGCTGCGCAAGTGCTGCGTCCATGATGTGGTGTTCAGATTCGGTTCGTAGGTCCGTAAGTAACCCTGCCACCACACTTGGTGGAACATAATAATTAGTCGAATGGCTTCAATTTATAGAGGATGCTACCTTGCCGCAGAATCGATGAGATCAGGTGGGCGAGTGGATACGGACCTGTAACCCTGGCTAGGCAGGATGGACGGAGACAAATCTATGCACATTTAGTGTGTGGGTTTGAATTGTGTCTCTTCTCTCTATCCAGTATTGTTTCCCTCGGATTATCCTAGGCAGCTTTTCGTAAAATCTAGCCCCCAAGAAGCAAGGATTGTATTAAATCCTTCGGGATGCCCTTTTCAAGGAATTTCTGTGCAGATCCACGATGTCAGGGTTACAACAAGACGGGCGAACCTTTTGAAAGTGTCTACCACATTGGAAGGATTCTGGCGATTCCAAAGTATCAAAGGATTGTACTGGATAATCCTGCGGAGCCTCGATGGTACCCCCCTCCTCGCCGCCAGTGTTTCCCGACAGGACATGCAGGATGGGATCTTTCTAGCCCAAAAAGCCAGATTCTCCAGGTGTGCCGTTCATTTCTTACTCAGCCGTAGTATCTTCCGATTCAATTCTCCAGGGATCATGGTGACGTGGCACTGGCATTTGTACCGCCTTATCCGTCTGGCGCAGATTAACAATGTGCAGTTGAGTAATGGACTGATGCCTACTTTCTAGGGTCAATAACCCACCCCCCCCCCCTCCCAGAAACAAAAGGAAACGATAGAGCTACCCCTAGGTGTAATAAACTAATTACTCCAACAGTAAATTGCGACAGAACATTATCACTATAGCAACCATGCCTATTTTGTCGTGATCGTGAGCCTGTTTACTTCCTATGATGAATGATCAGATGTAGTAGCACGACAGGGACTGCAACCTTGGAAGATTTAGACTATTGAGCTGCGTAGATTCGACTACCTCCAGCTCTTCTAATACGGCTTTGCATGTAACGTGAAATATGATGTTAAAGACCCCTGGCCCGTAACGCCTCTCTAAGCTTCTCGGAAAACTCTTTTACGTGCTCTGGTGCGATCATTGTGTAGTGCGCCCCGCCCACCTGATGAAATCTAGGCTGTGTTTGGCAAAAGTCCTTCCACTTGCTCAGGTGTTCCTCTATCCACTCCTGTCGTGAGGATGCCGCCACTTTGAGAGGCATCGCGTGGAAGACATCCATCACATCCACTTTTCCAGTCGGGTCGTAATCCACTGCCATGCTTTGCAGCCCGAAAGCCACATCGGCCCAGCGGGCGAGTTCATCTGGGCCTAGGCCGAGCTCGCCGAGCCGGGCTGGATCCGCAGCGCAGACAATAGTCGCTAGGGCGGTACTGCGTGACTGCAGACGATAGGAACTACCGCCCGCCCCGGCTCCCTGGTCTCCTTCCTCCAGACTTTCTACATAGTCCTCCGTCAGGAGCTCTAGAAATTGACACAGGTGCAGGAGGCACATATTCCAACTCAGCTGGCGCATCCGGCTCTTGATGTGGGGAGGTAGATTGAAGCTGCCAAGAAAGCGGACCACGGGACGGGCCGACGATGGCGACGACCCGCACGCCAAGCTGTCAAGCCGCTTGGCCATCTCGAAAGCCAGCATGGTACCGTAGCTATACCCAGCAAGCGCGTACGGCCCGCTGGGCTGCCGCTGACGAACCGCTGCTACATACGTCTCGACGGTCTCGGCGATGGAGCCGAAGCGCATCTGGCCGGTCTCAAAGCCTCTGGCGCGGAGGGCGTAGACGGGTCGGTCGTCATCGGCGAGATGCCTGGCCAGGTTCACAAAGACCAGAACCTCGCCGACGCCTGGGTGGACGAGCCAGAGGGGGGTTTTGCTGCCCACGGAGCGGAGTACAACAACAGGGTCGTATGGAATCGTGATGTCCGGAGAAGGAGGGCCGATCGAGTGTTCACCCTTCTGCTGTGTTGCACTGTTGGAATTCCGGATAGTAGCTGGAGCGGCCCGAAGAAGGGCTTGTATTGAGGCTGCGAGAGACCGCGCATCTGGATGTCTCATGAAGGTGATGATGGGAATTGAAATCCCAAGACGAGTATCGATACGGTGCTTGAGGTGAAGGAGGTTCATAGATGTGAATCCGAGTTCGAAGACTGGGGTTGTCACTTGGATGGACTCGAGGGGACAGCCCAAGATATGAGCAAAGTCCGTCATCAGCACGAGTTCCTCCATACTCGGCTTATTATTATGTTGTTGCTGTTGTCTTTGGCAACTTTGTTGTTCTCTCGAGTGGTCGACTCTTTGCTCGTACAGCGCCACGTCCTTGCTGAAGGCGCCCGTCTCGAACAAGGCCCCCATCTTTGCTCGCGACACCTTCCCAAGGGCTGACGTTGGAAGAATCGGCAATGACTCTTGTCGGATCATAAAGACCACGGGGCGGGACGAGGTATGCTCCACACAAGCCTTCAGCAATAAATTGTGAATACGGACCAGGGCCTCGTCCAGCACTGGCCACCGCTGTGGAAGCCAGGCAATCGTCACCTGCTCCGTATGTGCCGCCCTGGTGGGGAAGATGATAAGCCGGCCGACGAGTGCGCCGACTTGTTGCTCCAGGTGCGCCTGCACATCATCAATGCCAATTTTGATACCATTGATATTGATAGTGTCGTGGGCCCGACCAAGCAGCCGCAGATGACCAGCAGGATCAATTAGGGCCACATCGCCTGTGCGAAACCAACCGTCGCCGAATGGGAATGCCTGCAAATTGGCTTTTGGATTGCGATAGTATCCAGAAAACACGACAGGGCCTCGGACCTCGAGGTGCCCTGGCTCGTCGATGGCCGCACAAGACGGTTCTCGCAGTATCGTCGTCGTCGCCGAGTTGTGTCGCACGCCATACTCCTCGCTGTCGGTAGTGCGAGTTACTCGCATCTCCAGGCCTGGCATACATCTCCCGAGCGACGCCATGGACAGCTTATGGACCAAGTCGTATTCCGGACATTCGAGATTGAAAATACACCCGGCACAGGTCTCGGTCATGCCAAAGCCGGGCGTTATAACGTTCCGGGTAGCGCCATACTTTTCTAGTAGAGCTGATGCCGCGATGCAGGTCTTCACATCGTTGGCCTCGCCGCCAGACGCGAGAACGGTCAGGTTTGACAAGTCCCACGAGGTCTGACGATTACCCTCGCCCTCCTTTCTATCTGTCTGCTCGTTGTCGGGCACGCTTGAGACCAGCCTCGCCAGGAAGAAATTAGGTGCAAAGGAGCGTGCGATGTGATGCCTGCTCAGTAGGTCGAGAAACGCCCTGGGTTCCGAGATAACATCGGCGGCATAGACGTGAACTTGGTCGACTCGGAGCCACAGGGCCTGTAGATGAATTTCCACGAGGCTGGCAACGTGATCGAGGCCGATCCAGTTCAGAAAGGCCCCGCCCGATGGCAGGCTGCGCACCGAGGCCTTGGATTGGATTGCAGTTATGATCTGATCATGTGTTAGACACACAGCCTTGGCATTGCCTGTACTACCAGAGGTCAGCATCAGCGCTGCAATAGCCTGCCCTTCTGTGCAACGAGAAGGAGAATAAGCAGGCCATTGTTGCGCGCCTACGTTGTGGTGATGGCGTTCGTCGGTGTCGTTATTGTGGGTCTGGTCAGTGATCTTTGATGATGACAATGATAGTCTTTCGACAGACTCAAGCGTATGCAGCTGAAATGTGTGCTTTCCCTCCTCGAATAACGGTAGGAACTCATCTCGTGTAAGACAGACTGGTGCCTCCAAAAGTGCTGAAAGTCCCTGTATATGTCTTGTTCGGTGGGCTTCGACATTGCTGAGAGGCGGTGACAGCACGGGAAGGCTGCCGGCGAGAAGCACGGCCCAGAACCATACAATGGTGTCCCAGTAGTCGCAAAGATGAATCAGAATTGGGTCTCCCTGCTTGAAAGCAGGAATCAACTGCAGTAGACGGCTGTTATGCTCGGCCCGCGACAGGAGCTCACGGTATGTGATCTCGAGAGGGCTGGTGGTCGAGGTGTTGCCCAGAGGGTAGAAAATAAGCTTGCCATGTCCTCCTGCTACGGCACTTTCTCGAAGAAGCTCCTGGAGACAACACACGGCCTTTTCCGCTGCGTTTTGGACGCATGGAGAAAATGAAGTGCTCGTATGACAACTAGTATTCGTCGAGAATTGATTATTGTCGCCGACACAATTATACCAGGCTGGCATATTGCCCGTGGCCTCGAGTATTGCCATCGTTGGAGTGAATTCTGGGAAGGTAATATGATTATGCAATAGAAAACAACCTGAATGGCTCCGACTGATGGATGAGCACGGGGTGTAGTCTCGACTGTTACCCTGCAGGTAAATACTCCAAAGGTGATCGACACGCCCTCTCTGTAAGCCCCTGCTGGTCCGTCTCTTCGTTCATGGCTAAATGCTCATCTAAGTTTACTGATAAGCTAGTGGAACGAGACAAAGCTATTCCCGGTCCCATGTAGGCGTCGGGTCAGAGTCCTGAAAAGGAGTTAGACAAGCAGTAAGCGGCAGTAGTTAGCGAGTGCCTCTCGTTGGGAATGCCGGAGGATGGGCTGAGGTGCTAGATCCACCCCCTCCCCTACGTTAATAATCAACGCGCCTGGATGTTTACCGACAACTGAGTACATCTGACATGCATTAAAGTGGCACCGTACCTGCTAGCCTTTTGGGTCTAAGATCGGTTCCACGACTATGGAATATGAGCAGTGAAAAGGATACAGCCATCCTGGAAGAGAGAGAGAGAGAAAGAGGTCTACCTTCCTGATCTTAGAGCCTGGACGCCACGATTTTCTTGTGTAAAGGCCAGTATATTTATTACGCGTCTTTCGTAATTAATCAATTACCAAATTCACTCCCATGGCTCCCACGACCGCGACCACGCCATTGTCCCGCCTCTCGCAGCTTGCCGCGGCCATCACATCCTCCGTCGCAGCAATTGAACAAGTCTGTTCTGAGCATGGTGTTTCGTCACCATCTTTTGCCGAAGATGCACTCCCTCTCCCCAAGGAAGCATTGGATGCCAAAGATGCAGTACTGGATGCAGCATCCGAGCTATCGTCCTTGCTCTTGGATCCTCTGGCACTGATATATCAGGAGCATGGGGTATGTAGCATTTCCGCCGACTCCATTGTTCCTTTTCGGTTATTTTCTATCAGGAGAAACAAACAAACGACTCATATTTTTATTATAAAAACAAACAGCATAACAATTCAGTCTGTCTGCGGCTTATCTCAAAATTTGAGATTGCTAGTATGATACCCTCAGGAGGTCATATTTCATTTGCAGAGATTGCTAGGCGGACGCCGCTGAGCGAGGATCTGATTCGACGTATTCTTCGACATGCTATAACGATGTGAGCTCTTCCCAACCCTATCGTCCTAACCCTATCAACTCTTAGTTCAGCGATCCTCGAAATTGATCGAGACTGATAATGACTGTCACTGTACCCTCAGGCGCATCTTCTGCGAGCCCACACCTGGCATGGTGGCCCATACACGGGCCTCCAAAGTACTAGTGGACTCGGCAACCAATGACTGGCTCGGTATCGCCACGGAGGAGATGGCACCAGCAGCTAATAAGGTATGCCGACTCCCTCTCCTGTGCCTTTTTATCCTCATTTAATAGAAGAGCTACATATTTAACTGGTGATTCAGCTCCTGGATGCTCTTCTAAAGTGGCCGGGATCCAATGAGCCCAACGAAACAGTAAGTTTGAGATCCGTCGAAAATGCTCTTTTCTTTTGTTTCTTTGTTTTCTTCTTCTCCCTATCTTCCATTCGGCAGTGTATTGACTTTCTTTTTCAAGGCATATTCACTCTCGATGAACACTACGCGGTCCATTTACGATGTTATTAGTGAGAACCCAGAGCAAGCATTGCGTTTCGCGAATAGTATGAAGGTTTTCGTGAACCGCCCCGAATACGATCCCTCATATGTATGTACCCGTGGGTAAATTCACATGTCTGTCTCTTCATGGTCGCCTTCCTGCAACGCTGAACGTTCCCTAATACAGATTGTTGATTACTATGACTGGGCGACCCTGGGCGAGGATTCCCTGGTAGTGGACGTCGGTGGTGCCCAAGGCCATATCGCGACAGCGCTGGCAAGAAAGTTCCCACATCTGAAACTAGTCGTGCAGGACATGGAGAAGGTAATCGAGAGTGCACAGGTGCCCTCTGACTTGGTGGGCCGACTGGAGTTCCGTAATCACGACTTGTTTGCTCCACAAAGTGTCCAGGCAGACGTTTTCATATTCCGATGGATCTTGCATAACTGGGCCGATATACACTGCATCAAGATACTAAGAGTAAGAAAGTTTCAATATGGTGTGAGAATAAAAGGTCGATTGAATGCTCCGAGTTCATTAACACACTATTACTACAGGCCCAGATTCCAGCTCTCAAGCAGGGTGCCAAGATTATCGTTCAGGATACGTGCATGCCAGAGCCCGGAACAGTCTCTCTCTGGAGGGAAAAGAATTTGAGGTTGGTTCATTCTCTTATTATACATTCAAAAGATGTGGCAATAAGAGAATACTAATCAGTTTCTGCGATTTACAATAGGGCCGAGGATCTGAATATGGCTGCTATCTTCAATTCACGAGAGCGGACGGTCGATGAATGGAGGGCTCTGTTCAAGCAAGCCGATCCTAGATTTGTTCTGCTTAACGTCATCGAGCCCAAGGGTTCTTCCCTGGGCCTTCTTGAGATTCTTTGGGAGACAACCGTGTAGCAAGATCGAAGGGAACATTGAGAATGGGAGTCGGTGACACAGTTGAAGTGAGTGTATAGACGCATATAAGATACGGCATCGAGGATATCACGTATCAAAAGATACTCCTGTTATTGGTTTTGCACTAAGTTGTTCGTTATTTAAAGAAGATGATAACATCCGCGAGGCCAATGTTCATATCGTTGGCGCCTTCGAACATCCTTGAAAGTACGCATCTCGCGTCATAACACCCTTGAAACTATTGCACCCGGTAGCATTGGTACTCTATTATAAGACTGATATTTTATGCAGGTAAAGATGCTGGCAATGATATGGAAATAAAATTGTGTGAAAAGCGAATTAGGAGATGGATTTGCCACACTTTTCCGAATCTATTCCACTGCTCAAGGCACCTGGCGGTGGAAAAAATAGTTAGCTTAAGTAAATAGAAAGTCCCGTGCCTGGTCATCTATAAGTGGGCCTTCACATCCGTTACTGACCTAGTTGATCGAGAATACATATGGCACTCGTTTTCATCTCCGCCGCAGATATCGCGAGCTGTAAGCTTCTAGTCCTAGAACGTAGTAATAGCACAATCTCGTGAGATGAACAACATATAGCATAAGCAAGCTAGCACTTGGCAAGCGAACATCTATGCTCAAATTTTGTAGGGAGGAAGGAAAAGGAACCAACTATGAAAAAAGAGGCATAATGCAAATACATCATTTTTTTGCTTTCGATGCACAGCGATGCTCGTTGTCCGTTACATCAACTCCAGCGATGACCGGGAGTCAAAGTAGATGATACTTCATTAAATCACCACAGTATTAGGTACCCAGTGCCATAGGACGGCCGCAGCACAGTAAGTTACATCCCAGTGATCACACAATGGACTTTGTGTATCACGTCTAAAGACTTTGAGGTAGCTGGTGTCACTGCTTAGCTTGCGTTTTAAACGCTTGTGGAATTGCAACCCGAGGTATTCGAACGTGCTGAAAGTCAATGTCGTACACTCCGCTTTCATCTTCGTAGAGGATGAAGGAGCCCGGTTAATGCTGTATGCCTCATCTTCGGTCGCCTTCCCCACGAGGATCTTACTACTATCCGAATGCCACCTATCATAGTATGAGGTCTACTGTGTTAGTGATGTTTCGAAACCCCCTGTCAAGTCTCTCCGACTTGTCACTGCGGTGAGCTATGTTGCTTCTTGCCCCTCATGCTGCAAGAATTTCCCTTGAGTCGGGCTCCACCACGCCCATTGAACAAATTTTGAGAGTCACATATTACCTATGCAATTATAATAATAAGGCTTTGGTCCTAAAACTATCAGCTATCCTTTGACTATATATGTAAAATTCACCGCCAACCTTCTATCCGCGTCAGCATCGTGATCACTCAGAGTTTAGAGAGGGAGAGGGGGGGGGGGGCGGTGTGGCTCCCTCAGGGTATACGATCAAGCCCGTTTTACTCACTGGAAGCTCAGTGAGATATCAGTATCATCATCTATCTCGCCGACAGCCCCTAAGCAAAGCTCGTTTGATTGAAGGACTTGTGCTGGGCTTTGGAGATAAAAGAGGATGGTACCATGCATTAAGGCGGGTCATAAGAGCAACATCGCTTAATTAATTTACTTAGCCAAATACTCCAGCAACGTAATAGCTATGTTGTTGATTATGTTCATGAGTTAAAATCATGATATAATGAGACTCCTGGGGAAGAGAAACAAGATATATGTAGTGGCTAGAGCTGCACAGCTCCTCGAGTTCTTACTTATTTTGCAAGTCCAAGCTCCTGGACAATGATATTTGCAGCCTTTTCTCCAACGGCCATTGCGACGCTACATGTGTTACATCCCACATTGCTTGGTGGAATGCTCAGATCAGCAATCTTCAAACTTTTGACTCCATGAACATTTAGGTTGGGGTCCACAACTCCGCCATCCTTGAAAGGGGCCATCTTGCACGTGCCCATCGAGTGCCATGTTGTCGAGATGCGCTCTATCAGGAACTTCTCGATAGCCTGGTCATCCTCCGGTGTGTATTCGATATCGTGGATTTTCGAGGCAGGCTTGGTGTCAATAACAGCGGCCTTGGACCCGCTGGGAAACTCAGGATGGCCAGCGGCGACCTCGCCTGCGAAGTTTTCCATGCGGCGGATGATTTCGCGTTGCTTTTTATACATCCAAAGGTGTTTTTTCTTATCAATGGCGTTCTCGTCGGCTAGAAATCCGGTGTCGAAACTATATGGATTGCTAAATTTCGGACCCGTAATATGGATGCGGCCGCGCGAGAACGGATGGGTGCTAAAGGCAGCAACGCCCATATATTGCCCAGCTGGGACGCCAGATGGATCTCCCGGAAAGCAGCTAACAATCGAAATGATCATTAGAGGCTTGTCGTGAGAATCTTTGAAGTTCTTGTCCCACGCCGCCTGAAAATCAATGCCCAGGCTTGCGATATCAGCATCCGTAGGCCGGAGCTTGCATTGCACGTCAACACCGTTCCAGCTGAGCAACGGATCGTTCTTGAAAATAAGCTGGCCGACGTCAACACGTCCCGAAAGGAGACCATCCATTGTCTCCTCTGGGCCGACAAGGGTCTTGTAAGGGTAAAGCATGATATGGTGGTCCTAAAATACGAAGACTCAGCAAGTGCTCCTGCTTTATGGGTGCCTCTGGAATGTAACTGACTAGGTAGTTCTCACCCACCCCCGGAACGGAGGCGATGAGTGGGATTCCTGCGTGTGAGAGAACCTCAGGACTGCCAACGCCAGATCTCTCTAGGATTTGTGGTGTTCCGAGAGCACCTGCAGACAGAATGACCTGCTGTCTGGCGTGGACGACCCCGGGAGTTGCCTCTTGATCCGCACCAGGTTGGAAGTCAGTGCTGGGCCTAAAGGACACCCCAATAGCCTTCTTGTTATCGTCAAATATAACACGCTCAACGTCCGTCTCGACAAGTATATGGAGGTTAGGAAATTCTCCGCTCTCGAGCTTAGGGTGGATATACCCATGTGCGGTATCCTGACGATTCCCATCAGGGCCGACATAACGCTGCGCGCGCATTGACCCGTTGATAGAGTCCAACCTGTTATTGTCGGCAAGCTCTGGCCAGCCTAGCTTCTGGAGTGCAGAAATGAAATCATCCTCCAAAATCTTGCCACGGTGATTTCCAGGTCCCACTATTTTCAGTCAGCTTATGCTTCTCACTCCATATGCTCTAATCTGTCGGATTTGAGACTCCTAAGACATCTTGTTTACCATGGATCGGGCCGTCATGCCCATGAAGATCCTCCGAGCCAGGAGGCCCGTGGTAGGATTCCCACTTTTAGGAAATCAGCTTCAAAGTAATGACCTGGAGGGTTATTTTGGTAGGTTGGTTACCTTGTTCAGATACTTCAATATCTCATCGGCGGACCAACCGGGAGTATCCCAAGCGTCCAACTCCGACTGCTGCGGACGGCTATACAATAACATATTCACGGAAGATCCTCCGCCGAGCTATTCACATGTAAGCAAAGGCAAGATATCAGCACCATTTCCATGAGTACGTACGATACGACCAGCGGGGACAATAGATTCTCTCCCGGCTAAGTATTGAGATGCGCTGGCCTTGTAGGACCAGGTATATTTGTCACTAGGATCCGTGTGGGATAGCCAGAAAGCGGGAACTGTAACCATCGGGTCCCTAAAGTTGTCTGGCCCACTCTCAATGACCAGAATCGACAACTTAGGGTCGGATTCAGCAAGTCTGCCAGCGACAACACAGCCAGCAGCGCCACCTATCATCCCAATTCAGTGGTAAATATGCCTGAAACACAATTAAGTTAATGACTGGTACATACCTCCGACAACAATCACATCCACATCATTGAAAGTGTCTGGCAACTTCTTGTAGAGACCCATTGTTTTGATTAAGAGAGGCAATGGTCCGAGGAAAGAAGGATAAGATGCGATTTAAGCTTTAGACTTTGTGTAAAAGAGGACTGAGATCTTGGAGAGGCGTTAGCGAAAACCTACGAGTTCTAAGTATGCAGAAGCTCTGCGTTCAAGACTGTGCTGAGAAATCAAGAAAGGAAAAGGAGGGCTAGGGGCCAGCTAGCTGGAGCTATATATGTACTATAGCCACCATTCTTGTTGTGTTTCCATGTGAGGTTGGTGGTGTTGGTCGCAGTGCATGTGATAAAACAGCGGGTCCGTGGGGGACAAAACCACAAGTGACCAGACAAAACGTTTTGTCCACAGTGAAGTGCTGTTTACACTCAAGTAGGACAGACAGCCACTGCTAGGTAGCCCTCTGATATTTTCGTGTCTTTTGCCCCAGGGATCAATCAGTATTATCCACGTTCACAATTCTGAAGATCTCGCATATATCAAAGTCGTGATACATTTTTAAGGGAGACTCCCAGATGGATTGCACTATCCCAATGAAACATCAGAGGTTCTTCAACCAAAGAATTGGTGTGCGATACACTGGTTCTATTTATTCCTCAGCTGCAGTTGGTAAATCCAGGATTAGAGAGAATATCCACTTTCCTCATTATTTACGTATTCGCTACAGCTAATGCCTAGGGTGTCAGCGGTTGGCACCTTGAAGGAGACTCTAGTAATACTACACATGGGGGCCAAAGTAACTCAGCTGGCTTCTTAGAAAAGAGCCCATCTGCTACGAGACATTTCTACAACCCACTCGTGAGGCCTAATAAAGTCTACTTTAAGTTTGAGCTTTATGCTTTCCTCTTTCCTTCATGCGATTACCCTCCCTATCTTTCATCCCCTTCATCCCCAGTGTTTATGCTTTCTGCTTGCCTAATTTCTCAAGACACTGAGCTGTCACATCAGTCACGGCTCTCTCAAAGCTCTTCAAAATGCTGCTTAGTAAGGACACAGCACTGCCAGAGTCACACGCCACTGGCAATGTTGGCACTGTCCCCCTATTGAACATGCCCTCTTCCACAACCTTCGGAAATGCATTTTGGTCGTGATCAAATATGGATGCATAGTCAATCTTAGTGGCAAGACCATAATCTTCCCAGCACAATTTCCATCCAATGCAATGTGAAGACGAAGGTCAGCCACGTCATCAACAGGAGCAAAGACTCCATGAATGGGCAAGGGCAGCTTTTCGCCTAGCATGCCCACGATCAGAAAATTATTTGAACTATTTTGGCTATGAATCATATCGGCGCTCAGAATCAGCTCGTTGCGGCCAAACGTATAGCCAGAGACGAAATGGGAGACAGTGAATTGAGGCTTTCGAGACTTGACAAAGATGTCCGAGTTGTGCAGCTCGACAATCTTGCCCGTGATATAAGCAGTCGTTACATCACCAAATGTGTCTGGGATGGGGCTGAGAGATCTGTGTCAGGGGATCAAAGAATGGCACCGGCACGGGCGAGCCGGCATGAATAGTACGCGTGATTCGCTCCAAGGCGGAATCAAAGGCGCCATCGACAGTGAAGTCACTGATGACTGCTGAAGAGAGTCGTCCGCCCGGCGCGATCTTCTGCACCGCAGGATTGGTTGCCACGATCTGGACTTTCTCCTCAAATCGCGCCATGTAGCGCACCTAAATAGAACATTAGCCGCTAGAATGCAATATCAATCCGCTTTCTCGGCGCATGTTCCTCATCTGCTCACATACCTTGTGGCCAGCCTCTAGAGCCGCGAGGAGAATACGGAACCCAATAAGGCACGTAGCTCCCGTAACCAGAATCGTTGCTGCCATTGTACTATATTTTTGCTTGTGAACTGACTTTGGGCGACTTTGTTGTGATTACTACGGCTTGAACCGTTATGGAGATATGGTGGCATTATGTCCTTGAGTATTCAGTTCTCCCTGACGCACTCTAACTGCAAAAATAATCCGGAATGTACAAGAACACCCTGGGCCCCTTAAATCACAAATGTACCCTGTGCAAGACAAAGCCAACTGCAGTCCCTAAACAAAGGCTTGCTGGATACAGTTAGTGCCTTGTCGCATTAGTTCATGTTGGTTATGCCGTCTGACTCCCACTCCGACCTCACTTCGCGGTTGGGCCATGCCGGTAAGAGCCATATTTGCCTTGTCTACAGTGCTCTTGACTGTACGTTTGCTATAGCCAATGCAGGTTGGTAATTTTGTTGGAACCAACATTGCGGCAGGTAGCACTGAACTAGCTCTCTTAGTGCTAAAAACCTCAACACCGACAATTTTCCGCAGGGATAGCGTTGGATCTATCTCAGCCTTGGTAATCCATGTGCATATGCAGACTCTCCATTAATGCGACGCTGCCCTGTGGTGGCCTTGAACCGTCTCGTTAGTGTGAGGAAGTTTATTAGTGTGGCTTGGAATTAAACCCTCATACACAGCACTTTAGGTTGCGGGCTTTATGTGTTGCACGACAAGATTCAGCAGCAGCAACAGCAGCACCATGCCGTACGTCTATTTCACACGCCTTATCATCATGTGCCTAGGTATTCTCTACGAGAAGACACCATCTATAACGAGCGCCATGTTAAAGTCATTTGCAGTAGAAGCGATGCATTTGGGATATGTTTAGTCAATGCATTGCAACATTCATTCAGGAACTACACTTTCACAGTACGACGATAGTCCCAAGTCTAGCTCTTGAATACAAGCGAGTATAGTTGGGCTGATTATAAGTACTTTCACACAGACCTACGGCAGAATCGAAAAGTGAGAGAGAAGAACAGATGCCCAGGCTGTTTGTGTTGTCCCGTCCCACTCGATGCCAGGAGGAAGTCGCCTAGACCAGCGACATAAATGTTGAGCAGCTTAATGGAATTCCATGGAGACCACCTGGACAAAGTATATTGAGAGAGCTCGAAGCGGCCATGCACATTAATCTGTGTGCCCTTCGTTCATCTCCGTAAAGAATGCCGAGGGCCGACCGAATGTCAGGACTGAGGGACATGACTATCCATCTATCACTCTCCGCGCTACCTAATATTATATTGCAGGATGTCATCATGTACAAAACAAACTCGACGACGAGATTGGATGCGCAAGTAACAAGCAACTAGAGAAGTTCAAAAACGATAGGTGAGATACGGAGAGGTAGTCAGGGGTTCACCCTCGCTAATACTATCCAATGACTTGCCCATTATCTCAGTTCTTGATCGGCCAACGACCCAGGATACGTGCCATGACTTCCACGAGCTTGGTGGCGCAGTCTTGTAGTTCACCATTTTTGCTACGCCAGGCCACTACGCGGTCTGGTCTCACTAGTATTGCACCCTTCTCGCTTACCTCTCTTTTCTTGGACCAGTCAAAAAAGACATCACGATAGTCCTCAGCCCATCCGATGCTGTATACCGCTGTCGTCACAGAGAGGGCCTGCGTGGCCCTCTCCGCCGCCCGTGTCCACCTGTCCTTACCACCGATCCCCGTGAATAATGTGAAGCCGGCTTTTCCTGCTAGGTCATGTGTCGAGATCATGGGTTCGCGGGGCGAGGCCATCGGTGCACGGAGCCAGGCATGTGGCAAGCGGCTTCCGGGATAGGTGCTCTCTCGGTAGAAAAGATCGGCAGCCTCCGGGTCCTGGCAGTTCAAGGGGGCCTCCTCTTCGTCGCCAGTCCATATGGCTGTAGACTGATAAAGTTGGTTCATCTCCACGCCGAATCCGTGCCTTTCTATATCCAGGGCCTCGATGAGGTTCTGGAACGTCGCCCGCATCTCTACCCCCTCATCGCTGTCTGCGCCGAGCTGGTTCAGAATCCTGAGCTTAGTCGTGACCTCTGGGCTAGAGACACCAAGAAGGTTAAAAAGCTTTGCATGCATGCGGCCGGTGTCGTTAGCGCGCTTGACGATCCGCCGGCCGACGGGTTGCCTCTCGAGGCTGTAGGTCTCCAGAAGGGACGGGGACGCCTGGCCCTTATGGACGCATCCTATTTTCCAGGCCAGGTTGTAGGCATCTTGGATGCTCGTGTTTGACCCCAGGCCATTGAAAGGTGGGTGACGATGCACGGCGTCCCCGAGACAAAACACGTGGCCGCGGCTGTACTGTGTCGCATAAGACTCGTTTATAGTCCAAGTCGAGATCCGGTGCAGCTTGACCTGTACCGAGGCATCGCCAATGACGTCCTTGAGATGCGCTAATATTTCATCAGGACTGGCTGTGATCTCAGTGACGCCCGGCTTCGCGAGCATCACGAAGACCCACTGATTGAAGGGCCTCACAAAGCGTGCAATGGTCAGGCTACAAAAATCAGGCTGAGGCTTCTCGGGCAGGAGCAATATGTGTATCAACCCAGGAGCCTGCTGAAGCAGATGGTTCTGCAGGGTGGGAAATAGAATCAGCGGCTATCCTGCTTTTGTCCATGTGTACACAAATGGATTGATATAGAAACGTGATGTACCAACCATGTCTGCTTCGAAGAATACATTCAGCGCCAAGCTTCCGGTGGATCTGTCGTCAAAGGGCAGTTGTAGCTCGCGCGCCACAGCGCTTCGTGCGCCGTCCGCGCCGCAGAGGTAGCTCGAAATCACCGTGATCTTCTCACGCGTCATGAGATCTTCCACGACGGAGCGGATCTTGCCCGTCTTATTGTCCTCGTGGAAACCTAAGAATTGACAATCCCAACGAACCTTAAAGCCGTTCTGCGTCGCGGATCGGAGCAGGATCGGCTCCAGAATCGATTGCGGGAGATCTGCCTGCTCGCATGGGCTCTGTCTTTTGAACTCGCCCTAATATTGATGCCCTTCATCAGACCATGACTGTGACCTACGACGTCCAGAGGGACACTAACGTATCGATTGGGGTCTGTTCCACAATTATAAGACCGTGATATCTCCTGGCCCGCCATGGTGGTACATATACGGGAGAACATGAGCATTTCCTTCGGTGTTGCGACCTTGCGACATTCCTGCTCAAGGCCAGCATCCCGGAGACATTCTGATATCTGTGTCAGTTATTCTTTCGCTCTGGGTACACCTCACCATCCTCCTTTTTACTCTTTTGTGATCTTTCTTTTCTCTTTTCTCTCTCTTTTCTTTAGGCATAATTGCTTACCAAATGTCGCATTATTTGTATAATGCGATCTTGGTGTCCTCACGGTTGAAGATGATTTGCTGATAATGAGCCCATGAACACCTGAGAGTAGCTCGTCAGCTATGGATTGTGCGTCACCATCCTCTTTGTCCCATATCAAACGTACCAAACTGTGTCAGAAAACAGCCGAGAGCTGCCCCAGCTGGGCCGGCTCCTACAATCAAAACTTCCGTCTCAATGCAAGCCATGAAGGTGGAGTAGGGCGGGTTTGTGCGGTAAACCCCAATAGCTTAGACGATAGTGTGAGATAGTGTCCAGGTGTTAAACGAGTCCAAGTTTCTCGCAAACTGTCATGGCTGTTCTATCTAATCATGTGTCATAGCTTGTATGCGAGCGTTTGCAGCCTATGTAATCTCATCAGACAACCGCACTATGAGGGCCCGAGTTGCCAGAAGTAGCAAGAGTCTAGAAATGACAGCACCGCGTGCTATTGCGAAGGATAAGATGAATGGAGAATTCTCGTGTTATTTACGACGTCACAAGCTGTAAATAGCTGGTAGCATATTAAACTCTGATCGTCGTAGTTGAAGATGGGCATTGATACCAGAGTTTACCCAAACATCAACCTTAGATTGTGCACTAATATTCATAACGGGAGTCACGCGTCCTTCGCTCCTCGCCATTATGATAACAACGTCTGTCTATATTGTAGAATCTGCGCTCGCGATTCTTCAGTCATCCACGTCAGTATGGTACACGCGACAACTTCTAGGTTCCCGGTGCTTACTCGGGCCCGGCATCCATGACAGCTAGCAGTTATTCCCAACTCGGGTCTGTTTGTCGATAATTAAGTGTTAAATTCTCCAAATGGCACGTCCAGGGGATTGCTAGCAGGTAAGAATACCGATGACCTCCCTCGATCCTTTGAATCCGCCTGCCTCCACCCATTCATTATGTCATCTAATGCTCGCTTGCTCAGCCTCGCACAATCGATTTCCAGCGACACCAAGATAATCACAGAGTATCTTGCCGCGAACGGTCTGAATGCGCCGTCGTGGGACGTGAATGGCGGGATCGACTTCCCTATTCCGGAGTCAGCCGAGGACGCGTTTGCTGCACGAGTGAATCTGATTGCGGCCACAAAGGAGCTTCATGATCTGACCCTGGGCCCTAAGCAAGGGCTCTCCTGGCTATCATGGGATGTGGGTTTACTATCTCGACCGTACACGTTGGCACCGTACTCAATTCCATCGTGCAGTTCATGAACAACCTTTCCCTGCAAGCTGTATGGGAGTTCCGCGTGGCGCAACTTGTCCCTTTGGACGGACTTATTGCCTTTGATGCGTTGACACAGAAAGTCGTCGAGGCCAATGGCTTTCGCATCGGCATTATGAACCTGCGCCGGCTCATTCGTCACGCCATGTTGAATCACATATTCCAGGAACCCAAGAAAGGCTTCGTAGCTCACACTAGCGTGTCGCGCTTGTTGCTCGAGGACGAGCCAATGGCGAACTGGGTCGGTTACATGTGTCGCGATCTCTGGCTCCCCGCAACCAAGGTTGTCGATGCTATGAAGAAATGGCCTGGTAGCGAAGAGCCGACCGAGACGGCTGTGAACCTTGCCTTTGATCAGTCGCTATCCTGGTACGATTATCTGCAGTCGGTCCCTGAGAAAGCCAAGAGGTACAACCTCGCCATGAAGTCTCATGGTGACAACGAGGGTTTCTCGATAGACAAGACTGTTCAGGGATATCCGTGGGAGAAGCTCGGTGATACTACAGTAGTGGACGTAAGTACCAGGTGCGGCTATTTCTCCCTGGAGGTACCATCGCTAATAGATTTTCATACACAGATGGGCGGCAACCAGGGTTTCGTGTCCTTTGCCCTTGCCGATGCGTTTCCACAGCTGAAGTTCATCGTGCAAGATACAGCAGGAATGCGAGTGCCTGAGGCAATGGGCCCTCTTCCGAAGCACCTGGAGGGACGCGTCACCCGGACGGTGCACGACTTTTTTGAGCCGCAGACTGTGGTGGCCGGAGTCTACTTCTTCCGTTGGATCTTCCATGGATTCTCGGACAAATACAATATTAAAATCCTGCATGCACTGCGGCCAGCGCTGCGCAAGGATGCGAAGATCATCATCAACGACGGGACGCTGCCAGAGCCGGGGACGGCTGATTATCTCCAGGAGCGAAATATCCGCACCATGGACACCTTCAACCAGGTCACCGTCAACGCACGCGAGCGTGAAGTGGACGATTGGATAGACTTATTCAGAGTTGCAGATTCGCGATATGCGTTTAAGGGCGCATGGAAGCCTAATAATAGTCACATGTGGTTTATTGAGGCCGAGTGGACAGGGTAATGCTATTGCAATACTAATGGTAGTACCACTCGCACCTTCAAGGCTCCAGTCAAAGACAAACTGCAAGAGTGCACGGAAACATACTGACAGCAGAATCCGTGACCTGACTGAGTATCGGCTTGCGATTTGTAAACGAGGGAAAGACATCATCTGCTGGAACTTTCTGGGCCACAGTCCAATTACTGGCAATAGCAGAATCATAACGTCACATTATATGTACATCGGTCTGATTAACTACTAGGAATAAACGAGTCACGCTAATGCAGGTGTAACAAATGGCGACCCAGCAGAAGACCATTTCTGGTTTCACCATGTAAATCCTGGGCCTTGACCGCTAAGCTCGGAGCTCCCAATACGTATGTCTTTTGAACTCGGGTCCCGGGGTACTGCTGTAAGTATGACAACTCGGGGCTCCGTCTACGGAGTGTCATTCTTCATGTTCAAAGAAAAGATTTAGGTCACTGTTTCCATCTGACTCCAACACAACACACCGGAATCTGAATTTTGTATTGTAGAGTATGAGAGAGGGTAGGCTCAGTAGGTAAAATGAATATCCTGCAATATTGAAACCGCTGGACCTGATTGAAGGCGAGGGTCCGATAAGCCGAGATTGTGAGTTAATATACATATGTTGTACTAAAAATGGTGTCACATCATGCATTTCATTAGGGATCTAAGTCGAAATTGGAAGCTCGAATGAGAATAAGGAAAAAGACCTTTGTCATTCTAAGAACTGTCTTACAGTCCCACTATCACCAGGTTCTACTAGGTAATCACTCTTCCAAAGCAAGGACAGTCACACAATCCTCGACGTCTTCCTGGTATTTCAAAATCTTGCGAACTTTCAACCCAGCTTTGTTGGCAAGAGCTCTCCATTCACGCTCCGTGCGCTCCATGGCTGCCAAGCATACCGCCATAGTCAGGTCCCCAAGGGTCGCTCTCCACGGCGCGCCCAGCTCCGGGACAACGCATTCGTCGATAAGGATGACCGAGTTGCGAGTGAGGCCGGCCTTGATATTCTTGAGAATTGTTATGCATTTATCGTCTGGCCAGTCGTGAAGGACGTTACGGAGGTAGTATGCTCGAGCCCCTATGACGCAAGTCAGACAACAATCCTCCTGACAGATATGGGACGGGGAGACGGTGAGACCGTGAGACCTTGAATTGTTTGCGGTAGGAACATATCGTGGGGTTCAGTTTCAATGTTATCAAACCCAGGCAAAGGCTCCTTTTGAACTTGCTCGATAACGTGAGGAAGGTCTTGCAAGATTACGCGTCCAGGTAGGTTTGGATACCTCTGCCTCAGGGCGATACTTTGGTGCCCTCTTGAACCCCCGACATCCACAAACAGTACACTCGAAGGGTCAGTGCCCTGTGCCAGCTCAGCCTCAAAGTCAAGCACGTCGAGGAAGGTGGCATGAGACTCCCGTTGGCATGACATCCAAGTATTAAAATTTTCCAATACCTCTGGGCGGCTTTGAACCCATTGGAATAGAGTCTCGTCGGTACGTGTACCCATGTTGAATGGGGTGTATGTCGAGTCGGTGGGGTTGATATAACCACTATCGCGCAGATACTGTGGGAAGGCAAGCAGAGACTGGGCAACCAGGTCGTACCTGGAGCAAGAAATATCTAGGTCAGTGCCTGCACCTTGAGGGGTTCGCCGTAGTGAATACTAACTGCACAAAAACACCGGACCGGCCACCCTCCCATGCAAGGGCATGGGTGGTGTTGTTTGCCGCGAAGCTGTCAGTGTCTATCTGTGAAATCATCCCAACAGACTGATAAAAACGGAGCAGACGCCCTGGGAATTTGTCAACTATCTAAACAAATGGAAGGGTCACGGATACTTGTACTCACTCATGAGGACAATGTCAACTTTGGCCTTTTGTGCAAGCTCCAATGCAGATGAGCTGTCATTCTTGGATGCCAGCAGCTCGAAGACTCCGATGTCAACTCCGACTCGAGCAAGGGCAAGTTGCATTGGCTGATTCAAAGGTTATTCGCTATTTTCGATGACAATATGTTCAGTAGTATCAGGTCAGGGTAATATTACCGAGTACGCAATCCTATGCACGGCGTCGATTCGGGTCTCCATGGCGAGGCTAAGTCGTTGTGCCGCATCGCGCAACCTGCATCGAGTGGCATCATTGTCGAGGATTGTGTCAATTTCCGTGGGATTCCTTAAAATGCCCTCGATTTGGTGTGCAAGCGCGTCTTCTGGGAGGAAGGTCATCTTGGAACCAGTTGCGTTTTCTGTGCCCTGTTGGATTGGGTGCGAAGCATACTGTCATGAACAAAACGATAAACGATGAATGAGAGCCGAAGATTATACCAAGTCTGTGTAATATATCAGAGGGAGTTTACCGCGCGCCTTTTCAATGCTATGTTCAACGGATTATGTGAATGAATCTACTTGCACATAGACAGGGTCATGCCCGTAGTTGAGACACTCGCTGCCTCCGTGAGCCGATGGAGTACTATTGAGAAGACAGAAGTATCGTTCCGAAGGCTTCACAGCATCATCTCCAAAATCAACTCGGGGGATCTCACTGTGCCCCATCTGCACTCGGGTCCCTGAACTTACATGTCCGCCTTCTTCCATGTTTAGCCCTACTGAGACCCACAAAAGCTTACAGGTTTTTAGTTTCAATGGCCCAACAGACTGGGTACCTGCATTTTTAATTCGGGTGGCCCTTAGCGAGAACGTGAAGGAAGCGGGGCAGAACGTTCCAATGCCGCCCGCCAGCTGATCGTGCATGTGGGATACGACACCAGCTGAATGACCTTTGGCGGTATAAATCTCAACATCATTACGCCTATCTTTGTGGATGGCATTCCATCTCAACCGCAGCGACTAAGTTTGTTTGTCCGCCCACAGTTGGCTCATCTCCCTCCGTACGCTACCATGATCAGCACAAGTCTTACCCAGCTTCTTGCTGGCCTGGTAACTGTGTCAACGACATTTGGAGCAGCTCCGTCGTCTTATCTGGCTCAGATGAAGCGCGAAGTCTCACAATGGCCCAGTAATATAGCTGGAGTTGTGTATAATTCATCATGGTCGGATTTCGCTGCCGCAACAGAGCGTTGGGACGCTTACGAGGCTCCAACCTTCGATATGGTCTTCATTCCGGAATCTGAGGATGAGCTATCTGCCGGTGTAAGTTGAGTCTGGTTCTGAATGATGACTAGGTCTCTTTGAACTAACAAAGACGAAGATCAACTATATGACAAGCAGCAACATATCGTTCTTAGCTAGGTCAGGAGGTCATGGATACTCTGTCACCCTCCACACAGTTCAGAATGCTGTCTTGATCAACATGGAGAACTTCAATTACACTAGAGTGAATAATGATTCCACATTCACCGTTGGTACTGCAGCAACGTTTCAGGACATCGTCACATCTTTAGGTGCCGCCGGCCGGGAACTTAGTGCGTCCCTCCTCCCTCTAGTCTTCCGCCCTGTCCTCTTGAACTCTCTGAAATCTGTTTTATATGGCTGACTGATTATAAAGCCGTCGGGTCGTGTCCCTGTGTTGGGGCTACTGGAGCAATGCTTGGTGGTGGCGTCGGTAGGTTTCAGGGTCTGCATGGCCTAACAAGTGATGCTATTCGCAAGATCCGCATGGTGCTCTGGAACGGCACTATTGTCGAAGCGTCAGATGAAGCCAATCAGGATCTGTACTGGGGGATGCGTGGTGCAGGCCAAAACTTTGGAGTCGTTATCGAGACGACATTCGAGACATGGCCTGCGACGAATGGTGGTCTGAACTACCAGGCGGATTTCACTTTCACACTCGACAATGTGGCAACTCTTATCGACACTGTGAACTCCATGCTTCCACTACCCCCTGCTTTATCCTTGATCACGACCGGAGTGGTTAATGCAACGTCACTCGAGGTAAGTCTACAGAGGGCGGACTGCCTATCCACGAGCGAGCAAGAAATGAAACTAACAGGCGTCAAATTTCCCAAGGTCATTCCCGCTCTGAACTTGGTGTATGCCGGACCAGCTAATGAGGGCCGGCAATATACGCAACACTTTACCAATTTCAGCCTCACTGTTGAGGAGTCAGAAATCACTTTCGCAGACATGCTAATAGACTCAGCTGGTGGCGCTGCTGTGTTGAAATGCGTATCGGGACAATACCACGACATGTACGGCACCGTCACTGAGCATCTAGATACAACTTCCATGGTACAGATGTTCGCGTCCTTCGGTGACTTCATCCGAGAGTATCCTGTCGCCAACCTCAGTGGCATTCTTATCGAGACGTTTGCCCAACAGGGGTTGAACGCGCTCCCGAGTGACTACGACGCGTTTCCTCATCGTGGCCAGATGAACCATCTGGTCGAGATCGAAATCGACTTCCCTAATGAGTCAGTTCCTGAGGTGGGAGATGCCTGGGCCAAGGGCTGGCGTGATCACTTTGCTCAAAATAACATCTCTGGCTACGACCACTGGGTCGTTTATCAGAGCTACGCTCATGGTGACGAGCCTCCATCCATCCTCTACGGCACTGAGAAGTGGAGACAGGAGAAGCTTACGGGCCTGAAGAATACATACGATCCGCTCGGGTTCTTTAATGGGTACCACGCAGTTCCCAGTGATCTCGCAAGTTGGACTTAGGGCCCCGCCGATAAAAACGCGATTACTTTCTTGTGACTACTAAGATATTTCGGGGGTTAGTCATTAAATTCGAATGTAAATATCACGATATTATTATTTGGATCGTTTCAAATACAGATTTGTTCCACTCCCAACTCAGAGGCATGGCTTACTTCACGAAGTTGAACCCCTGACTGCCAGGCTATCTTTGTTTCCTGCGTCACTCCTGTCTTCCCTGGAGTCAAGGAGGCCGCAACGAAGGAAGATGAGACGACGCCGCATTTCCCATATCTGACCCGTGTTCTCAATCCTAGCAAGAAACAAGTGGTCCAGCAATAATGAGGAGGCAAGACGTCAACAAGGGACTAGACTGGAATACATTTTGCCCGCTATCAGGTTTAAAGTTCTTTGTTAGTTTCATGTATATCTATGTGAAGGTGGGAAATTTGATGTACATCATAATTTTATAATATGTTTTCTAATCCTACAGAATAAGGCTTTGCGGAAGTGCTTAGTACGGCAAATGGCACGCTGCGTAGTGAGGTCGGCCCTTTCGTTCCCGGACCCGAGTTTTGTCTTGTAATCATACGTGCAACGGAGGCGGCGAATGCCCCTGGCAACGCCAGGAATAATGCAATCAAAGGTATCCCATGAGTCTTAATTACGTTCTTTTCCCTTCCTTTAGTAGATGTATGCCTTGTTCTGTTGTCAGGCATCACCTTATGCATCAACGTGATCAACCATCCCGAAACCAAGAAGCGAGCAGGGGCAACATGCAGGGAACAGAAGGGGATACTCGTCTCATCTCGCAGGCGCTGCAAAGAGTTTTCACTGACAATTTTCCTCCGATTCTGACAATCTGGGTATTAATTTTGCTCGGCTTTCTCTGGAAGCTGAGTACTGTTGGGCGTAGACCGAAGGGCCTGCCCCCAGGGCCCCCCACCCTCCCCGTTATTGGAAACATCCATCAGATTCCTACAGAGCACCCACACCTCCAGTTTCAAGACTGGGCGAAAGAATATGGCCCTATATACTCTCTCATTCTGGGGACTAGAGTCATGATCGTCATATCATCCGATCACGCTATTAAGGAATTACTGGATAAGAGAAGCGCAATCTACTCATCGAGGCCCGAGTATTACATTGGTCAAGAGATCCTCAGTGGTGGCAACCGCTTTGTGCACCAGGTGAGTTGGCGGAATCCGTCGTGCGGGATGACTTTCCGACTTTGAGAGAGAATGAACTAATTCATCTGTAGTATTACGATGACACTTGGCGTCTGGTCCGGAAACTTGGGCAACGACTATTCAATCTGAAAGTGTCCGAGTCCTACATCCCGTATCAAGACCTTGAGAGCAAGGCGATGCTCCTTGGCTTCCTCCAAGAACCGTGCGTACTCTCCATATTCATACATCTCCCTCTTCGCACTTTCGCTGACTCCCTCCCCCCCCCCCCACCAAAAAATAGGAGCCAATTTAAAAGCCATATTCAGCGGTATACTGGATCTCTAGCTTACCAGATGACCTTTGGGATCCGCAACACAACCATCGATGACAGAAATCTCCAACAGGCATTTCAAGTGAGTCTCACGGATCCGATACGGAGAAATGTAGCGCTGAACAGCTTTACAGATACTTGAACGGCACTTTGAACTTGCTGCTGGCCTGGTGAGCTTGTGGTTCCTCACATTCAAATTCTTCCCCTTTATCACCATCACACATACTGCTCAATGAGATTTATGAAAGTTCTGTTAATTTAATTCTAATTGCTCGATCCGACAGACTTCAGCATTATTGGACAGCTTCCCTATTTTAAGACGATTGCCTGACTTCATCCTACCAGCTATGAAAACAGCCCGAGAGCTCTACAAAGAGGAACACGACATGTGGCTGAAAGCTTGCTTAGACGCAAAAGCAAGGCTAGCTGGGGATAAAGTCATGGTATGGAGTTTATTGAAAAGCTAAAATGAGCTGAGGAGATGCTGATGTTTATGACACAGCCATGTTTCTGCGCGGACGTTGGTCGCATCCAAGCGGAACATGGCATCTCGGATGACGTTGCCGCCGATTTTGGCGGGAACCTCTTCCAGGCCAATTCTGAAACAACAGCATCGATACTTGTAGGCTTTGTACAGGCCATGGTGATATTTCCTGAAGTTGGAGAGAAGGCTCGAGATGAGCTTGATCGAGTGTGCGGTCATCGCCTTCCCAGCCTAGATGACATGCCTGATCTGCCGTATATCCAAAGTTGTGTAAAGGAAACGCTACGGTGGATGCCTGGGGCTCTCACAGGGGTACCACACTCCCCTATCCGCGACGACGACTACATGGGATACACTATTCCCAAAGGTTCCGTGGTCATGTACAACGTTTGGTAAGGCATTGCCACTCGCATCCCGAAAACGAGAACCAACACCACAAAGACAAAAGAAGAAAGAAAGAGAAATAAATATCATTCAGAAATTGCGCTGACATGACTTCAATCTCATCAAGGGCTGTACACAATGATGACCAGAGGCATCCTGACCCACGACGTTTTGACCCCTCTCGATGGGGACACGACCGCCAAACATCAGCAGAAGCCGCGGCCAATCCTGATGTGACGAAGCGTGATCACTTTGCATTTGGGGCTGGTAGACGGCTCTGCCCAGGAATCCACATTGCAGATCGGTCAATATTCATCGCTGTGGCTCGTCTGCTTTGGGCCTTTGAGTTTAGAAGGGCAAAAGATGAGAAGGGTCAAGACATTGTGCCGGATGGGTTGAATTTGACCAATGGGTTCTTTTGTCTGCCAAGGCCATTCAGAGCTGCTATCATCCCTCGACATGGTAAGGACCGGCGCATCAGGGAGGAGTGGGACAAGATGCTTGGAGTACTGGATGAGAGCTTGCAGTGGAAGCAGCCTCCTGGGGGCCTGGCTTGAAGATCTTGTGTCGTGTAGCTTCTGATAGACGAACTATTGTTCTTTCATCCAGTTACGGGCAACATCATCTTTCATCACCAATACCAAGAAAACGACTTCTGAATCCTCGCCACGCATCTCTTATTGACAGAAGGCCAAGGCGCAGATAGTACTTCAGGTTGGAGGCCAGGCCAATGCTGGCACAAGCCAAGGCTCTCGACCTACAGGGACCCGAGTTGAATCAAGTGAGTTTCAAAGTCAAGCCTATCGGTGACTCGGGGGCACCTCAGATCTTTCCGAAGGCCTCACTTCTTCTTCGGAGCATGTAGGACAACCGAATATTTAGACCTGGAATGCTCATGGTCTTTTCTTTGCCCCCCTGCACAGTGCATTGACAGTGAAACATTAGTAGGCCAAGCGTTATTGCAAGAATTTCTTCTCGAATACGATGACGATGGGTGACAAATCGGGAACACAAAAGCAGCCCACCAAGGTGTGGCAGTCGTTGTTGAAACGATGCTTGCCGCCTCTGGACCATGATTCAGACTACTGGTGGCAGCTCACCGGATATCACCTGGCGGTCATGATTGATGCAGCGGGATACTCGACCGAAAGACAGTATGAAACGCTGTTATTTCACTACCACTGGATCGTGAGTTTGTCTTGAGCTGCATCAAACCGCCAGATATACGGCATCTATTGACTTTCTGGAAAGGTTCCAAGGCTGGGTCCATCGCCGGGGCCCAACGGCCAGGTGAGGTGGAAATCGTTGGTGGGCATTGAGGGCTCACCCATGGAGTACTCGTGGAAATGGAACACAACAAAATCAGAGCCTGACGTCCGATACTCATGGGAGCCGGTCAGCCAGATCTCAGGCACTGCCCTAGATCCTCTGAACCACGCCGCATCTCTCGAGTACATGCACAAGGTTCCAGCTGTTGTCCCAGACGTTGACTTTACGTGGGCCCATCATTTCCGGGCACACCTTTTCGACCACGACCTGGGCAGGTACGCCAAGGAGGCCGAACAGAGCCCCACGCAGCTGACGACGACCTTCCTTCACGCGGTCGAGTACGTCAAGACGGGCCCAGCCCTCAAGTCATACTTCCTTCCTCGGAAGCTGGGCTACCAACATGTCCTGAGCATGGCACAATGGGACGAGGCAATTGTAAAACTTGACCCAAACAACGCTGGTCGCGCCACAATGCTTGACTTCCTCGCCAACAACCACGAAGGCCGACTGTTGAAACCTGTGTGAGCTACCATCCCCTCCGCGCCATGTTAATGGCCGTTAATTTGGGTACTAGTCGAATGCTTCCTATCTAGTCTTACCTTTACTCCAACCTTCAGTAGCCTAAGCTAATGCCGGAATCCGTGTCTCAGGGTTTTGGCAATGGATGATGTGGAGCCAAGCAAGTCCCGGTTGAAGCTCTATTTCTCCTCGCCGCATACAAGCTTTGCGTCGGTACGCGAGATCATGACACTGGGTGGGCTCGTCAAGATCCCACAAACCCAGATGCAAGACCTCCATTCCTTCATCACAACCACACTGGGGCTTCCAGAGGGCTATCCCGATGATGCGGAGATTCCGAAGGAGCTACAGTTTGAGCGTCCAGACAAGGAGGAGTTCGCCGATTTTGAAGGGCTGGTAGAGGGATACGTCTACTTTTTCGACATTGCGCCTGGAAATCCTGACGCGATACCCGAGATCAAGTTCTACAACCCGACCCGCAGGTTCGGGCCGGATGACCGCACGCTCGCCCAGAACCTTGTGGGTTGGCTGAAGACCCGCGGTCGCGGCGCTTACGGCGATGCGTACTTGCGCATGCTAGAAAGTGTGGCTGAGCACCGCAGTCTGGCAGAAGGGAAGGAGTTGCACACTTATCTGAGCTATATGTTCAACAAGAAGGGTGGCGAGCCGGATATCAAGTCTTACATTTGCCCGGAAGCATATCATCCTGCCCGGCTTGCTCTTCTCGAGTAAGCATTACACGTCGGGAAATGCTCTAGTCAACGTTTCCATAGGGCAATTGAACAACTCTTCTGTCTGAATCAAGAATGACCGTCTTCTGCATAGGAGTGAGCGAACCCAACAACCTCATGAGTGAGCTCTCTGGTGACAAACATTTTGGGCCCGTGTCTCTTGGTTCGAGATCTAGTCTCACAGCTAGTTTTAAAAAGTGCATAGGAAAGTCCACAGCGTCTTGGTCAACAATTCAAATTCAGACTTACCAGCGCGGGGAAAGGAGGTAAATCTGCAGGGTACTTAAATAGTCAAATTATATAGTGGCCGCAAGACAGGCCAATGTCTCCCCGCCGGTGGGCTGGCCATAGTGAAGCGATAAATAAAAGACATGCACATTCTGCGAAATTTGATAAAAGACAATTGTATGCCCATCTTCTCGTAGAGAGCATTCACGGTGTAAACCTTGACTCTCAGGGTTTGGAACGCTGGAATTGGCCCATCGAGTGGAACAAATATAGAAAGCTGGGTGCAATGTAGCGAATTCCTTTTCGTTAACTTGGGCACGCAGTAAGTCTGTTCGAAAGTTCAATCCGAGGAAACTTCAGACCCTGTTGAAGTAAACTCCGAAGTCTCAGTGATGCTAAACCACATCCCCTTTTGTACATAGACAGTATACCCTTCCTCCTTGACAGGACATGCAGCGTCTATCACCTGCCAGTCAAACTCCCGCAACAACTAAGAGTACCCTCTTGTATTAGTCAAGGCAGGGATGACAAGCACCTCGAGCTTTACAGCGCAGAGACGATGTATCGGTCAACATACCTCGAAAAAGATCTTATGTAGCTCAACGAATGCGAGTTTCTTCCCCGCACAGGCCCAACGCCCGTGGCCGAACACGAGGTCAACACTACGTAACATATCCTTCTTTGTCTTGTCGTCGCAATCGAGATATCTCTCTGGTCGGAAGACGTGAGCATCTTGGCCGAAAACAGACTCCTTTCTCATCAGAGCGAGCCCGTTCCAGCCTATGGAACTGCATTGATGGCATGTTAGAGTATGTCAGAAGAGACCCAATCTCAAGTGCGTCTAGGGATAGGGCCAGTGCACTCACGTTCCGCCCGGAATGAACTGTCCATTAACTGTTTCACCGCTGGGGGCAATTTGTTTGTAAAAACCATAAATGGCTGGGGGACGCATACGGAGCCCCTCAAAGATGACAGCCTTGGGCCAAACATGTAAGACCCTGCAACGATTTCGGGTTCCACGGCGGCGGGCTTACCTGTAGATAAGGGAGTGTCTTGGCCTCTTCTGACGTGATAGGATGCGAGACCTTTCCAGATGCGATTGCTTCTTTGATCTCGGTCTTCAATCGCTGGTACACCCGAGGGCATGTCGTCAAAAATACTATGATGCCATGGGTCAGCAGCTTAGTTCTCTGTTCTTTGGTCATTAATTCAGCTCGACAGGACACTGACACATTGTTGAACGGATCGCGGTGGCCGTTGTATCTGATCCTGCTACGACTTGCAAGAACACCTCAGGCAAGGTTTCCTTGAGGGTCATGCCACGCCGCATGAAAGCTCCCTGGGCGAGGAATAATACACCCTGTCAGCCTTGAGAGCATGGCGATGACGGAATTGAGATCATCCGAAGGAGCCTACTATCATGTCCTTATGACTGGTATCTTTTTCATCGAACCGTTCGTGCACGAGGGCCTGACCAAGCCTTGCCACCGAGAAAAATACGTCAGCCGATCGTCAGCGAAATAATAAATAAGGCATAGCCAAATTGCTCACCCCATGATCTTCCCCAGGCCGAACTCGTCTGTAGGTTTCGGGGCAAACAACCTTGCCATGACCTGGTTTCCAAATATTATACGGAGCAGAGGGACGTCGCTAATCGAGGAGACGAGCCCTGCTGTCTGTTCTACACTGTGCGTGTAGCCAAAGAGATCTTCCTTGGAGTCCATGAACCCAAGTCTGTGTCCAAACCCGGCTTCGGTGATAACGTCCAGGGTAAAGTATCGTATAAACTGGGCAAAATCGATAGGGTTGACTTGGCCTGGGCGCGAGAGCTGGGTAGACCGGATGATATGGACAAGATGTTTCAGGACAACATTCACAATCGCCTCGAAGTCCATCTCATCCTGCCCTTTGTATGCCGGCCAGGCCTTGGCCTTGAGAGCATCGTGTGGTCCGATTTCAGTCGTGGAGAACATGGTGCAATACTCGGGATCGACGTTCGCCCCGACATACCAGTCGTCCTTTTTGACCGTACTCCGCGCACCATTGATCTGACGGAACACGCTCGGGTCGTCAGTGACAATGTAGTTAGGAGCGACACGCACCAAGGGGCCGTATTTGCTCAGCTTCTCATAGTCCATGGTACGTCCTCTCCAGGCCTTGTTCAGTACCCATGCGTACGAGAATGAGGCAATCCAGGGACCAGGGATATGGCGGAGTCGATACCAGGCCGCGAGGCTTGATGAGATGTACCACAGCACGAGACCCCCAACTAGTAGACCAATTTGACCAGACAAGGCCATCTTGCGATAGATCAGAAGCTAACGCGTGCGGGTTTCCCAGGTCTCGCCCGTACACAGGGTAACAGCCAGACCGACGTGAGAATCGTATTTATGTTAAAAGAAATAATAAAAAAAGAAAAGAAAAGAAATAAAAAAGTTGATAGACAAAACGTTTGACTAGAAAACGGGCCCGCGCTGGCTCGCACTCTATCCATAAAGGTCACTATGCCCTCGGATTAGTCTCTCAGATAAGATGGATTCAATGTTCAAGGCTTCTGCCAAAGACACCTAACACTGTGCCATCTCCTGTCTCAACACAAGAACCTGTTGATGTGCATGGTAGGACACGTTCCATACCTGCGCATAGGCGGCAGGCGTACGCTCTTGAACTACATTGAACTACATTGGTGGTGTCACATCCCAGCGCACGGCGAGGACAGTGCCTCAACCTGGGGCTTCGCCTCCCAGCGCGAGGCAGGTCGCTTGACAGGATACGGCAACTCAGGGCCCCAGAGAAGACCACCTCGGGGCCGATCGAGTGCGGTGCGGGACTTTGGTAAGTGCTTTGTTCTGCAATCCCTCTGACCGCACGTGATTCGCCCCGTCACAAGACTGGCAGCCATACAGGGGTACTCTGCAGCTGGGTCATACGGTGGCCACATACAGGCAGTAAATCCCATCCAGTGATGGAGGAATGAGTTGCGATATCCGTGAGCGTCCCTAATTCTACGGTGGCAAATGCACATGTTCTCGGTTTGACTCGACCCGATTCACTGGAGAGGAATTCTTGAAGGTCGAGACATTTGATTGCGACAGATCAGTAGCTGTTTCTAGGGACGCGGCCGCCCGTTGCGGGCTCGGCCTGCGCCACATCATTGCTTATCCCCAGGTTAAAGTCTACTTGCACCTTTAGGAGGTCCCCTGCCACGATCTGTGTCTCCTTGGCCATGAGCTCCACCATGTCCCAGTTACAGCTGATGTATCTCCCAGCCAGCCAGTCACGCCGCCTGGAGGTCAGATAGGCGATGGTATCTCCTGCCAACTCGGGCGTATCGATGCAGACAGCTGGTCCGCCCGGAGTTAGCTAACACGAGCCGGATCAGTGGAGACTGTTGACATACCCTTGACGATGGTTTCAGGCATTCCTTTGGCGAGATCCGTTGGGACCGACGCAGGGTGAACTGAGTAGGCTAGAATCCCCTAGTATGGCGCGGCTTGTGAGCAAGAAAAGCAGGAGAGAGGAGACGGAGATGAAGCTGGAAAAAGAAAATATAGAAGCCTCACCTGTTGCATGTGGTCAATCATGACGTACTCGCTCAGGCGCATGACTGCCAGCTTGGAGGGCTGGTAGGCACTGGCGCCAGGGGACAGGGCCAGGGCGCCGACGGAGGTGAGGTTCACGACGGTCTTGTCGCTGCTGCGCAGCACGAGGGGAAGAAATGCCCGCAGGACCCAGTAGACCCCCCTGACGTTGACCTCCCAGGTCCGCCACCAGCTCTCACGGTCGCCGTCCCCGAGCCGGTCGAACGACGCCAGGTAGCCGGCGTTGTTGACGAGCACGTCGATGTGGCCCCAGCAGCTGCTGATTTCCGAGGCGCAGGCCTCGATGCTCTCATAGTCGCAGACGTCGAGCTTCAGGACCAGGACCTCCAGCCCTGCCCTCCCTGCGTCAGCTGCTGCTTGCAGAGCCGCGGCACGGGTGATGTCAGCGTCCCCACGCGCGGTGATGGCGATGCGGCTTGCGCCAGCTCGGGCGTACGACGTGACGATGGCTCGGCCGATGCCCTTCGCTGCGCCGGTGACGAGGACGGTCTTGCCAGCACAAGGGCCAGGGCCCGGCGTAGCAGGATCGATGGCGGCATACGTGTCGTGGTGTGTCTTGGCGGTGAAGAAGACACCCATGCGAGAAGGATCCAACCTGCTCGAGCCCGGGCTCGGGCTCGGGCTCGTTGTGACCTGTTCCGTGGTCATATTTTCTTTTCCACAGGTTCTCCCGCTGCAAGTGTTGGTGACTGGCCCCTCGGGCCCTTACCGATGGTCCGTCACGCACCCCAGCCCGAATGAGGCCTGAATTTGTACTTGGTACTATTACTGTACACACGCGCAAGGCTCCTCCTGGGGGTCCCAGCCAGGACGGGCAAGGTCGCTCACTCCACACTCGGGTCCAGCTCGGAAGCTCGGGTCCAAAGTGGGGCACTGAAACATGATCAAGCGCCCTAGTCAACCTAGCGTGCGTGGAACCAGCGGTTGACAAAGAACGGTAATACCCGTCCTGCCGCTAAGCGATTTAGCTCCTGCGCCCGGCCCCACACCCATACGGTACCAGGGGTACGTACCGCTCTTGACACTTTGGACGTCTTTCCGCGTCATTGCTCGGGAAGGTGCGTTCACCCCCTCACACACTCGGCTCCTAAGAATTCGGGCCCGGAGTGCGAGCCTTATCTCCCGTGGCTTGCACCAGACTCGGGCCACAGCATAGCACATCAGTGGAGATAAGGCAAGGATTCGTAGGCGCGAGGCCCGGTGACGTCTGAATAGAAGTTGCATAGGAGTACTTAAGGCTCTAGGCTAACCTGAACGAGGCTGTAAGATTCGGGCCCCGTCATCGTCTTTTTTATTTCTTGTTTTTCTCCCTCCTCTTTATCCTTTAGGTACCTTGCTTGTCACGGCCTTCCCCTGTCTGCAGACGGACGTGTAGCCCGCTACTTCGCTTCCCGCAGCTCCGCTCCGCATTTACAAGTGTAGAGCTGCGCTGTGCAGACAGGTCCATAAAATCCCCCCACGGCTTTGTAGTAGGCATTCACATCCTTCCGACTATGCCGGCAGCAGCTCTCCCTCCTACTGGCTTCGGCCTGCTGGTAAGCCATCCTGTGATACGAGGCTCGGGACGTCCACATCGCAAGGTAATCCCCCTGACCTGATGTACAATCTAGGGTTTCACCTGGCGCCCTACGCGGGTTCCCGACGAGCAGGCTTTCCCCGCCATGAAGGCCGCCGTCGACAACGGCGCCACTATCTGGTCTTCCTCCTCAGTCTACGGGAGGGCCCCAGATCCGCCAACAGCTGGCCTTTCGCTCCTGCGCCGCTACTTCGAGAGGTACCCCGAGGATGCCCCCAAGGTCACGCTTGCTATTCGGGGCTGCTTCGATGCCGCCACATTTACCCCGGCCTGTACGAGGGAGGGCGTGCGCGCTAGCTGGGAGGAGTGCAACCGCATTCTCGGTGGGGTCAAGACGATTGATGCCTTTGGCCCAGCCCGTATGGATCAGAACGTCCCTGTGGAGGAGACGGTCAGCGCTCTCAAGGAGCTGCAGGACGAGGGCAAGATAGGCGGTATTGTCCTGTCCGAGGTAAGGGCTGAGACTATTAGACGGGCCTCTGCGGTTTGCCCCATCAAGTATACCGAGATCGAGTTCTCGCTCTGGAGTACCGAGATACTCGGGAACGGCGTTGCTGCTACGGCCAAGGAGTGCAATGTCATTCTTCTTAGTTATGCCCCTCTCGGCTATGGCTTCCTGACAGGCGAGATCAAGCGGCTCGAGGATATACCCAAAAACGACGGACGCCGTCGCTTTGGTCGCTTCCAGCCCGAGGTATGTGGATCGCTCGACAGTCTTCATGTCACTTATCACAAATGGCAATCCAAGGTTTCTTCCCCCGCGTGGGGTGGCTGGGCAGCAGTGGGTACTTCTGCTGACCGTGCATATTTGCAGAACTTCTCCAAGAATCTGGAGTTGGTTGATAAAGTGAAGGATTTTGCGAGAAACAAGGGCATCACGCCTGCACAGCTTGCTCTGGCATGGATCCGCGCGTTTTCCGATAAAGGCCCTTGCGGAACTATCATTCCGATCCCAGGTGCTACAAAGGCTGAGCGCGTCGAGGAGAACTGCAAGGTCGTTGGCATATCTCCTCAGGAGAAGGAAGAGCTCGATGGAATCCTGGGGTCCATCAAGGTCTTAGGCCATCGGCAGATCCCTGAAGCAGACCATTTTCTGTGGACCTAGATATCTACCCCAACGTTCCATTACTCGATTGAATTCAATCAACATGCAGGATGGAATGCGATTCACCCAATCGCAGAGACTGAGCAATGAGGTTCAATAGCTGAGCTTGATTAAATTCTGTGGTTCAATAGCTGAGCTTAATTAAATTCTGTGGGTCGATGCCCAAACTGAGGCTTAGTGCATGCTTGTTATGAGTAACACACCATTCATCTGATGTCTCGACTCAGCGCTAGATTCAATAAGGCTCTGGGCTTATGAATAAGTAAGCAGGTTCGCAGTTTATCGGATGCTTCTCAGCACACACCAGCCATAGCTTGGTAGTTCTCTCATGGAATTTGACATTATCTGTTCGCATACTAACCCCTGAAATACTTCCTATCCAGTCGACCAAGATTCACAAAAGCGATAAGAACATCTTTATAATTTTAGCCATGAGAGTTCTACCAGACGATTTCCTGGAATACATTAAGTCTGAATATAATAGTTCTGAAATTCTTATTGGTTTGTTCAGAAATACTGTAGACCTATTTGATAAATTGACAAGTATTTATTGAATACGGAATTTATCCAATGACATACCAATTCATGCAGTGATCAGTAATGAATTTGTTCACAAGCGAAACCAAAAAGATAACCCGCGCGCCTCCCCCTCCCCCGGAGCAAATCAAAAAGGCGAACCAAGAAAATACAATAACAATTGAAGATCCCAGGTGTTTGATCTTCATCGATGTTACTCTATCCAGAAGAGATCATCTGGTCTTCATCTTTGGTCGGGCTATGTGGTCAATAAGTAAGGAAGTTGAAATGAACTCTATGGTAGTAACATCAGTTCCTTGTTGCTCATACCTTGCCATGTGCTTACTTCGGGGACGGAGCAAGGCTCCAGAATAGAAGCCTGGGACTGGTGCTGCGACCTGTTGTTGACAGCATACCCAGCAACAAGCCTTAACTCAGTACTGAATGTTGTTGTACAACCAGCCTGTTAAAGCAATATGTCTATAAATCAGAAATGGTGATTTGGTTCTTACGCATAACCAAGAGCACATTAGACAATCAGTTTATCAGAGGCAGCTCCTTCCAGCTGTAGTTTCCGCCCACACCTACTGCTCTTCTATTCATTGCTAAAGCTAGTGAGTCACTCACTGCCTACCCAAGCCTCACATTCACTGAGGCTCTATAGCTGCTGCCCTATATTTTTGTTGGTCGTATTATAGCTCTAATAAAATGCTGACTATCTGTCCCTGAACAGGTGGGGAAGATCGCCGCGCAAACTACCCCTTTTGACTTAGCATTCACGCGTTATCAGTCCTCCGCAGCAATGTTCCTTCATCAACAGTATATAAGTTGGTAAACGCAAGCCTTGCTTCACTGCGAGACTAACATGCTGTTTTGCTGTGACTTTATCTCTGTTTTCCTATAGTCTTGTCACTGTAAATGCCATGTCGGAACCCTCACGAGAACGTAGATGGTGGACTAAAACAGAGGATGATATATTACAGAACGGAGCGCAGGCACAGAGTTTGTCTTCCCTTTTCCTTGTTTGACTCCATGGGTGGCGGTACCTTTTTCTGTTGGCTTTTTATTTATCTCCCCCCTCCCTTTCTCCCCCCCCCCTCTTCTTCTTCACCGCTCGTCTCTCAATGTACCTGATCCTAGAAGACAAGATAAGCACAGTGCTGACTCTTACAATCCATAGTTGATAATTCGGGGAGTGTCAAGAATTGGAACGAGCTTGCATCTTTACTTCCAGGCCGTACAAACAAGGATTGCCGCAAGAGATGGTATAAGGTGCGCCTCGATATCAGGAAGGGCGCATGGACATCAGAGGAGGATGAGAGACTCAGAGCAGCCATTGCCCAAGTGGGACTCAAGTTGGTAAACCCCTACCAGCGTTTTTGGATGCACCCCTCCTTGTCTTCAGCTGACTTCGGTATACCTATCAGATGGACTTCGGTTTCCAAAATAATGAAAACACGCAACGCCGACCGTAAGACATCCAAGATTACCTAGGTCAACCCTTCATATTAACACCGTACATGAGGCAGAATGCGCGAAGAGGTGGCAACATGTCCTAGGGCCGGATACCAAACATGTGCCTTGGACACCTGAGGAAGACAAGGTCCTTCAAGACGCTATTGCCAAGTACGGTCACAATTGGAAACAAGGCTTTCAGAACTGTCAGATCGCTCAACACACGATATCAGAAATCGGTAAGTCTATCGCTAAGATATTCCAATCATTCACCTCTCTGACTCTGATCGAGTAGCAGCGTTGCTCTAAACCGCCGCCCCCAGCGACGCGCCACTGCAGCAATACCGTCGCCATCAAGCCCTGGTTCCAACGATGACATGTCTGACGATGACGACGACGACGATTCGGTCATTGCTTCCAGCCAAGACGAAGAGGATATTGCCTCAAAGTCGGAGTCACGCGTAACCAGTTCGAGCGCTGGTCACAACGACACGGGAAGTGGTTTCGAGCCCATCGAGGCGGCGGCAACATTGTTCGACGACTCAATGCATCAGACCTTACAGGATTGGACTATGCCAGACGCTGCAGCGCTAATGCAACAACCGCTACCACTGAATACTGTGTTCAATTCGTGGTCTCAGATCGAGGCTCACGGGTTGGATTCTGGGGTAACTGGCACCCTAGACATTATTGATTTTGACTTCAGCGCCCTTGATAAGGAAGTAATGACAAATGCAACAATAAACCATGAAGAATCCCTTCCAACCGTCGAATCTGGGAATGCTCTCGACACAAGGCAGATGGAATATAACGAATCTTTGGAATTAGATACAGCAAGGGGAAATGTCACTGTTTTTGTGAAGGGGGACTCGGCACTGAAACAAGAAGTGCTGAGAAGCTTGGCGAACCTGGATGTAGACTTGACAATTCACTTGCAGAAACAGTAGTGCTCACTCTGCTCTCATTCCCACAACAGTAGCTGCGTTTTGATGCCAGTATAAAAGACATTTTTATATACTCATATCATTCCCGTCTGCCGAGAATGACGAAAGAAGTCGCATTTAGTTGTCAGTTTTTATTACAGCTGTGGTACAGATTCACCACTCTAATGTCTGAATATCGCACTTAATTGTTCAAATCAAAATTCAGCTACCTTATGCGTACCAGTTCTTTAATAACATCTTCCGTGCTTATTGTCCTCTCCAGTGTATAGCCCCATGGTGGGTAGTAAAAGCTGAGTATTGAGAAGGCGGAATCATGGGCCCTGCTTTGCCGAGACTTACAAGAAGACCTGAGTTGGTGCAATGTTGTAGATTATTATTTTATCAAGTCATCGACCTCAAAACTCGGGTCTCAATATGAGAATGCATCATCAGGCTTTTTGCTCTATTGTAATAGTATCGTATGCCAAATATCATGTTAGAACAACAGATCGGAATGCATTCACGAGGAGCAAGCAAAATTTGATTTTCGTCACTTCAGTTGCTTTACTTAAATTGCTGTTGCTCGCGTCCCCGCGACCGTAGTGTTATCTCTGTAAATCTTCCGCCAGGTTCCCTGTGATCCAGTAATTGTGCAGTTCTATTTTCTTTCGACCACAGCGAAACTGAACAATGTTACCATTCGTTGAACCAGGATTGGTCCTGGGCGTGTCTTCCGAAGGCAATATACGCACTCTTCCTGGGATTGTGGAGTTTCATGCCCGCAACAACTGCAATTACGTGTTTTGCGTACAGGCAGAGAAGAAGCCGGGAGAGGGTGGGAATCTGCTCACCGAAGTGAGCTACACCCGATTCAAACAGGCTATACTTCGCTGCCAGCTTTGGCTGAGCACCCATGTCTCCGAAGCACGCTCCCCAGTCAAGAAAGCCGACGGGACAGTGAAGAAATCGGCACCTGTGGCCCTCTTCATGGACAGTAACCTGGGACTGGTGATATATGTTCTGACATTAATGGGATTGGGCGTGCCGGTGGTGCTTTTATCCACCAGACTGAGCCCTCTTGCGATTCGCCATCTACTTCAGCGCACGTCAGCGAGATCTGTTATCGTTTCTCAGCGCCTCCGTCCCATTCTTCTCGAAGCACTCTCCTTAGACTCCGTTGCCGACCGAAGCGGAAGTGACCAAGACGATTCTTTTTATCCTTCGAACCCCAGACAAAGTCAAAAAAATGAGGCTTTCACTCCGGTTGTCTTCACTGCAGCCACATACCAAGATTTCATAGAACACACAGAAGCTGTTCATGGCAGCGTTGCATGTGATAGCCACTTTATTTCGGAAGAGGATCGCGACGTGCTGATCCTGCACTCGTCTGGAACGTCAGGGCTTCCCAAGCCCATCTATTGCTCACATCAACAATTTCTCGGGTTCGCGCTGTGCCACGATTTTAAATCACACAAGGAAGCTCAAGGGCTTACAATTTCAACGTCGCCGTTTTTTCACGTAAGTTATCCATCTCACCAACTCGGGGCCACATACGCAGCAGTATACTAAAATATGCAGGGATTCGGGCTTGTGCCGATCTGCATGTCTCTGGGAGTTGGAAAGCCATTTTGCATTCCAGCTGCGTCGGAGATTCCTACAGGCTCCTCGATTGTTGGCCTTATAGAAGATTCTAGGACTAAATCTTTATTGACGGTGCCGTCAATACTCGAGGAAATTGCTCAACTGCCAGAGGAGAGGGGAATTTCGGCCCTGCAAGGCTTGGACTTCGTGGCTTTTGGCGGTGGTCTGCCAAAAGCTTCTGTCGGTTCGAAACTGAATTCGGCAGGAATAAAGCTTATCAATCACTACGGCGCCACGGAGACAGGACCACTGACTCCCTTCTGGGTGCCTCCGCCCGGACATGACTGGCACTACATACGACTGAGACGAGATATCTCCGGGCCAATGAGCTTCAAACTCGAGCCAGTCGACAAAGAGACGAATTCGGGGCAGCATATATATAAACTCAGCATGAAGCCTTTCGGGTGGCAGGAGCGCTTTGAACTCCAGGACCTCCTGGTGGCAAAGTCAGAAAGCTCACCCGGGGAGTTTTCCATCATGGGCAGAACAGATGATCTCATCTGCCTAGCGACAGGCGAAAAAGTGAGACCAGCGATCTTGGAGTCTTCCCTTCTGCAACATCATGGCGTCAGAGCCGCAGTTGCGTTTGGAGACCAGCAGTTCGAGCTGGGAGTCGTTGTTGAGTCTCTGGAAACTTTGGATAATAGGCAGGTTGACGACTTCAAGGCATCTCTATGGCCGGTGATAGAGGAGGCTGGTCGCCAGATGGATTCTCATGCACGTATTACGACCCCAGCAGCAATCATCGTTGTTCCCCCGGGAGCTCTGCCGAGATCAGACAAGGGCACGATCCTTCGAAGAGAACTCAACGCAAAATTCTCTGAAGCAATTACAACTGTGTACCAAAACATCGGAGCCCTGGTAAGCCCACCAATTGATTTAATCTTCCCGAAGAATAGTATTAGGGCCTTGGTCAGGGACAACCTTGTCTGGAGGGTTCCCAATCCAGACTGGTCGGACGATGATGACTTTTTCGACCTCGGCATGGACAGCCTCCAAGCAACAAAACTACGGCGATTGCTGACTGCTTCCATGAGAGCAACACGCTCAAATGGGGAATTCGACTTCAATCAGGCGGTTATAAGCGATGACTTTGTTTACCGGAATGCCTCGGTCAATAAGCTTGTTAGAGCTTTGATGATTCCAGCACCTATAAACCACGATACTTCGCAGTCGGTCACCATAGATCAGCTTGTCGATGAGTACTCATGCAAGGAAAAATGTTTTGAATCCCCCAAAAGTGCTACGGTCGTGGTTACAGGGTCAACTGGGAGCCTTGGGTCTTATCTTCTGGGATCCCTCCTGAAGATCGCTTCTGTTGGCCGCATCATCTGTCTACTTAGGCTTTCTCGCGAAGACGCATATGAAAGACAAAAGAAGGCTCTCAAATCCCGCGGTATCGATGTGGACGAAAACCTCTGGTCGAAGATTGAAGTCCACCAGTGCAATCTAGAAGCACCGTATCTAGGGCTCAGTGAGGTCGAGTACGGGAAAATAGCCTCGGAGATGACCCATGTCGTCCACATTGCCTGGCCTATGAACTTCAAGCTGGCGTTACATTCATTCAACTCATCTTTCAGGGCTCTGCAGAATTTGGTCAAATTGTCATCAACGGCATACTGCATGAGTCCCCATCGGAAGCCAAGACTTATCTTCATATCCTCCATCTCAACAGTTGGAAACTACCCTGTCATCCAGGGGGAGAGCTTCGTCCCTGAGGTTCCGATGCAGGATCACAAGTGCACCCTCGATCTTGGCTATGCAAAGGCTAAGTGGGTATGCGAAAGGATTGTGCAGCGAGCAAGGCTCGACTATCCCGAAATAGAGGCGGGATTTTGCCGCGTGGGTCAGATAGCTGGTGCTCTTAATGGCTTCTGGAACACTGACGAGCATTTCGTTGCGCTTGTCGGCTCGTCAAAGAAGACGGGTAAATTCCCGGACCTGAGAGGGGTAAGTCGAGAACCGACCGGTATCCAGACATCAATAATGCTCCTTCAAACTAATTCAAATCAGACACTGTCTTGGATGCCAGTAGACTCTGCCGCTGCTGCCCTCACCGATATCCTGTTAGATCAACAACCTCTGAATCTTGTATATCATCTTGAGAATCCAGTGAGGCAAAGTTGGCAAGACATGGTTTCTGTTCTAACCAGTGAGCTCGGCATTGGACGTGAGTCGATCGTTCCTTTCGAGGAGTGGCTGAGCATTATCGTCTCCTCTTCTGATGAAGGTAACCCGGCCAAGAAGCTTTTAGGCTTCCTTGAACAAGAGTTTTGCAAGATGTCTTGTGGCCAGGTCATTCTTGACACATCTCTATCCCGAGGTGTGTCCTCAAGCATGAGAAAAATGGGCCCTGTCGAAGATGAACAGCTCAGAGCCTACTTACAGTACTGGAGAAGGATGTCAGTCTTACAATAGTCATATTATCCTCAATAGATGAAATTCCTCACAATATCCATCCAAAGTAATCAAAATGCGTATATCATAATCCCGTGACCTCGATAATGAGAGAAAGGTGGGTTGATATCCAAACTTTTCAATGATTCGACAGGTAACCATTCAATACGAATTTTGAAAAGCCTGACCCGTTGGGGTGAAATGCAAGGTAAGGTATTGATATTCGTGTATTGAAGGCCTTATTAAGTCCTGAATAATTTCTACAATCTTCGTCCCTAGCTATGCTACTCTGTATGCTCGAGCTTCTGCCAAAATTCAAAAGAGATTTGACCACTTCTGCAAAACAATGAGATTCTGAAGCCAAGAAGAACTGTGCGAGGATCAGTGACTCACCGGCGCCCATTACCGCTACTTGGGCCTCTTGCCCAAGATAGCCTCACCCACCTAGCTCTGTCACCCCCTCTGCTTCCGTCTTTCCTTCCTTTGGCAGCGCATGAATACAGTCATTCTCACAGGCACTATGAGAGCAATTCGGACCCTCTCCAACCAAAATTCAATGATTTCTTCTTACTTGACCCCCTCTTACCCAAGTGTCTTGCTAAACTCAACTTGCTCCTGCTGAGTGAACCATCCAATCCGTCATGGACCCGATGCGTATCAAGGGACCCGAGTTGGGTATATGTTATCGTGATCTTACTATTGCCAAAATACAGTGGTACCCTGTTGATGCACACTGAAACCGTTGAGAATTATCTTTAATCGACATCATTATTGGACGTTAATAATGACTTGAGGACTGAAACTCATATTCTCCATTCAACAAGGAGATTGTGTGTTGTTCTGAGACCTTTTCCCAGGTAGCGAGTCTCCGAACTCTTGAGCAGAACCATCGAACCCTCTACAAGGTCGAATCACGACTACGCAATCATGACAACTCATTCAAGGTCTCCGACCGGCGACGGCCTGGTCAACTCCGCGTCTCCTTCTACCATCGCAGTCATCGGCATGGGATGCAAGTTTCCTGGAGCAGAGTCAGTGGAAGAATATTGGCGCCTCCTGGACGCTGGATCATCAATGACAAGCCAACCTCCAATAGGACGCTTCCCAACCGAAAGCCATAAACGCAGTACCGACAAATCTGTGTTTTTCGGTAACTTCCTCCATGACATTGCGAGTTTCGACAACCGCTTCTTCAAGAAATCCAGTAGAGAGGCAGCTTCGATGGACCCGCAACAGCGATTGCTGCTGGAGGTTACTTACCAGACCCTGGAGTCTGCTGGTTACTTTGGTCCCGTGGAGCAGGATCATGATGTTGGCTGCTTTGTGGGCGTCTGCGCCTCGGATTATAATGACAATGTCGCCAGTCATCCCGCAAATGCCTTTTCCACGCTGGGTACACTGAGAGCTTTTCTCACTGGCAAGATTAGCCATTTCTTCGGGTTTTCCGGCCCTTCGGTCACTTTTGATACCGCTTGCTCCTCCTCTGCCGTGGCGATCGATGCTGCATGCAAAGCTATCCTGCACGGCGATTGTACGAGTGCAATCGCCGGCGGCGTTTCCATCTTTACGAGTCCTCATTTCTATCAGAATCTTGCCGGCGCTTCATTTCTCAGTCCCACAGGCGCGACAAAGTCATTTGATGCAGGTGCTGATGGGTACTGCCGAGGTGAAGGCATCGGGCTGGTCTTCTTGAAGAGCTTATCCACGGCACTGGCTGATGGCGATCATATCCTTGGTACAATCCTGGCCACCTCTGTAAAGCAAAGCAGCAACAAGGTGCCGATAACGGTGCCATACAGCCCCTCGCAGGCTGCTCTTTACAGAAGAGTTCTGAAGATGGCCGGCGTTGCTGCAGACGATATTTCCTACCTTGAAGCACATGGCACTGGCACGCCAATTGGCGACCCGCAGGAATACGAAGGATTTAAAGACGTCTTTTCTAGCCCAGACCGGCAAAGTCCTCTTTACTTCAGCTCAGTCAAGGGGAATATCGGCCACACTGAAGGTGCATCTGGTGTCGCTGGGCTGATCAAGACGATTCTGATGATGCAGAACAGAGCCATCCCTCGACAGGCCAGCTTCAGCCGGCTCAACCCTAGGATAAATTTAGACCCGGAACAGTTCCAGATCCCCACAGAGACGGTTCCATGGACGGCCTCGCCCTTGATCGCATGCATCAACAACTACGGGGCTGCTGGCAGTATCGCGGCCTTGGTAGTGAAGGAAGCAGCCCCATCGAAGCGTACACAGACTTACAATGCATCCCTGACCAAGTACCCTTTGCTCGTATCGGCCAATAACGCAAAGAGCCTCGGGGATAATTGTGCGAAACTGCGACGGTATATCTCATCATTTCATCCATCCTCGAGTGGAAACATACTGGCAGACCTGGCCTTCAACCTCAGCGACAAGCAGAACCGGTCACTACCCAACATGTTCATCACGACCGTTTCCAGCATGTCAGAGCTGGATGATCAGCTCCGTATCGCTGTGTCGACCCCGGACGCGCAACCATGCCGACTCATTCCGAAGGCAAATCCCGTGGTTCTGGTCTTTGGGGGCCAGACTAACAGGTCTATTGGCCTCAGTCGGGACGTCTACAATGGCTCCTCCCTCCTTCGCTTGTACCTAGACGAGTGTGACACTATCTTGAAGGGTTTTGGCCATAAGAGTATCTATCCTGGCATCTTCAGCAAGGAACCTGTTGACGATGTTGTTCTGCTACAGACGATGCAGTTCGCGCTGCATTTCTCCTGTGCGCAGGCGTGGATCGCAAGTGGCTTGAAGATTGAATGCATGATTGGCCACTCTTTTGGGCAGCTTGTTGCCTTAACGGTATCCGGCGTACTCTCAATCGTCGACGGGCTCAAGTTGGTGTATGGCCGGGCTGTGCTCATGCAGGACAAGTGGGGGCCCGAGCGAGGCTCCATGATCGCCCTTGATGGTGACCATGGTGATACTATGAAGCTCATTTCTTCCGTCCAGAAGACGAATCCCTCATCCGGCCTGGAGGTAGCATGCTACAACGGGCCTCGGAGCCACGTTCTGGTTGGATCCGCAGCGGAAATCGATTCCGTGGTCGAGGTAATCAAGAAATCGACCGCTGTCAAGTACAAAGTGTTGGATGTGACGCACGGGTTCCATTCAAGATTCTGCGACCCCATACTTCCCGAACTCGAGGAATTAGCCGCTAGCCTTACGTATAATACGCCCGAGATTCGCGTGGAGACTGCCTCAGAGCGGGAGAGCTGGGCCATTCCAACACCAAAATTGATGTTAGTATAAAAGCTGGAAGTATCCTCGACAGTTATCAATTGCTGACTCCGTGTGCGGTGATAGAGCTGACCACACTCGCACTCCTGTATATTTCGAGGATGCTATCAAACGTATTGAAGCACGTTTCGGAGTATGTACTTGGGTGGAAGCTGGGTCTAACTCTTCCGTCACCAGTATTGCTAGGCGGTCCCTATCCGACAGCAGAGCCCATCTGTTTTGTCCTATCAACCTGAGTCGGGATGACGCCTTGGGAGCTTTGGCAGATACGACCACTAATTTGTGGAGGCACGGCCACCAGGTGCAGTTCTGGCCCTTTCATCGAGCTCAGCGCGGAGACTACCGGTCTCTCAATCTCCCTCCTTACCAATTTGAGAATATTAGACATTGGCTGGATTTTGGTTTCGAGGCTGAGTCAATCTTGACAAATGGGGCGAGCAAAGTTGTTGATCCCAGCAACGAGCCCGAGCCCGAGCCGACCTTGATCAAGTTCTCGGGATTCCAGGATTCTGCTCAACAAAGAGCTGTCTTCACGATTGATCCGCGCAGCGATGAGTGGCAGGCTCTTGTTCAGGGCCACGCAGTGCTCCAGCAGCCTCTATGCCCAGCGCCATTATACATGGAACTTGCTTTCCAGGCGGCAAGCGAGTTGGCCACCATCAAGAATATCTCGACAAGACCCAGCAACATACTCGAAGGCCTGGAGATAAAGTCTTCGCTGGGCCTCTCCGACGACAAGATCATCAAACTGTTTCTCACACAGTCAGATCAGGCAGGGAGAAGGTGGGAGTTTACTTTCCAAGCCCACCACCGCAGTCCTGAGAAGTCGGCGAATTCTACCACACACGCTGTTGGCAGAGTGAACATTGTTGCGCCCGATGATCATGCTGCGGAGGCGGAGCTAAGTCGACTCGGCAGAGTACTTGGACGCCAGAGTTTTGACAATATTATTTCTCACGCCTGTGGTAAGGCCGCCCAGGGCTCCGTGGTTTATCAACTTTTTTCCAGGGTTGTGCAGTATCACGATTTTTATAAGGGCGTCCGTCAGGTCGCTGGCAATGAGGACAAGGTTGTCGCGCGAGTTTCACTTCCTGAATCACAGCCGTCCATAATTCAAGGACTGCTTTCAAGCCCTGTGGCCATTGATAACTTTCTTCAGGTTCCGGGCCTGTATGCAAATTGTCTGGTCCCATGTGCTCCGGAAGAGGTCTACGTTTGCACATTCGTCGATCGCGTTCTGCTAGCAGGAGACTTCCAGAGCCGACAGGATAGCCACTGGAAGGTTCTAGCTACATGCACGCAAGTGGGCGATAAAGAGAGCAGCAATGATGTCTTCGTCTTGGATGGGGTTACGGAAAAGCTTGTATTCGTTGCTTTTGGTGCGCGCTTCAACAAAGTCCGCATGTCCTCTCTGGCAAAGGTTTTGGCCCGCGCAAATGAGGGTCAGGCGGCGAGACCAATCGACAACGGCCTCGTACTAGCCATTGCTCCGAACAGCCAGATCTCTACTGGAACCAAAACAAAAGCCAAACCTGCAGACGACATGGTCGCTCCGGGCTCTCGAGCACCCATCATTGGGATGCCTCCCCTTCCAGTCGTCTCGTCTCACAGCTGCATGCCTCATGAGTCGCTGGCGGCGTCGGGCGTCGAGAAGCAGCTTCGCGAGATGCTTAGCAAGATGACAGACATACCCGCAGATCAATTCCAGGGCCAAGTCGTATTGGCCGATCTTGGCATTGACTCTTTGATGGTCACAGAAATAGTGTCCGAGATCAATGAGGTCTTCGGCATAGCAATCCCCACAGACCACCTCCAGGATCTGCAGACATTCGTGTCTCTGTGCGAATATCTCGATGCTCGCCAAGTTCGTGGCCCTCCATCGGCAGCTCTAGAGAAGCAGCTCGTGCCCAAATCATCTCAACTAGCGTCAAATGACGTCCCACAACGTCAGGCGGACGAGGAGCACTCAGCAGGTGAAACAGTTGGGGGTTACAGAGAATCCAATGAATACGACAATCTGGTTCCTCTACTCGCTGGCCTGCTGGGCAGCCATCTTGAATGCCCTGCGAGCGACTTCGAGCGCTCGACGAATCTCGCAGACCGTGGCCTTGATTCACTTCTCTGCATGGAGTTGATGAGCGATATTGACAAGACAATGGGAGTCAAGATTGATCTAGCCCATTTAACCACAGAAAGCACCTTTGGCAAGCTTGTGGATGTTCTAGTGAAGGCCGTCACACCCGAAATGACAGCTTCAAGCACGTCCGACGCCACGCTCCCTTCGACGCCGCTGCCGCCAACGCCGACCGACGAAGTGGGCTTCCAAGGCGACGAGGCATTACAAAAGGTCGTACAATGTCTGGGAGACGCTAAGGACTTCTCCAGCGCACCAGTGGCATTCGAGGCCATCAAGGAAGGCTTTGGCAAACTGGCAGACGAGTACCAACTTACTGGTTTCTACGAAAACGTATATGCGAAGAATTCAAGACTTGTACTCGCCTATACAGTAGAAGCCTTCGCGGATCTTGGCATCAACTTGGTCGATATCAACCCGGGTGATGAGATTCCAGAGCTCAAGACCTTGCCGAAGCACAAAAAGCTGAGAGAAGTTCTTTATGAGGTGTTGCGAGATGGAAGACTTGCCGACTACAACGGCAAGACCTACGTACGCTCAGACGAGCCCATCGACTCTGTTCGATCTGACGTGTTGTTTGAAGAGCTCGTGCACGAGTTTCCACAGCATGCGAAGGAGCACATGCTTCTGAACATCTGCGGTTCGGAGCTTGCAAAGCTCATGAGCGGAGGGAAGGATCCCCTCGTCGTCCTATTTGGGACCAAGCAGAACCGACAGATTCTCGAAGACGTCTACAGCACAAGCCCGATGTACGTTATCATGTCCCAGCTCCTCACCAGGTTCCTAGAGGAGGCCCTGAGCACGGCATCTTTGGAGCCAGGCGGGAAATTTCACATTTTGGAACTGGGAGCTGGCACGGGGTCCACGACGAAATGGGTTGTCGATCGACTGGTGCGTCGTGGGATCCCTATCGAATACACTTTTACCGATATTTCGTCTTCGCTGGTCTCAGCGGGTAAACGCAAGTTTTCCAAGTACGACTGCATGAAATATGCGACGATCAACATCGAGAACGAAATCTCAGCCCAACACCATGGCAAGTATGACATTGTGCTCTCGACGAACTGCATACACGCCACGAGAGACCTACGGAACTCGCTGAGCAACATAAAAAAACTTCTGCGCCCCCATGGCTTTGTAGCCCTGGTGGAGTTCACCCGCAGGATGTTCTGGTTCGACCTCGTATTTGGCCTGTTGGACGGCTGGTGGCTCTTCGACGACGGGCGCCCGTACGTGCTGGCCAGCCCTGAGTTCTGGGAAGACTGCATGAGGAAAAATGGGTTTCAACATGTGTCTTGGACCGGAGGGACAACCCGTGAGTCTGAAATCGTGCGGGTCATCGGCGGTTTCAATCAAATTGTGGACGACCCAGCACTGTACCGAAGCATTCCACAAGAGAGCAATGGCGGCATTGAGACAGTCGTTTTCAAACACACCGATGAGAGACTCCCACTGCGTGCCGATGTCTACTATCCTTCGCCGACTCAGGCATCAGCACACAAGAGCTGGACTGTCGGTACGGTAATGACCCATCCATTCCCGTTGGTATCTCACCAACCCTCTCTGGAACAAGCATTGACTCATTCATCCTTGCAGGTTTGATGATCCACGCCGGGGGTCACGTGATGCTATCACGGAAGGACGTGCGGCCCCGACAGACCCAGCTGCTGCTCGACTGTGGTGTTTTGCCTGTGGCCGTCGACTATCGTCTCTGTCCAGAAACGACGATTCTGGACGGCCCTCTAGTGGACGTGAGTGATGCTTACGCCTGGGTTCGCAACACCCTTCCATCATTGGAGCTGAAGCACACTGCTGTCAAGATTGAAAGCGGCCGGGCTGTTGTCATTGGATGGTCTACCGGTGGCACATTGGCCATGTCCCTGGCCTGGACCTCTGTCCAGCGTGGTCTGCCCCCTCCAGAGGGCATTTTGGTCTTTTACTGCCCGACAAACTATGAGGATGCGTTCTGGAAGCAACGCAACGTTCCAGACCACTCTGAGTCGTATTCACATGACACCTTTAATATCCTCGAGGGCGTCCGCGACGCGCCCATCACCGCATACAATGTTCCCTCAAAGCTCATGGCCGCGGGCGGGTGGATGACGCCGAACGATGCTCGAAGCCGCCTAGTGCTTCATATGAACTGGCATGGACAGACACTGCCGGTTTTGTTCAGGGGTCTACCGCCCGCTGGTTCTGTGTCGTCGTCCGAAGCGGCCAAGCTTTCCGACATGGAGCAACCGCCAGTGGAGGACATCATCAAGGCAAGCCCATACGCGCAGATCATCAGGGGCAATTACAAGTCACCCACACACATCGTGTTTGGAACAAAGGATGACCTCATCCCCTGGCAGCAAGCAAAAGCGACGGCCGACGCCCTTCGAGAGGCAGGCGTAGAGTCGGAAATTTCTCTCTTAGATGGGGAGCCGCATTTGTTCGACGTGTATCGCGATCCGGATGGAAAGCGATGGGAGGCTGTTGTGAAAGGTTACAGGTTTCTGCTAGGCAAGGCTGGGAAGAAGATAGAGTGAGAGTTCGTCCAGCTCAATAATGTACACGAGTTCATAATGGCCAGTATCCATGTAGGAAATGGGTACAGCATACGGAGAGAAACTGAACACAGAGGTCCAAAGGGCAGGATCCATATCTGTCTACTTTGCGGCCCCGCCTCATGCTATTGGCTCACTGGATAAACACGGAGTTTTTACCTTTGCATAATTAATTACGGTTCAGAGGTAACAGGGTTTCGTCGTCATATCCTAACCTCGCCTGTTCTTGGATTTACGGCCCTGGATGTCAAACGTGTGGGACTCAAGTTTTCGTGAACGATTCTCTGAGGACAATTGAATACTATTTAATATGTATATTTCTGGGTCGTAAAGTCGATGTTATTTCTTGCCCAGCATCCAGCTTTTCAAAGTGTCATTCGTTGATCAATTCACCGTTCTTTCTCTAACAAGCCGTCGCATGTTCTCGATGGTCGAGTCCACAGCAATTTTAGTGATCTTCCCAAAGGCAGAGGTCAGTCATCCGGTCGGGGTATCAACATTAACAATGATGACAAGTTGGAAGTGGACCTCATCACATACCTTCCAATCCGCGTTCTCCTGGGCCTTGGCCTCTTCACTGTTTGCCTCTAGTCCCGGATGGCGCCATTCGAATATGTACGTGTAGTGTAGGTCCTCGGGCTGGCCCGACGGTCCGGCACTGACGGCATTGGTAATAATGCTCCCATTGGCGGCCACAAAGTCCACCCGACAGGGCTTGTACAGTTTACACGTTTCGTCGGCGTTCTTGGCGCCTGCGGGGTGGCCACCGGGAGCAAATGTAACTCGTCTCGTGAGCACCACATTTCCATCATCGTCGGTGGACTCCGAGACTATGTTCGTGGCCGAGATGGCAGACACGAATTGCTCGGCATGGCGTACCTTGCGAACCATGCACGTCCAGATCTGGGACCGAGTGAGCACGGGCTCGACGCCAGGCTCGTTGATCGGCGCGGTATATGAGAGATTGAATGTTACCATCTTCCTTGATACATACTATTGATGTTGTTTACAAGTGTCTCGGATGCATGAGTCGAGCATTGATTATGGTCGGGCATCGGTATCATTATGTTCGAGAACTCGTCGTTAACACAGACTTCCGTCAGCGCCTTAAGCGCGTGGGACCCCGAGTCGCGGCCGCGCTCTAGTGGGCGCAGGGTCCTGTGGTGTGAATTCGGCGGACCCGAGTGCTTTCCTCGACTCCCATGTCGCCCCAGGAGTGTAAAACCCTCGACAGTCAGAACCAAGTCACCAAAGAAGCATCTAGCCAGTCAACAAATTCTAAACCGCGGGGCTAATCAGTCATCATGGGTCAGTTCCTGAGCCTTTTCTGCAGCCGCTGGGGAAGCTTAGACGGACTCCTAGTCAGTGTCACTGTATTGTCAATTCTCATCAACTTGGCACAATCTTACTTCCGGCTGAGCCACATCCCCGGCCCCATCTCTGCTGCACTCACCAACTTCGTCCGTCGGTCGTGGGTAGCGTCAGGTGGTGTGCACCAGAAGCACACCAATCTACACAGAAAGTATGGGACCGTCGTCCGCGCGGGGCCTAATGCTGTTATTATTTCTCAGCCAGCCGCCGTCGAGAAGATATACGGCTTCAAAGCCAGATTTGTCAAGGTGCGTTGGGTCATTCGTCACTGTTACTGCTCAGTTAGACACCGCGACACAGTCTTCACTACTGATCAGTTCCGTCTCCTAGTCTGAGTTTTATGATTCAATCATGCCGCGGATGAAGGGCATGAAGATCCCTGATGTCTTTGCAACGCGCGACGAGGACTTGCACCGGCGAATGCGGAAACCCGTTGCCAACCTTTACTCCGTGGCAAATCTGATGACCTTTGAACCACTCACCATGTCCACCATGCAATACTTCTTCTCGAGGCTGGATGAACTATTTACGGATAAGCCAGAGGCCTTGAACCTGTGTGACTGGCTTCAGCTCTTCACGTTTGATGTCATGGGCGAGGTCACCTTTTCCCGGAGACTAGGTTTTCTTGAGCGGGGCGGCGATATCGAGGGGGTGATGGAGAACAACTGGAAGTTCTTTCAAGCCGTGGCGCCCGTGAGTTTTGCACTCCTCAGAGAGTCCCAATGCGGTGTTCTCTCGCTCACACGTGGATCAGAACACACAGATGCCGTGGCTTGACTACCTGTGGAAAGACAATCCGTTGATTCCAGTTACCGCCAAGAGAAATCCGCTGGCAGAGTTTGGAGCGGCTCGAATCAACGAGAGGCTGAGCCTCACGGAGAAGCAAAGGGACACGATCAACCAGAAGGACTTTCTCTCTTGTTTCATCAGGGAAGTAGAGCGAGACCCCAGTCTTCCTACCCTGTAAGTTGACCAGTGAGGTAACGACAACACCTGGGAAGACCCTGTCGGGTTGGTTAACTTTCTTTCAGTGCCCTCCCGACGTGGACGAATTCGAATATCCAAGCTGGCGGTGATACGACTAGCATCATGGCTAGCGTAGTTATCTACTACTTATTAAAAAACCCAACGACACTTTCGAAGTTGAGGGACGAGGTGGATTCAGCTTCTCGAGAGGGCCGCATCTCAAAATTAGTCACCTGGAGAGAGTCGCAGGGCTTGATCTACCTTGATGCCTGTGTCAAGGAGGCATCAAGACTCCATCCTCCCATAGGCTTTCCTATGGAACGCATTGTCCCCAGTTCTGGACTCGAAGTCGACGGCTATTCGATACCTCCCGGCACCCGGGTTTCAATGGTACGTCTTCTTTCAATGACTTCTCATACCAGCTATTCAAGCTCGATTATTGTCCTTCATTGTACATGGTCCCACATAGAACATGTATAGATGGAGAAATGCCCATCGTATCCCTGTAGATCAGGTACTGACGGGGTTTTGTACCTTATAGAACCCTTGGGCGGTACATAGGGAGGTGGGTTTATATGGAGATGACCCAGATGCATGGCGGCCGGAACGGTGGTTGACCGATGAGGACCACAAAAAGGCTATGTATAACTCCCTCCTTACGGTATGTTAATATCCTTGGTCTTGTGTGTGTTGCCACACGGTGCTAAGACACTCATGCCGCCAGTTTGGTGCGGGCCATCGGACCTGCTTGGGGAAGAACCTTTCCTACTTTGAAGTTTACAAACTCATCCCTTCCATACTACAGAAGTACAACGTGAGTGGAGTGTTCGTCTTTTTCCTGTTGACTTGACTTTTCCATTGCTTCTCAGCTGACAACCCAGCTTAGTTTCTGCTGATTCATCCAGAAAAAGACTGGTCCCTGGAAACGAAGTGGTTCACCATGCCTTCCGGTTTCCATGTGAGAATTACCAGCCGCGAGTAGCATTCTGGCGAGTTACGTGGCCCCACTATCACTATCACCACGCCAATACATGTTCAGCACATGGATAATCATGACAATATTGGCCTAGAACTGTCCAAAGACCAATTCATGCTTCTATGCTTGTGCTACCCATCATAGTCTACATACAACCAAATTAAAGATGTCTTTGCATTGTGGAATACTGGGCATTTCAATCATAGCTTATCGGGTTTGAATTTCCCATATCCACCCCCTGAACAACCGCCAAGGAGACGTGAAAAGTATATAGAACATTGTTTTCAACCTATCCCATCTCCCTGCCTTGGATGTCGTCATGGAGAACTTATCAAAGGTGGAACAATTCCAGCAGGCTTGTCTTTGGAGCTTCACAGCTGGGCGGAGAAAACAAGTTCCTAATGAGAAGACCGCTATGAGTCGCACGAGGGTAGATTCCTTACATTAGAGTGACGGTCGATAATTTGTAGGTCCCAACGCCTGTAGAAGGTGTCGTACTGAATGTCAGATTACTTTCGTATCAACTCGGGTCCCGGCCTGATGCTCACCCCTCCCCAACGGGGCCACCTCACCCCGCGACGTGACTAACTCAGGCCTAAACGCTTTGACTACGCCTCCGAGTAATAACTGGTGCTATGAACTCGACTCACCTTCCAAGAAGAAATAAAAGAAATGAAAATATTGCCAGTGGATAGCCAAACTTGAGAAAGACGTATACATCTTAAACTAGCGCTCAGAGTGAACGTATCGAAACATACATCGCTTACATACCATGGAGAGATTTCCGCGCACCACCGAAGAGGCCGATAGGCTCCTCCAGCTTTCAGACATGCTCCGCGATGCGGCTATCACGGTCAAAGAGGAGTGGGCAAAGGAGGACTTCTCGTCGGCGTTTACAAACAGCGCCAGCAAAGGCTTCAGCAGTGAGGACAATGCGCGACTTCTCCCAAGCCGCAGGCTCTGGGAGGCTGAGAGAACCATTGAGAGCATATCGGGGGCGCTTGTCGAGCTTGTTTCAGAGCCATACCAGCGCATTCAGCAAGTTTTGGGCATCTTTATGGAGTCTAGGGCCCTCTTCATCGCGGCCGAGCGGCAAATCCCAGATATCCTCGCCCAGGCCGGAACAAAGGGCTTACACATTCAGATTCTAGCCGAGAAGACGAATATTGAGTCCAGGAAGCTGTGTGAGATGACAATTTTCCTAGCACATACCCCACTCTTGTACTGAATTCGTCTCCTCCCTTTCATATGGACAGCTGCATGCCCGTGGCGCTCCCTTGCTGGATATTTAAGCTAACACCGGCCTATAACTCCGCCTTACTTAATAAAGCTCGACTCCTGCGAACCTTGTGTGCCATTCACATCTTCGAAGAGGTCGGCCACAATCGATTTGCCAACAACCGCATATCATCAGCCCTGATTCAGAATCCAGGCCTACGGGCCTATGTTCAGCTATTGTACGTCTCTTGCCTGCCAATCGGTAGATATCTTGACGCACCCGGAGTGATCAACCGCAGCTAACGTGCGCGTGTCTCCGCCGACAACATATAGTGGATTGCACATCTATGCCGCCTCTCTACATCTTCCAAAGTATCTTGTTGGTGAGAAAGGCGCTTCCTATAGTGTCGACGAGACGGCTTTTCAAATGGCTGTTGGCACGAAGAAACCCCTGTGGGACTGGATGACTGAGAGGATGCCGGCGGACCAGCTAGGATCAAACGGCCCTGGCTATCCCAGCGTGCCTGATCTTTCCAACTGCAATGTCCTTTCTGACGAAAATGGATTAGTTGGCAGGCCGGAACTGGACAACTTTGCTCTGGCTATGGTCGGTGGTGGCAAGACTTCCGGTGCCGCACATGCTTTCGGTGGGCCCCCGTGACCGCTACCTGTCTTTGTATCATGAATTGGCTCCACTAACAAGCATCTATAGATTTCCCCTGGGCTGAAATTGGCGAGGGTCTCGTGGTCGATGTTGGAGGGGGTATTGGTTCGTGATTGACACCCTCCACTCCGAATAGCCAATATGCTATCACTTGGAGATATGACATGCTGACCTGTTTGATGGGATCATAGGTGGTTTTGTGCTCCAGCTGCTTCCAGTGTACCCGAAGCTCAAGTTTGTGGTGCAGGACCGTCCCGAGAACGTCAAACAAGGCTCCGAGGAAATATTTCCGCGGGAAGCACCCGATGCCATCCCCAGCGGGCGGGTCAGGTTCATGGCGCACGACTTCTTCCAGCCCAATCCTGTTCATGGCGCTGACATTTACTGGCTCCGGGGCATCTTGTGAGTGCCAGTTTCTGTCACCTCACTTTCAGGTCTTTGTGTGTGTGTGTGTGTGTGTGTGTGTTTCGTTTCATGCGCACCACCGTACAGGCACACTTGCGTACTATTAGCCCGTATCCGAGTAGGAAACCCGACTCTAACCAGTTTGTTCTCCTTCCAAATACAGACATGACTGGTCAGACGACTATTGCGTCACTATTATCAAGGCACTCCGAGAATCGATGAGCCCGCGCTCCCGAATCCTGATCTGTGATCCTGTCATGAACACCACTTTTGGATGCCCCGAGATTGCACCCGCGCCCAGACCGCTTCCCGCCAACTACGGCTACCACGTGCGATACTGCCACAACCGGGACATTGCTCTCATGGCGACTATCAATGGGATAGAAAGGACACCAGCGGAATTCAAGGAGCTTTTTGAGCGGGCGGGGTTGCGGCTGAAGAAGTTTTGGCCGACAAGGAGTATGGTTGGGATAACAGAGGCCACGCTTTAGGCAGATGGTAAATTGTGAGTCCTAACAATACATGGTATTATATACATTTGATTATAAACTAGGAATAGTCTTTGGAATAGTCCGCCTTATTTGGCAAACACCATATCAGTATGTGTGACTCTTGAAGTTTCGTTGCTCAGTTATTTGCTGCTCTCATGATAATAGCGCTGCCTCAATGGGGGAAGCGGCTATCGCGCCTTATATAGATGATGCTTAATACGGGGTCAGATCACTCAAAACAGTCCGATTATACATTTAGCATAACGAGTTCACAGATTACAGTTGTATTCATGATTCGAAAGAATTAGCTTCCTACAATTGCGAATTTGCTCTCCCATGCCAGTCAGACGCAAAGGGATTTGGATTGAAGCTAGATCTTTGATTTCTAACCAAATGTAATAGAAAATGATGATCATCTATGCACTTTCACTACCATATACGTAATGAACGACCGTAATAGTTCACATTGTCTCGGAATGTCAGCTCGCTGAGCCCACCGCAACAAACACCACATAGTAGTAGTATCGGATAGCCCAATATTGATCACGTGGTCTTTATGACGCTCTCAAAGCCTTTCTCAAAGCCTATTGGATTCCAATCTGCCAATTCTTACCTGCCCTCTCGTCAACCTTGACCGGATCGGACCCCAAATCACTCGGATCTACGATTTTTCAGATAGCCACTCTGTACGATAGCCGCTCTGTAAGACAGTGGAAGTGGAATGTAAAATCCTCAACAGATACTGCATCCTCGAGAATATTGACAAGACAGTTGGATTAATGACACTATATAGGCATTGCTGGCTATGGTGTTCGGAGCTGGAATCATTGATGGGGTCATGTACGGAACGTAAGGTATTCTTGGTCAATTGAAGGCATGTGAAATGACAAGGATGACATAAACGAAAGAGGCGGTACGAATATGAATATTCTGATACGGAACACACAATCCCGTAAGTCATCGTATTATTATCTGTAGCAGCATATGAAAAAGTATATTCCTTATATTAATAGATGATAGATACTGTTCTAGGAAATAATTCATCAGTCTTTTCCGCCAGCTGGCAGCTACTTGCAGTGTACCACGGGTCGGTTTTCTGAGGGTAGCTTACATTAGTGAGGAACGACGAAATTAGGTAGGAGTCAGTGGCAAAACAGCAATGTTAGTCCCCGGAGCTGTATTATCCTGCATTTGGCCTGCAGACGTTTACACAGAAGTTCGTGGTTCTATTAACGCATAATGTCAAGTCTTCACATTGCATTGTGGTGTCAGCTCACTTGATAGGACGCAGGGGCAAAGGTGTTCGATAACCTACCTGGCCAGGGTTGATTGATTGAGTATGTTTATTGACTCTTAGTCCGATAAGTGTAGGCACTAGTGTGACAGCCCATGCTGGATAGGAGCGTCGTCTGCATAAAACATTTGCTACTCTCACTTTACTGACTTAGAGAAACCTAACTCTGTCCAAACAGGGGCTCTGTAGAGTCTCCGTCACAGCTCCTGTTCATCGTTTATAAGCATCAGTCTTGCAATCTTAGCTTATTGATCGATTCCTCAAAGTATAAAGTTATCCAGCTCTGAAAGCTTCCAGTAGCTTAGGCTATGTTAGCCTAGTATTTAATATTGCTTGCATTGCTGAAGGTAGATTCTCTGAAACGTCAAATATATGTCTATATAAGATAGCGGGAGAATAGTTCAGTGGCATTGTAGAATTATCGCCTTCGAAACACGTTCGGATAAGTCTCTCTAACGGTTGGAAGGTAATGTTGTATAATATTGACTGAGGTAACGTTAATATAGTCAACTTCATGAGTGTAACGCTGCAATCAGATCATTTTGCCTTAACTTGAGAGATTATTGTCGTATCGAAAGATGGCACAAAGCTCAGCAGAGCCTGAAACTGCACGCATTTGAAAGGATAGCTTGTACTGAAGCATTACGGCTCGTGGTCTGATTCGGCCAGTCAACCCCAACCACGCGGTCCGTTTGATCCGACTCACCTGGGAGGGTGGTGGTTCTCCCTTCAAGCCCTAGCGCTGACGAGGATTACTTAATTAAGTTGCTAGCTTATTAAAAGACGACTAGATGCTCAACTTTATTCCCGTACTTTTTTGATTTCTTTCTCTTTTCTCCCTTCTTATTTATTCTACGATCCTTAGTCTACTTCCCGAAGAGAAAAATAAATAACAACAATTAGATTTGTTGGCTAAGCCTCTCAATACGCGCAATGGACCCCCAATGCGAGGCCTTGGTCGCCCTTCTCGGCATTGAGAAGGTGTTGCTACCGGGCAGCATTGAGTATCAAGAATCTCTCGTGTCCTACTTCTCCCCCCAAGCATCAACCGTCCAGCCCTTGTGCTTTGTGAACCCGAAAACAGTCAATGATGTCTCAGCCGCCGTCAAGTGGCTAGCTTCCAACAAGTCGTGCAGCTTTGCGGTTCGAGGAGGCGGGCATATGTGGCTCCCGGGAGCGAGCTCGTCCAGCGGCGTGACAGTGGACATTCGAGGCCTGAATTCGGTCGAGCTGAGCGCGGACCACTCGACAGTATCCGTGGGCGCCGGTGCTACATGGGACCTTATCTACAGCAAGCTAGATCCCCTGGGCTTGAGCGTGGCAGGCGGGCGGGTGGCCGGGGTCGGTGTCAGCGGGCTCACGTTGGGAGGAGGCCTTTCGTACTTTGGACCGGAGCACGGATGGACATGTAACCAGGCGGCAAAGTTTGAGGCCGTATTGGCCGACGGCTCTGTGGTCCAGGCCAGTGCCCAGCACAACACAGACCTTTGGAAGGGACTCCGCGGCGGCGCCAACAACTTTGGCATCGTGACTAGCATCGACCTCGTCACTTTCAAGCAGGGCCAGCTGTGGTCGGCGCTGACCATCAACCCCACTACGGTGGTCGACCAGCAGGCCCAAATCTACGCTGGCCTTATGGCAGCAGACAACTACGATGTGAAGGCCTCTTTTCTCACTGGTTGGGCGTTTTCGGGCAAGGCAGGTGGCAGTGTCGCTTTGAACCAGCTCATCTACACAGAGACGCATGGGACCGAGACCAAGCCACAAGTCTACAAGGATATCCTAGACCTTCCGGCAATCCCCAACGTCGGCAGCCCTCCCATCGTGGCCAATATGAGCACGCTCGCCCAGAACTCGGTAGCTTTGAACGCGCCACAAGTTTCTCGGTATGCGACCAGAAAAGCCGTCACACCTTAGCGCCCTCCCCTCCCTCTCCTCCCAATTCTATATACTAACAGCAATATGAAAGCTACTTCATGGCGACCACAACCTTTATCCCAACCGAGGCTATGATCCGTGAGACGTACGCTGCTTTCAACGCCAGCCTCGAGGCCGTGCAGAAGCTGACGGGCATCACTTGGGTGCTCAACCTGGAGCCGCTGCCGCCCCAGATCTACGGGCGCGGGGCTGTGGACAACTGCTTGGGCCTAGGGGGCCGCAGCAGTTCGCTCGTCGTGTGTCTACTGTGCCCAGCGTGGCAGGGTGCGGAAAAGGACGACCAGGTATACGCAGCAGCGCGGGCACTGATCGACGACATTGAGGCCCGTGCCAAAAGGTTGCACGTGTATGACCCCTACATATACATGGGCTACGCGGCGCCGTGGCAGGATGTGATCGCGAGCTACGGCGCCGAGAGCGTGGCTGAGCTGCGGAAGCTGAGGGAGCAGGTGGACCCTCATCATGTCTTCACGCGCCAGGTTCCTGGCGGCTTCAAAATCCCGTCGTAAAGTTGCCTCTTAGACATGTTTTCATAATACATTTTTATTTTCTCCAGCTTTTCAACTGAACCAGAGAAGGGTGTGAGGTCTTCTCTCTCTCTCTCTTTCACTATAGCCACTCAGAGGTCTGTAGACAGACCGTGGGTTTCCATTATTACAAGTAGCCTTATCCAACGAACTCCCTTCCGTTTCCCATCGCTGTAATGCAAACGAACATGCGTGATTTACTGTAGTGGAACGCTTTATCGGACTATGTGGGATACTGATCGGCTTCACATTTCTTTCCGTGCTTCAATGTCACCAACCCCGCTTCTTAGATGGTTGTACGGCGATAATGACGTGACTTTTTGTTGCCAGGGGGGATGCATAAGAGCAGGAGTACGCGGCAGAAATTTGTTGGCTTATGTTGCTCTTTGACTGCTTATGTTTCGTACCAACGCAGCGCAGGGCTGTGCTTGTACCGGTACATGGGACGACATGCAATAGCCTTGAAAGGTGTCACTCCCAACGGAGAAAGGCTAAAAGCCACTGTTGTATTACTTTAAAGGAAGGCGAGAGATTTTATGCAAACAAAAAGAGACGATTCTGCTGCGACGTTTTGACTAAATTGTCAGGGGCACAACCAAGACTTATTGTATCTGTCGCTCGCCCATTGATCCCGAGGTCCTGCCTCGAAGAGAAAGGGAAGATACAATGCTCATCGATCTGCTCTTCCGTTCCTTTTTGGGGGTACCCATAGTTGTCATCATCGTTGTGTTCCCTTTCGTGTCCTTTCTTAGACGCCCTCGACGTCTTCCTGACATTCCTGTCATTGGTGTGCACAAAGGCAACTGGTTTCCTCTTCTCCAGGCGAAATGGCGCAATACAAGAGACTTCGCAGCGGCCATGCGCCAAGTGCACACACAGTACAGATACCAGCCTGTGCTCGTACCCGTGGCGGGTGAAGGCAACATAGTTCTGCTTCCCCCAGAGGAGGTCCAGTTCGTAGCAGACCAGCCCGACTCTGTACTGAGCTTCAGCGCGCGAGCCTTTGAGATGTTCCAGATCGAGTATACTTTCATGGACCCGACGATCCCGCGGGTGCCCCTGCACGAAAGCCTTCTCCGGACGGCCTTGGCACCCAGGATCGGAACTCTCATCCCTGGGCTAGCCGAGGAGGCGGCATGGGCCCTTAGGATGCACTGCGTCGCTGACATGTACGAGTGGCGCGACGTGTGTGTCTTCGAGACGATGCGGCATGTTGTGGGTGGCGTCGCCAACCGCGCCTTTGTCGGGATTCCATTTTGTCGTGACCCGGAGCTCGTCAACAGCGGCATGGCCTTTGCCGTCGATATTCCATTCAGTTCCACTATCATCAAGCTATGTTGGAGGCCACTCCGCCCGCTCCTCGCTCCTCTCGCCACCCTTCCCAACCGTATCCACACACGACGGTTCCGCAAGATCCTCGTTGCCGAAATCGACCGCCGTCTGCATGACTATGACGCCCGCCAGAGGAATCCTGAGGATAAGTCTCTTGGGCCGGAGCCTGACGATTTTCTGCAGTGGTCTATCCACCAGGCCAAGGTCCGTGGCGATCCTTATATGTGGAGAAGCCAGACGCTTGCCGACCGCATTCTGGTCATCAACTTCGCCGCCATCCACAGCACCTCGCTCACCGCGACCCAGGCTGTTCTCGACCTTGTATCCTCGAGCCCTTCATGCGTCGATGAGCTCCGTGCAGAGATCACCTCCGTCCTGGCTGCCCACGGCGGCCGCTGGACCACCCAGGCCCTCGCCTGCCTCGAAAAGCTCGAATCTGCCATCCGCGAGAGCGCCCGCTTCAGCTCCATTATCTCCGTAGGTCTCGGCCGCACCGTGGTCGCACCCAACGGCCTAAGTACCCCTTCTGGCGTCCACCTTCCCCGAGGAACTCTGGTCTCAGTGCCGGCCCTGTCCATCATGCACGACGAGGCCGTGTATAGCGACGCTAACACATATCTTCCCTTCCGCTTTATCAATAAGAACAAGCAGCAGCATCGTGTCAAAAAGGCCAACCAGGATCACATTAAGGGGGCGTCGGATCAGAAAGACCTCGACCACGTACGTCCGGCGCGCAATACACTGCACACCACGAGCCCGGATTTCTTGGTGTTCGGCCTTGGCAAGCATGCGTGCCCTGGGAGGCTCTTCGCAGCGGCAGAGCTCAAGCTGATTTTGGCGCACATGCTGCTCGAGTACGACTTCAAGAAGTTACCGGCTAGGCCAGAAGATCAGTGGTTTGGGGCTATGAAGCTGCCACCCATGAAGGCTACCATCAGAATCAAGAGGCGAAAACATGAGGCTTGACATACAGACAGAAACGGGGGGTCTGTATTTGTCTTTGAGACAAGTCATTAGGACTCCTGTCTCTATTAAAGACTTATAAAGCCGATGGGTTATATATAACCAATATATACTTCTGCTTACTCGTGGACACGATTGAAGCTCTTGACACTGTGCATAAAGCGGAAATTTTGATCTTTCAATGCTAATGTCAATCCTTCAGGATACGCGGCCGAGATAAATATCAATAACCTCACCTTCCAAAGTTCTTACTCAGTCGTGTCATACTGCCAACATACCTTCGTTACAACATATGTAGCATCCTATACTAATTCTTTTTCTTTATTCCAATCTTGAAACGTCCGACACTGTTTCACATACCAGTCTCACCCGCTCGGGATGATTCATCCTGAGCAACAAGTTATAGTTCACATCTTCCACATTCGCCCGTGCCTTCTCCCTGGCCTTGCTCTCAGTTTCGCCCTCTTGTCGCTCCAGACGTAGTCGATGCTTGCAAAACAGACGTGCTAGTACCGCGGCTCCTTCGACCTGGGAGAACTTTCTACCGGCACAGATCTGCGGACCATCCGACCACGGGAAGAATGTACCCTTGCGCGGTACCAGCAGCTCCTCTTGGTCTTTGAAAGTGGCTTGGCCGTCGCCAGGAACCACCTTGATCCATCGCGAGGGCTTCCACTCATATGGGTCCTTCCAATACCGCGGGTCAGTCTGCACGGCAAGCAGCAGAGGGAAGACCTCGATACCTGGCGGGATGGCTATGACCATATCGCCGGCGATTCGGAGATGACTAGGCGTCTTGTCGGACGAGATCTTGGGAACACCCGTAATAGGCGCAAAGAGGCGCAGCGTCTCGAGGAAGACAGCCTGGCAGCGACTGAGTTTAGGGAAGAAGTGGTCGTAAGCCCAGGCATCGGACGGTAAGGGGACTCCGTCTTCCTGCTGTCGCGAGATTGTGGTAATTTCCTCCTGTATCCACTCCTGGACGTCTGGGTGGATTGCCAAGAGCGTCAGAGCAAACATCAATGTGATGAGGACGGTATCGTGGCCGGCGAAGTGGATAGTGAAGATGTTTCCCAGAATCTCGTCAGCAGAGAGGCCACCCCGCTTGGTCTTGGTAAATGTCTCATCCTCGATATTATTAGTGTTGTTACTATTCAGAGCTTGGACCAAAGGGCGAAGCAGGCCACCAGATCCAGCGCTGTTGTGGTCGAGTGCCGCTGCCTCGTCGGCGAGGACCTTCATCAGTATCGACCTGTAGGATACAGCTGCACGTCCGATCCTGGCCAGTCTTTCGGGCACAGCCCTTCCGGTGAGATAGCGGTAAGGAACAAGCATCAGTATAATAGCATTCTCGAGCACAATGTGAAGAGCCTCTCGGAAATTAGCCGCGATAGTAGTAATAATGACCTCCTCCTCGTCATTGGGCTCTTGGCCAGCACCCATACCCGCGTCCGGCGAGGGAAAAGCCGTCGATGTGAGCACGTTGAACGTGAGCGCTCGCAATTCTTGCTCAAGACTCGGGACTCTGCCTTTGGTCTTGGTGGTCCACTTGCTAAGCATTTTTCTTTTTGCAGAGAGGTAATTACCAATCGGTGTCTCGATGTCAGCTTACAGTCCTACATATATAAGTAGTTTCTGACCTACCCTGTGTACTGCAATGTTTCCTCCCAGACGAGCTTCATCAAGTCCTCGCTGAATGGCGCCGCCACAGCCTTACGGTGACGTGGCCAGTCCTCCTGCCCAACGGTGAAGACAGACGGCCCATAGATAGCCAGCATACGGTACTTGTGTACGGGCCGTGTAAAGTCTCTCCATCGCGAGTAGATGTCTTGAATGACGTCTGGGTCTGAAAAGTGCAGGCTGAGTCCGGCTGGAGACACAAGCGCCCACACTGGTCCGAAACGCGCCGTGGGCTGGCTTTTTTCCAGGAACTGCCAATTTCGGTGGGAAAACCGCACAAAGTCAGGGTATGAGGCCCAGGGGATAGGAAATACGTTCAAGACGGTCCATAGCAGTGGCTGCAAGATCACCCAGATGTAGTTGTTGCCGCCAAAGGGGACGCGCACGACGGGCACTTTGAGAGCACGAGCCTTGTAAACATTCATCTCCAGACGGGCAACGGCCCATGTAGTATAGCTCAGAGCTAGATAAAGTAGAAGCGAGGAGATGACCATGTCTAATTCATCAGTGGCACGGACAATTATGCCGTGACCTTGTTGCGATAATAAAAATATAAGTATGTGCGTATATTTACAGTGTTTAATTATCAGATCGAACGCATGAGAAGGGCAGGCTCGAGATGGCCGCAAAATTGATTACACACCTTCTTTCTTCGTAAAACATCTCGTGGTGGCGCGAAACCCGGCACCTTGTCACATTTGTCACTGGGCTCTGCTCGGACACTTTTTATTTCTTCTTCCTATTCTTACGCGAAATGAGCCATTGGGACGACGGAGCCGAGCCGCCACCAACGGGATTAAGCAAGATAAATGTGGAAATATTACAAAATGACGAATCGTGCAGGTATGATGATCATTTGCCTGTGTGCGAAGTGATCCAAACAGAAAAAAAGGAAAAAGCTCGGAAAAACTCAAGCTGCATGCGCGGCATGACTTCACTGATCACATTTCGTTGGTCTGCAGTGTTACGACGCCACTGCAATGTTTAGAACCAACGTATCATAGCAATTCAGAGGGGCACACGTAATGTATCTGTACATCTACCCATGTCCCTTGTCATTCCCATCCATGCCTCAATGACACCCCTCTTCCCCTGCCTTTCTGCGCCCCAGCCTACTTGTTACTGTGGAATCTTGAACCCTCCAGGTACTAACTCAGTAAATGCTCCCGATGGGTCATATTCCAACCCCACCGCCCGCAGCCTCTCCAGACTAGCCTCCCCGTATCCTGCAAACGGGTTCTGCCATGGCGCTGCATAGTTGATGTACACAAACGGGTCCAGATCACCCAGTTCGTCCACATCGCGATGAATAGCCGCCATCAAAGCCCTGGCCGCCCGGTCGATAGTTTCGTCGTCCGCGGCGTCCATCCACGTCATGGTAAGTTGGGCGATTAGGAGGGGCCTACCGTCACGATTGTCCAGCCCGAGAGCGTTGGCGTGAGCATGGCGCGCATATAGTGACGGCGGGAGTGGGTCGAAACCAACACTCCATTCGATGCCCGGTATTTCGTGCACCAAGGGCAGGCTTGCCTCCCAGGCGCGCACCGTGGCATTGATGGCAGCAACAGTGGGGGAGATGGTGAGTGTGGCCGTTGCTTCTCTGCGTGGGAGGGGAAGAAATCAAAGAAACCGTGAGTCCACGATCCTTCACGACCATACGGCAGGAATGAATGAATAGGAGAGAATGAAATATGTGGCTCACCTAAAGCCATTGGCGTCGCTCTCTGCCGTTTCCGTTGCCAGATCTGACAAGTTGGCAATTCTCTGCGTGCTTGCTAGGGCCGGAATGCTCGTGAGTATTTGGAATACGGAAGGGTCCACTACGGGCTTTGTGTACTCCATGTTATTCACGACAACAGAAATATTTTGGGCCCCTGAGTATGCAAAGGTGGTGATTAGCGTGGCAGAATTATCATATGTGGCGGGATGGTTGCTGAAGGCTGATAGAGCGACAACCTGTTCTGCGGTGGTCGAGTAGGCATGATCAACAAAGCCGCCCCAGAGGTCGCCTTGCTCGAATGTCTGTAGGTCCACCCGGGTCACGATCCCAAAATTGTTCGTGCCCCCTCGCAGGGCCCACAGCAAGTCCGCGTTCTCAGCTTCGCTAACAGTGATGATTGACCCGTTTGACAAGACCACCTGGGCGCTGGCGACAGTATCGCATGCCCAACCGAACTGCGGGCCAAAGTAGCTGATACCGCCGCCGAGCAGCAGACCCCCAACACCGACATTGGCGGCGCGACCACCACTGACGCTGAGGTTGAGCGGGTCTAGGTAAGCATATACAGCGCCCCAGGTGGCCCCTGAGCCGACAGACACGACAGGAGAGGAAGATGCAGCAGATGATTGGGGATCACGTCCGTGGGCTTCCAAAGAGATGCTGTCAAGACCGGATAGATCGAGGGTGACACCATCTTGAATGTTAGCGGCTCCTGCGAAGCTGGCGTGTCCGCCTGACCGGATGGCAAAGTGACAACCCTCGCTCGCAAATGATTTGTTGGCCATCGTGAGTACATTTACCGCCGCCGAGACGTCCTCGACGCTTTGAGGAGATACTATGCACAGGGGATGGACAGCCGATTCCTGTAGGGAAAAGTACGAACTCAGCGAGGCCGTGTACGTGTGACTACCTGGCAAGGAGACCTTATCCTGAAGCACAAGGGATAAGGCCAGGCACTGGAGCCTTTCCTGGTCAGCTTAGCTCTTCTTCCTCCATGGTTCGATGCAAATATCATAGCTACGAGAAGGGGAGCTTACGCAGCCGATACCTGCGGCGCTGGTGCCGTTTGTCATGCTGGGACTGGAGCTTTTTGGTATGTTTGGGCAACAGGCAAAATAGCTACCTGCAATAGCTAATGACCGATTCTTTGCTGTCTCCTAATGCAAGAAAGGCACACAACTCAAACGTCATCAACTAGATATACATCGCAACGCAGCGGAAACGTTACTTTCGGACTCTACTTTTAAGTCGTGTTCAACCAACCAACCCTCATAGTCACCCTATGTCTTCAAATAGTACATTTGAGTGGTATCCGCAATCATTTTTCTGGTCATTTAACATGCATTTGAGTAGCCCCCCCCCCCCCCTCCTCCAACAAATTAAGTGGGCAGTGTCTCTGCAGTCAGCGCGTTGGTTACCACCACACCTATGCACGGTCCTACGCAGTGATAGTAAGGGTCAAGCGTATGTGCAAACTGGAGTGCTGTTAGGCTCCTATCTTCGGTGAATCAAATGATTTTTTTTTAACAACGGAGATCCAAAAAAAAAAAAAAAGAGAAGAAGAAAAAAAGTGATTTCACTTGTAGACTCCTAGAATCATAAACCCGGCCCATAACGAAGTGAGGGGTCTATAATCCTTATCCTCAGGACAGCCAGATATCAAAGGGCTATTTAGCAGTGATATGCCCTCTATCGTGCGTAGCACCGAATTCAAACACTTGAAAAAAAGGCATTCAACGTCTTATATTCCTTCTCGCGCACTGTAATCATCTCGAAGGGTGTTGCAGAATCAAGTTTTGTCTATTTTTATTGTACCTTTCTCTCCCGCCACCATGGTATCCGCTATTAACTCCTCAGCAGCATCCATTGAGGTTCTTGTTGCTCGTGCGTTTGCTGTCCTGCCTTGTAGTGCCTTGTTGAGGGTAGGGGCCTTCATGCTGTTCGCACTGGTACTATGGCGGATCTGGAGATTTACTATTTCCCCCTCGATGCACCCTGACCAGCCCAAAGAGCTGCCATATTGGATTCCATGTAAGTCGCACGAGCCACTGCCTAGTGAGGAGCCTGCTGAAAATGCTGACAAGATCTTATCAAGCTATGGGTTAGTACACTCAATTTTCTACTTTATATATTCATGCAATTGGATCACCTTTGCCTGACGATGCACATGTCTAGGCCATGGCAGGGCATTTTTCCTGGATTCAAATGGCCTGATCTCCCGAGCCAGGTAAGAAGATACCTAGCTGTGTCGTTGTTGGAGTAGGGCTGGCACATGTTTGGCTCACTCATTGATGACAAGCAGACGCTACCTTGGCAATACCGAGGATCCATTTGCCTTGACAGCTTTTGGCATGACGTTCTATGTTGTGACCCAGGCGAAGCATTCCGCAGAAGTGTACAGAAATACTGAAACGCTATCGTTTGATTTTGTGCAGAATCTGATGAGGATCAATGGCAACGCCGAGGAGATCATTAAGGCAGTATATTCTACGCTCCCCACAGACAAGCCTGGGTTTCCTAATCCTCAGGGTGAGTCGTTAGGAGTGCTCGCTCAGCGGATGCACGCACACCAACTGCACCCCGGCGACAACCTTGTGAGCCTGCAGACGCAGGTGCAGACTTGGATCGGGAGCCATCTCAACTTGAAATACATCAGCGCATGCTCGTCAACCAGCAGTGATCAGGGCTCTGCTGGCATTGTCGAAGTGCTGTTGTACCAGTGGTGCTCCATGTGCTTCATCAGACTAGGACAAGATGTCTACTTTGGAGAGGAGCTAGCTGAGCTCGACCCAGGGCTTCCAGCCAACTTCCTGGTCTTTGATGAACTCATTTGGAAGATGCTCTATCAGTATCCAGGATTTATGTCCTCAGATATGACCATCCCTAGGACGAAGGTCATCTCCTCGCTGAAGAAGTACTTTGAGATACCGCAGGCTCAGAGAAGCAACAGCGCTGCGTGGCTGATTAACGCTATGGAGGATGAGATGCGGGCGCTCGGCGTGGATGCCGATAATCTAGCTGTGATAATGTTCCATCTATACCTCGCGTAAGTAATATTGTTTTCTCCTCCATCTCTCTCCCCTGTTCTCTCTTCTCCTCTCTTCTTTTCCCATAGTTGACAAGACTTTGATGGCCCGCGGCAGTATCAACACCAACACACGCAAGACAGCCTTCTGGCTTTTGACATACCTACTGCACCAACCTGAACTCCTGGCAAGCTTCCGCAAGGAGACAGCGGGAGCTTTCAGTGGGACCAACCTTGTCGACCCATTTTTAATCCAGGACCCGGCGCGATGCCCGCAGGTCGACGCCATATGGCATGAGACGTTGCGAATGTCTGGATGGGCAGCGTCGGTGAGACTGGTAACGCAGGATACAGTTATCGGCGGCAAGCGAATGCGTAAGGGCCACCGGGTTATGGTCCCACACCGCCTGCTGCACTTTGACGGCGCTGTTTTCGGCGCGCAGCCTTACGAGTTCCGGCCTGAGCGCTGGCTAGAACACGAGAGCAGGCCTGAGAAAAGTAGCAGCAGCAACGCCAACAGTCTGGCACGCAGCCCGTCATGGAGGCCCTTTGGCGGGGGCAAGACCATGTGCAGCGGCCGCTTCCTCGCGCGCTTCTCGGTGACAACATTCGTGGCCACACTGCTGCACCGATTCGATATCGAGCCGGTGGGAAGGCCAGCTTTCCCACGCGCAGACCAAGGGAGGCCAGTTCTGGGCACCATGTCGATCAGGGAGGGGGATGACTTCAGAGTGAGACTGAGGTCCAGGCGGCAGATGGACTTCTAAGAGCGAGGCTGCCGCAAGCTCGCAGGTAATGCAGGGCTACTAAAAGAGCCTATTGTAGTTAGCATGCTATATTAGTACTCTTTGGGCTAGGCGGTGAAAGCTTCAGCCACCAATGCCCGTTGGCTGTGGCTGAGACCAGGTACTAAACCAAAGTACTTGTACTTTCGCCACCTTTGACACCCCGGCACTCTCGCTCTCCACCTTCCAAAGTTACACACTGCAACCTAGTATCCCTAGCCCATGATTAATACTACTCTTCCTACCAACACTCAGTACTACCCTTTTCTGTAAGGGTGGTATGATTCATATCTTTAAGTGATGTTGTTGCACATGGCTGTGTTGAGGATGAATCACGTCCCAAATAATATGCGAAACATATTCCTTTGTCCTTTATGTACTTTAGGTACCACGTACTCAAAAAAGAGAGAAACCCTGGCTGGGAACCCCGCCTTCCCAACCTGCCTCCCTCCGTCTTTCTGTACTCTTCTCTGTCCTTTTCTCTCTTTTTATTTCGGGTTGTCTCTTTGGTTTTCTCGTATTTCCGGGCTTACTTCCCAACCCGTCCCTCCCTCTCTCAATCCGTGACAACATTCCCTCCCCCCCCCTCCTAGTCCCAATCTTTTTGATTATCACTCACAGTCATCACTCACGGTCGAGCATGGCTGCCACTAGAGGAACTATTCTCGTCACCGGAGCCAACGGCGCCCTCGGATCCGCGATCGTAAGGCAGGTCGCCACGAGACCCGACCTCTCGGCATGTCATGGCATCTATACTGTAAGAGACGTGACCACAGCACCAGATCTTGCCGCCGCCCTGGCCCACGGCGCCTCGTCGCACCCACACGACATTCTCTCCCTCGACCTAACGGACCTCGAGAACGTGCGGCAGGTAGCCGAGAATGTGAATGTAAGAGCAATGATTCAATCTCCTCTCAGACGCACAGTCTCTCTTTTCAATCTGCATGTCTACGATAGCTCAATATAGACAACTCCTAGGAACGTGTTGCCTCGGGCGAAATCCCGCCTGTCCGTGCCCTGGTTCTTGCTGCTGGCTTTCAGGACTTTGGCAAACAGTCATGGACCAAGGACGGTCTCGATACCACCTTCGCTGCGAATTACCTTGGGCACTGGCTGTTGACGCTACTTCTGCTCAAAAGTATGGACAAAGAAGTCGGTCGTATCATCGTAATCGGAAGTCAAACCCACGAGTAAGGATTCAGCTCTTCCTCACCCACCTCTTCGCCACCATAAGTCCTAGTTGAAGATTGACCCTAATGAGCTGATGATGTATTGCTCATAGTCCCTATGATCCTCGGAATGATCGTAGCAAAAGCTTTGAAGACGATGAATATAAGCAGCTCGTCCCTGACAACGCCGCTGGCTTTGACGCCGTTGCTAAAGGTACATGGAGCCCCGCTTCCAAAGATCCTTCATTCCGCAGCGGGGCCCGACGTTACGGCGCCGCAAAGCTATTTTCCATCATGATGATCTACGAGCTGCAGATGCGCATTACCCAGGACGCGGCGCTACAGAACATATGCGTACTGGGCGTCGACCCTGGAACTATGGTGAGCGGCCTGCAGCGTCTGGCGCCGTGGTTCATCCGTGTCGTCTTATTCCAGGTCATCTATCCCCTGATTGTCTGGTGGAAACCGGATGGTGAGCTGGTGAGACCGCCAGCACGGTCGGCAGGAGATGTGCTAGAGGCGGCGATTGGCGCCGTCAGTGAGGAGGGCGGGCTGCCCAAGGCGTTATATTTCGACGGAAGGAAGCTGCGGGAGACAAGCATTGAGGTTAGAGACCCAGCCAAGAGAGTACTGGTCTGGACAGAGACAGTGAGGTATGCCGGCCTGAAAGAGGGTGATACGGTTCTTAGCAATTGGCAGTGAGGGTGACCGATGGTGATCTAGAAGTAGCGAATCCGACTATGGTTAGCTTGAGTATCGCCTTCGTATGGCATTTCTCCTCAGAATTATCTGACCGTACTAGAAAGGAAGTCAACATAGTATCCTATCTTGTCCTGGGCAGTTTGTACGCACGACAATCCGGACGACCCTAATTTTGGGCAGCATAGAGCGCGCCAGATGGGGTGATGTGGACGGGTGCGAGGCGACAACAGCTTCGGCCCCCAAAGGCGGCCTAGCAGTGCAACATCGTCCCGTTGAGGTGCATGAACGTAGGTAGACGTGTAGTGCATATGAATCTGGATGACCGTATTGTGTAACACAGACAGGTGGGTTGACGTGGACGGGTACGAGCTCCCACCAGCTCTGGCCCCCAAGTGCAACGTTATCCCGTCAAGATGCATGAGGATGGGGGGGAGCGCAATGCAAATGTATCAGGACGGGAGAAGACAAGGGGGAGGGGGGGGGAAGGGGTTGGGTTGGGCGAAATAAAGTACCTCGAGCCGGTACGGAACTTGACTGAGGGATAAGTCATCATGACCCGAGTGGCCGACCATGTTAAGAAGAAATCATTTGCAGTATCACCCCCAGTCACTGTTCCAGTTTTCACATAACACAAACACCGCTCTATAATTGGACTGGTCCTCGTCCAACCTGCGCGATGACACCCTCTGAATTCCTTGACACTGTGACGATGGTCAGTATATGCAGTTGGGACGAGGCCTGGTAACACACAGTCCGGGCACAACATTGCAAATCCCGATTTTTAGAAGCTGCTGTCACTTTCGAGGGAGGAACCACAACCAAGGAGCTCTTTTAACGCAAGTTAATAAGCATGAGGCCACGGCTTCGTTCCGAGATGACACCTTTCCTCTCTGCCCTTCTTGATCTCTCCGAATGAGCCATTCTCTGAACAAAGATTCCATAACGTACACACAAACACATACACAAACACACACGCAAGTATGACTTCAGCAGCCAGCGGGATCGATCTCTGCGCTTATCCCGCAGTCGCGCCCCCTGATGGAGTCGTCCCCAACCTTGTCGACCCGCAGAGCCTGTCTTCGGCTACCTTCTCTGTTTGTATCATCCTGACAACATGGGCGGTCTTCACTGTAATTGCTAGGTTATATGTCAACTGGGATAAACTCAATGTTGCAGACTGTAAGTAGGCTGGGTCCTACCATCGGAACTTTACCGTAACACTTTGCAGTACGAACCACGAAAGAAACCTAGAGTCTAAAAAAACAAATAGATTTTATGGGAGTCGCAGCTCTCCTGACTATTACGTACTCTGGGCTCATCATTTCGCGTAAGTTATCTTTTCCCGAGCGCAAACCCCCGTCCCCCATCTCTTCTCTTTTTGTTTTCTTCCTCTCCCTTTATGCAGACCAGTTACTCAAAGTTCTCGGCGTCCAGTGCACAAATATAATCGGCATCAGTGGGATGTGCCAGCTTGCTGGCTGGATGGACACTACTTGCAGGCCAGTTGTTTTGTCCCAGCTATATCATCTATAAGCTGACCCGCCGTCGGTATCAGATTATCTTTTCCCATGTTACAATTGTCGGACTTGTCCTCATGTTCCCCAAATGGGCAATTCTCTTGATGTACATACAATTGTTCTCCGTCCACCGCAGCATCAAGCCAAGTGTCTGGATCGGGGTGGTTTTTTGCTTCGCGATCTACTTCCCCTCCATCCCGCTTGCTGCCATTTACGAGGCGCCAAGAGCCGGACAAAGCTGGGATAATTTTCTCCTGAACTATCCAGTAGTCAACCAGAAGACGATGGAAATTTGGGGCATTGTTCAAGGCTCTTGCTCCGTGGCCCTAGACATATACATCTTCATCACGCCTCTCCCGATCCTATCACAACTCCAAATGCCACGGAGGAAGAAGGTTCAGCTCGTGGGTCTATTTGCCACCGCGTTCTTGTGAGTTACTCAACAATATACGGATCACATTTTCCGACCATGTGTACTCAATTTCCTATAGTGGTGTGGCTGCCAGCGCTATTGCCCTTGTGTTCCGAGTTCAGTCCCTTGACACTATCGACAGCACCTGGCATGACTGGCCCTCTGCGTGTACGTCTCTCCCGCTATCACATCTAATCAGCTACAAAGCCAAGAAAAATGCCGTGTCGTTGGACTAATCATACAAAACTTCGATTTCAGCGTGACCGAGAATAACACAGCCATCATCGTTGGCTGCATGCCTGCCTTTGCCAGATTTGTCAAACTCGTCAGCGCCGAGATGTCCAGCCGATGGAGCCGATCGAAGCTTTTGGGCAGCCACGAGAACCAGTTGGGCAAGTGGGAGTCGTTAGGCCCTGTACCTCCTCTAAACGGCACAATTGGGTCTTCGGGGAGAAAACCGCGGCAGTATTACGAGCTTACGGATACGGCGCTCTTGAAGACACAGGTGTCTGTCACTGGAAACGGCCATCTGCCCCCGCAGGACAATGAAGGCCTATCAGAGTCTGGCATTGTGCGGACTATGGATATTCGTCAACAAGAGTCGAGACTTTGAGGCAAGAGCCTGTCTATTGAATAATCTGCGGGATAGGGTAAATCATATAGATGAGTACGTGGGCACATTACTGGCGTTTTCTTCCAAGATGAGTGACCATATGCATACCACCATGTTGAGAGGGGCCTCTTCGGTCGGCGACCCTTTGTAACCATTTCAAGTGATGGCAAAGCCACGCCATCAGGTTGATCTATCTGAAACTCAATGTTATTCTCCTCATATCTTCACAAAGGAAAAACAGGAACGGAGGCACCGCCTCCTACTTTCGGAACAGGCAGATCTCAATGAATCACGTCAGCCCTATACCAGCTCCCAAACTCACATGCAGAGAATTTCAGCTGGCCTCCGATAAGGCGCTATCGTAATCAATAGGCGGAAATAAAGTCCGAACATTGCCGGAGCCTGAGCAAATAAGTGACGGAAAGAACCGAGGGAAAAGAAAAAAGGTACTGTGCATACGAGCGACGGCTGACTGGGTTCTGCAACCCCATATCACGCAATAACAAATGCAACATGGAACCTCGTGTGTTGGCAGGGTTACAACGTTTTTCAACACAGATCCGCTACAATGCGAATCCCCAGCTGAGCTACGGTAGTACACACGAACCGGTGAGACCGCCATAGCATAACAGCGGGACCGGTATGCACGTTGGTTGCAGACGAGATCATTTCTTATCAAAGGGTGGCGAAACTTACAGCTCAAAGCGCTAGGACACAATAGTCAAATGTTGCCGTCGTGCATTGTGCTTTGGCGAGAAGCCACTCGCCTCTAATCACAGCTCGATCAACGAATTGCCTGCCTTCTTTGCGAACGCCCGCCGCCACTCGAATCCTTCCTGTCAGAAATGGTAGTCGATAATCTATCCATGCTTTGCCAGAATTCGTCCCCGGCTCTTCTCTCCCAGGCAAATTCCAGCCTTGTCCTGCCCAGGTAAGCTAGAGTCGACACCGGTTCCCAGCGGGCGACATTAGTCGCCGTGTCTATCGTCGCGCACACGCAAATGACTGGCCCATCGTGTCACAATCTTTGAGCGCGAAGTAGTACTCGATAAATTTAGCTAAAACGAGCTTGTTTCCTCTTTGGCTGAGAAGCATCAAGCATAAACCGAAGTAACATGGCGTGTCCTAGAACTACTGTTGGGGCCGTTTGTGTGAGTGCACATTGTTTCCTACACCTTTTTCCTGCCTGTCCAATGGCTCGATTCCGAGTTCTGACCTTTACAAACGCGCTAGTGCCTCGCTCTGTCGGCTTCTCTTGGCCCACAGAAGGTTGCATATCCGGGTAACACAACATATACTGCATCTCTCGAATCATACTTCTCTGTGCAGCAGGAATCGCTACATCCAGCCTGCATTGTATCCCCCGAGACAGTCCAAGACGTGTCAAATGCCGTCAAAACTTTGGCTCGGCTGAGAAAGGACAGTCAAGAATGTCAATTTGCGATTCGTTCCGGCGGTCATACCAGCTGGGCCGGTGCATCTAACATTCAGGGCGGCCCTGTATTCGACCTCAGAACGCTCGATGCTGTCGAGGTCAGCGTAGACAAGACAGTGATCTCGTCCGGTGTCGGCGCTACTTGGGATAAGTTATATGAGACTCTCGATCCATATGGGCTCAGTGTGAATGGGGGCCGCGCTGCCGGCGTTGGTAAGGCAAAGCCTTGTACCGTTCTTTTCGATTCTGACAAAGTACTTCTTGATAACACCTTTCTCCCCCGCAATTTTCAACCCTTGAAGGTGTTGGTGGCCTAACGCTTGGAGGTGGAATATCATACACCTCCCCACGCTATGGCTGGACTTGCGATGCAGTCTTAGGGTTCGAGATCGTCCTTGCGAATGGGTCGATCGTTGAGGTTGATGCCACGTCGAAGCCTGACTTGTTCTGGGCTCTCAAGGGTGGCAATAACAATTTCGGCAGTAAGAGACTTTTCCTTCCAGGCCGTCGACCAACCCAGTCCGCTCTTACTTTCTGAAACACGAAAGCTAACATTGGGGAACCAATAGTTGTTACGAATATTGCCCTTGCCACCTTCCAGCAAAGTCTTGTCTGGTCTGGCACGTTGTATCATGATACCTCTGAAGCAAGTGATATTATTAACGAATTTGTCAATATCAATTCACCCACTTCATACGACGAATATGCCTCAGTCATTACAGCCTTTTCATACACGCAAGCGGAAGGTATAGCTGTTATTGCGAATCTTCTCGCATACACCAAGGAGGTAGAGGGAATACCGACAACCTTTGACGGCTTGTTCTCTCTGCCTAATATCTACAATGCGACGGCTATCACAAATGTAACAAAACTTTCGAAAGCAACTGCAGCAACAAACCCAAACGGTAATAGGTAAGTTTTGTACACCATGCTGGACCTGTTGCATACAAGCTCACAGCTTAACCAAGATCAATCAACCTCGTGTCGACTCTCGTATCAAACGCCGCGGTGCTCGAAGCCGCGTACGAGGCGTGGAATGCTTCCGTTCTTGCTATCAAGAATGTGACCGATATCGTTTTTGGCATTACACTCGAGCCGCTGCCACCGATATTTTACCAGTGGCATGCTACGGAAAATGCACTGGGGCTAGTTAACCGTACGGACGCGCTTGTTGTCGCTCTCATCACAGTTTCATGGACAGATGCCTCCGACGATAGTCTTGTTTACGAAACGTCCCAATCACTCTTGAGCAATATGAACAACGCAACGAGAACGCTTGGAGGACTTGACTCATATATTTATGCAAATTATGCAGGGAAAAGACAACCTGTCATTGAAAGCTACGGTGCCGTCAGTGTAAGCAAGCTGAGGATGGTTAGGCAGGAGGTTGATCCAGAAGGCATCTTCACGAACCAGGTCCCCGGCGGGTATAAAATTCCTGAATATTAGGCAAAAGCAGTCGAACTCCCAGGTCTTGGTCCCCCGCAAGAGGTTCATGGCATTTATGTAAGGTTTCAATAATTACATCAATGCAGACATTCCCACATTTGAAACGAGAACATGAATAGAGTTTATCATACAGCATGCCTACATACTTCAAGGACGTAGCCCTCGATGTACTTTTGGGAAGTTTCGGTTACACGAGCATATGATACTTCATCATTTAGTGAGCGCTCAGTCTTATAGGTGACCTTGGGCTCAACTTAGCGGCGACGTATCACAGTATTGATAGGCAGATATGCATCAATCGTTGTGTCAAACAAACTATGGGACAAACGGCCAGACATTTAACGCTTTTGAGACATTCATGATAAGTTCCCAGAGATTTCTTGATACTTGTTAGTAGAATGGGACAGGTATGTAAATTCTCATCTCCAGTATCCAATTAGATGACGAATGATCTAGCCACGCATTACTATGATCTCTGTGAGAGCAATGCAAACGTAGTGGACACGCCCTGCAGCTCAGACCAAGGATGAAGCGGGATACTTGTCCTCCTCGAGGTTGACTTCCCACCAGCCGTCGACATACTTCCTGACTCCGCCAAGAGTCAGCATGGCCTTGATACAAAGGGGCCCTCGGTCGCTTGCAGGCCGGGAATTCCCGGTCTTGGCTGACATTGAGGGCTCGGTGAGGCTGCGACAGTATAACTCAACTGTAGTTGTTCAGGTTCAGCAAAAACGAGTAAGCTTTCAGTCAGACAGGCCTATGTTTGTGCGCGGCCTTGTGTGACCACAATATCGCCAAGCACCCTCTGTCTATAACCTCAGTTAGCCCGCTCTTTCCCCCCTCGATTTTTCTTTACTCTTCCTTTCTTTTGGTAGCGCTCAATACAGTCATTCCCATAGTTATGCTATGATCATAGTTCTCTGGTAACTTCGGTTAGAAGAGCATAGCCCTGTGGGGCGCTTCGAGTCACCATTGAAGACGTGCTATCGTGATCATATGCAATGTCAGCGTTAGCAAACAAACCCCCTTATTTAAGTACCCATGAAACAAAGTATTATGGTGGGCAAGTAACTAGTTCGACTATCCAGCCTCTTTTCTCGCCTTCATTCATATGGGCCAGCACTTGACGCTGGGGCTCCGGGGTGAAGACCTGATTGAACGTCGGTTTGTCAACAATTACAATCCACTCACAGAAGTAGTCCATAACTTGGAGTCGGACAGTCGAGCGATTAGCAGAAGCTTACGTACCTGCTGGTGAATCACAATGCCATTGCGCTGGTGGACAGCGGCGGCCTTATCGAGGTAGTCGTGCGAGAGCTCCTCTAATCTCTAAGAAGTTGTAGAGAACCTGCTGTGTATTTAGAGGGTCAATCAGAGGAGGCGACCAGACGGTGGCTATGAGGAGAGGTAGGTAGCCACGGAGGTATTTTTGCATCTAAAGGTGCTTGAAACTGAGCTGCTCAAGGATCAGTGGATGAGATAATACTAGTAAACACACGAGGCAAGTAGGGTAGTTAGAGCATAAGCACAGAAGAATCACAAGTAGCTATTACTTACAGATCAAGTAGTGTAAGATGTCGACGTTAATGGCCGAGTCCTTTCTTAAGTCCAAGTGGTAGGAGTCCAATAGGACGGTGTCACGACTGAAGGGATCGAAGTTGTCACTGCCGGTGGCCAAGTACCGGCATTGGTAGTTAGGAGGTGGCGGCCATCTAGACGAAGTGATGCTACAGGTTATAATTATGAATCAATAACCGTGTATTGTTTTCAACAATATTTTACAAATGCAGCATGTGATCTCAGACCTCACTTTATCTGAGAATTCGCGCGTATTTGCTAGAAGCGAAGTTCAGCTGAGTTTACGTGACACGAAACCCATTTACTAATTAAGACAGTAACGCCAGCCTTGAGAACCATTCCGCCTAATTACAAACTAGATTTGCAAAAAATCTTAAAGTTCTCTCACACAGCAAGTTTTCCGGTCTTGATATAGTTGAACTTTATCTCAGAACATTTGTCTAACTACAGAAAAAACCCTTCGCGTGCTCGTTTGCACTACTAAGTGATCAACTCAGAAAACACATCAAAACAGCATGTACGTGCATATTTGGCCTCTCAGCCCTAGTCTGACTTGTTATGTCAGGAATTTGACGGAATCTAGCTGCTTCGCGTCTCCTACAGACAAGCTAACATCCTTAACTTCTTCTAGGTCGTTCTTGGTGCTTTCGAGATCTTTGAGAACCATGCCCCGGGCATCCGATCCCAAGGGGACCCGTATCGGGATCCGCTTGCCACGGCTGACGACAAGGTATATAGCCGCCGCTAAAGCGCTGGGCTCCGCCCACAGTGCTCGGCCTTGTTCGCTCGTGATGAAGCCAAGCAGGACATTCGAGGGACAACTAGGGTCTGCGTAGGCTGGGTGTCTTTTGGCCATGGGTTTCAGAGAGGAAGTGGCATAGTTGGTTTTGACGCCGCCGGGCTCAATGATGCACAGATGAACTGGATTGACAATTATGAGCACGAGGCTTCGAAGCAAAAAAAAAATAAAAAAATCGGTGACAGCACTTTAACTTACTGTTCCAATCCACGGGCAGCTCTTTCGCCACCGCCTCGGTCCACCCTTCTACGGCGAACTTGCTAGCGTGATAGTAGGATTGTCCTGGATATCCAATATACCCTCCTATGGAGCTCATGTTGAGAATCACACCACCCTGCTGACCGTTCTTTGGGTTTTCGTCTCTCATGATTCCCAGAGCCCTCTTAGACACGTCAGCCAGACCCCAAAAGTTGGTATCCATCACAGCCCGAGCCTCCTCGTCCCCGGCGCTCTCGGTATCTCCGGCGAGCGTGTATCCCGCGTTGTTCACGACAACATCTACACGACCGAACTTGTCCAGCGTAGCACGGAGCGCGGCCTCGATGGAGCTGGGGGAGGTCACGTCCAGCTCCAGCTTCAAGACCCGCTCACTGTCAGGAATGCCTGCCAGGGCGGTTGTATTGCGAGCCGTAGCCACGACGCGGTTCGACGTCTGAGCGATGAGCTGGGCCAGAGCTTGACCGATCCCTGAGGAGCAGCCAGTGACTATAAGAATGTCAGATTAGAAGTTTGAAGGAATAGACGAAAGTAGCATGGAAGAGCTACTGACTGAACCAGACAGCATCTGATGGCAGATGGTACGGTTTGTTGTTTGAGGTGTCCATGATCAACGCTGCTACTCAACGATATCACATTGAAGTTCAGAACTCTTACAGACAGAGGGAAGAGAAAATCACACTTACCATGTACAGCTTCTTGTACTTAGTCAGACATGAGTATTCCCAAGCCTTTCAAGCCTCTCGGCTGTCAGAGCTGCATTGATCATGCAGGGTCTCGGTTTTAACATATTTCAATTTCTTGGCTGCATTAGCGGTGCCACCCGAAAAAGCCTCCCCAAGGGGCACTCCCATTCCCTCTCACCTCGAAGGTCATATGCAAGGCTTCGGTTTTGACAACTCTTAACTCCTCTAGCTGCATTAGCGTGCAACCTGCGAAGATCCTTTCCCACGTCCCCAACAATCCGAGACTCCCTGTCAGCATAGCATTGTCCTATATGAGAAAGTAGCCTTAACCTCTTCACGAAGTTCAAGATGGCACTCACAAAAGCCCCTTCAATATTTGGACTTAATTCACATTTATAAAAGCGCAATTGAACTATCTCAGCGCCATACGCTAAACATGTATTAGTGTGCTTGTCGGATGTGAAGATTTGGGATAGGCTGGGAATCTGAAGTGAACCCTCCGAGAGAGCTCACAAAGTAGCACTTGCATAGCTTTAGAGATATATGAAGATTAGAAAGGATTATTAGTCAATTACACGTCATGGTCTTGGTTCACTCGAGCTGAGTGACAACTTGGAATCCTTGATCATCATCTCCTACGGTCCTAGAATTGTGCGCCAAAGAAGGCTCCCTTGAAAACTGTAGACAGTTACTTGATAATTGCTAGTTCAATAGTAGTCCAAGACGAGGGGGGATTGGTGAACGGCATCCATGGATCAAGACCTGTGGAGTTTTGTATTGTAACCGGCCTCCTGCATCTAGACAAACGTTTTATCGTCGTTGACGCCCTGACTGACCACCTTTGGATTTCCGCCACGGGGTGGGGACACATTTGTGACATTGTGATTGTGAGCAGCTCGGCCTGTCTATAATTAAGGTTGCTCGAGACGGACAACACAAAGCCACCCTGCAGTAATACCGGTTGTAAGTCGTTCCTTCGCTCACGATTAATTCCTTGTGTAGTGTGATTGGTCAGCTTGCCGAGTTCCTCAGCCAAAAAAAACACAGAGTGACGCTTCACCTTCAGACGCTTCATGTATTCCACCCTTTCCATATGCCAGTCTTGGTTATCCGTAAGTATAAACAATATGTTCGGGCGGCCTGACGCAGCTAGCCCGAGCTGCGCCAGGACCAACAATCCGAGTGCGTAAGAAAACATAACTTCCAAACTTGCCAGATACTCGAGTTTGCATCTAGAACAATCAAATAGTACGGTCCTAGCGCAAAGAGATCGTGGCCTGCTCATTACACAAACACGCTCGATGTATCTAGTCAATTGGGGCTTAGCTGCTTGCCTTACCATTGCGTGATCCGCGGTGCGAATCGATCGTTGCGGGAGAGCGGAGCTCCTATGGCCGATAACAGCCTTGCTAACGGCCGACGCCGAGTTGCATTATTTCATACAGCAGCTATAATGGCATGCCATTGGTCAGATGTACATCTCTCTTGATGTGAACAGACCCTTGAGATCCTCTTAACGGAGTAATAATGCATGCGGAGTTGATACTGAAGAAAGATTCAGTGGTTTTCATCTACCCCAAATAGTATATACATTAGGCTGAAACAAGAAAGTTGTGCTGCTCGGAGCCGTGCCTCGAAGGTACATTACGCATTTGCAAAACCAACAGCGGGTGTAGCACAACCATCATGAGCCACAACCAAGAAACTCTCCGCGTTGAGGTCGACAAGAGAACCCCCCTGATAACAGAAGCCGCCGCTGGTCAATCACACACCTCAGAATACCTAATAACTATAAACTAATATACGCAGAGGTCATGATGCCAGATCCGTAATGTACGAAACGCCGTCAAGCTCTGTCATCTGGCTGGTAAGACTTTGCCTAAAATGTGGCAAATGTGCTGCTGTGCTCACTGATAGTACAGGCATCTTCTTCTCTCATGTCTTTCCGCCGGTGAGGATTGCGACTAATCAGCGCATCGCGACCGAATTTGATGCTCTCTCCTCGGCAGCTTGGTTGTTGACGACCTACACACTAGCACAGTCTGCCATTTAACCTCTGGTATGTTATCTCAAGCTGATGGGCCTGGAGAAACAATAAGAATTTGGACTGACGCGGCACGCGTAGTATGGACAGCTGAGCGACATCTACTCTGGGGGGGGGGGGGGGAGTGCTTGGTTTTCTGCTGGACGATCTTTGTGCTCGGGTGTTTCGTCATGTAACTTGCTACCCCTTTCTTTTCGAACAATTATGCCAAGCTCCGGTACTAATTCAGTCTTGCCCTAGGTCCATCGGTAGGAGTACTGGCAGGTTCTTCTAGGACGTGCCTTGAGCGGTATTGGTAGTGCAAGGAAGATCACATTGGCATTCATAATCGTGGCTGGTGCATTCTCCTTCTCTTTAGCCCGATTCCTTTTTCTTTTCCTAGCTTTCGTTTGATTTGCTAGGCACAAGAGGTGGCTAACGTGCTCCATGCAGACCGTATTCCGCTCCCCAAAGTAGCACAATGCCGAGCATACCTTAATCTCATAGCACCTACGGCCCGATCGATAGGAGGTCCCGTCGGTGGGTGGCTAGCCGGTACGGTCGGCTGGTGATGATATGTATTTCGTCTGCCTTTCTGAATCTTTTCTTTTCACAGATGAGAATGGTTTGGCTCAACTTCATTACCGCAGGCTGTTCCTGGTCCAGCTCCCCGTGGCTGTGATGGGCCTTAGTCTTGTTCTGTGGAAATTGCCAAACCCGCGGCAAGAGAAGGCCGATCAGGACGATGCCCGTCCGGAACAGCAATTTTGAGGTCTCCAGCTATCGCCCGCGTGGACTCTGTCAGTGCCACGGCTCTGGTCAGCATGGTACTGACTGGACTGTGGTGCCTCGATCAAGCCGCCAAGGGTGCTTCGTATCATGTGACGACGGGCTGTTCTCGCTGCACCATTCGTCGCTTGCACCATTATGTTCTACCTCGTTGAGTCGTATTGGGCCAAGGAACCAATCTTACCCCTCAGTCTCGTCCTCAAGTGCGATGTCCTCACGTCCTACTTAATCATCTGTCTCCAGGCGGCTAGACAATTCGGAGTAAGTGAAATTCCAGGCGTTGCTCCTCAGTACTTTGTATATGTGACAGGGAACTATTTGTAGTTTTGCATGATTCTTCGTAAAAGGCATGAAGTATTATTATTTTGTTGAAAAAGTAAGAAAAAGGTCAAAGTATCTCGGTTTAGCTTGCTGACTTCCCCTTTGATAACTCCTATACGCCATCCCTACATACTTCCAGGTAGTCCGCCGCGGAAGTGTCTCAACGAGCGGCACGGTTATTGTGCCGGTGGTTATTGGCACCGCGGTCGGCACCTATGCCACCCAAAGGATATCACCAGGACGCACAGGTACAATGCCCTTACAGCATTTGGAATGGTCATCGGCATAGTCGGGTTCGCGCTCATCCTGGCGTGTTGACAGGGCGAGATCCGGTGGTTCGATGCTTCCCTGGCACGGGGATGGGCATCTCGCAATCTACCACCTTCGTTCACCTAGCAGCTAGCCTGGATCACTCTGAAATTGCCATTGCTGCTGCCTCGTGGTTCCTCGCGCAAAACATTGGTGTGCTTGTTGGCGCCAGCTTCTCCACCGCCACCATCAATTACGTCTTTGGGGTTACACTCGATAGAGTACCCGGGGGCATTGAGGACAAAGATGAGGTATTTACATACTCAGAACCTCGTTTCGAAGAGAACGCGATAGACGGCATAAGCTGACCAGTTCCAAGATAATTCGGCATGCTCTGTCAAAGATTGAGTACATCCAGAATCTCCCAGAAAGACTATGGTCGTCAATTGCTAGCGTTTATGTATTTGCAATTGCTGCATTTAATGGTGGGTCTGTTCAGATACCTTCTATACTTTCTTGCTTCATACGGCATCCTTTTTGGATAATATCAGTTGCCATAGTACTGACTGGGCTGCAGCACTTTCCATTTCCTTCATCGTGCTGCCACTGGTCGTAACGATATCCATGAAGGAGAGTCCCCCGGACAAGGCTCGATAGAAATGTCTTGTGCAAGTCAAAACAGATTGAACTTGATAGATAAGATTTTGTTTGGAGACATATAGTTTTTTCTAGATAAGACATCACCTCATACAACCTGAGGCGGTTCGCCCAGATAGTCTTTACTGGTTGACATGATCTGGGTCGCCGGCACTGGGCATCTTCTCGCCGCTGGAAGCTTGACCAGATCGAATGGTTCAGTGTTTATAGCTGTAGTAAGCTGTGTATGCAGATTTGTGATAAGAAGAAATAATTAAGAGAACCCGCTCGAGTTGCTTCAGTTTTTTACTTTTTCTTCTCCTTCTCTTCGTCTTTGATCCTCGATAGATCACCCTGGGGAGACCTTCCGCACCTTCCTTGCCTGCAGCGCTGGCCATCCACATTCCTTTTTCCCGGTCTAAGAAGAACGATGACACAAATTTTGTATCAACTTCTTTCGACGGCGGGAGCGCCATGGAAGTTCCTTAGTCACTGTGGCCACCTTAAGGACGACCCCTACTCCGAGACTAAGCTGCTAGCACGCCATTGCTTATAGCCTTTACGGGATAGTTTAGCGTCTCTTCATTGACGATACATGCTACTTCTAAACACGGAGGCTGCTCCAGATCACCAAGCTGGAGGCACTCTATTTTGTCATCCCCAAGGACAGTCTATCAAAATCTAGATGACCTCACAGGCTGCCGACGCTGTTGCCGGTGGAGCCCGGGTCGGTACAGAAGCGACGTGGTGCGATAAGCACGCTTGCCTGCGCTGCCATCGCCGCAAGCAGCGCTGTGTCGGGTATCCCATCTGCAGGAACTAGACCGCCGCCAATGTCCCCTATAGTTGCCACTCATCATGGCGGTGAGACGACTGGCGGGGTTATCTAAGGATAAGCTGCTCAAGAGGATCGAATGCCTGAGGACGGGATGTCGGGGTTAGCAGTGGCACCGACACATGCGGAAGAGCTATCGGAGGAGCACTTGAGGCGAGCTGCTCCTCCTCCCCTTCCTTATCATGATCAGCACGGGCACAGACCAGCCGACAGGCCTAGCTGACGCGAATCGAACATGCCAGACCCTCAACCGCAGTCTGCAGAGCTCGTATCCAGGATACGCCAGCGAGGAGGAGAGGGCGAGGACACCGCGACCGCGAATAGATGGCGCAAATTTGCCACGAGAGCCAGAGCCAGAGCACGATTCGCATTGTATGGAAGCAAGCAGTGCGGTCGAAACTACGGCGTCACGGAGGCCGTTCCTCGCAGCGTATCTGGAGAATATGTATCGCCGTCTTCCTTTTTGTAGCTACGTGGGTATACTAAGAACCAATGAAGGCGAGGCAGAGATGCAGAGATCGACAAACTCGGCGCGGATGCAGCTCATCCGGCTGTACATGGCCTGCGCCATCGGGGCGCTTACTAAACAGCTCATCGGCACTGTGTCGCCTCCAGCGCAGGCCCCATGAGTTTCTCGACAGGGCGCTAGCCCTCTAAGCAATACTCCCGGAAGAAGAAGAAGCGGGTCTGGTGGACCAGGCCGGAGTTACGCTGTGGCTGGTCTTGTACAAGCTGCGCACTTCGTATACGAACGAGGTCTGGGGTTTGATCAAGCCAACCATACGCACTGCCATAGCTGCGGACCGGCACCGCGAGCGACACTTCCACGACTACATGCCGGCGGCCGAAGCGGAGCGGCATTGTCTACTTTTTTGGGCCATCCAACTTCTGGACACCAGAGCGAGCCAATGATCTGCGCGCATGCTCCTCTCCACTCTTTGCCGCAGCAGAAAGAAACAGCTGCCCGAGATTATTGTGAGATGTTGGATGCTGTTATTGAAGGTATGTCCGAATATGTAGTAGAGCAGGTGTCCAATGCTGCTGCTTATGCTGCTGCCGCTCCCACCACCACAACAAGTCCGCTGCGTGTCCTTTCCGGCCGTCAACAAATTATCGAGAGTAGTCCGATGAGCTCCCTGGCCAGCAGCGCCGCTCGAAACCCGGAGGATGCCTTTGATCGGCTGCGGCACGAGTCTCGGAAAGTGAAGTGCAAGTTCACCTCATCCTACCCCAACTTCAGCCTCGAACTCAGGATTTGAACGCTACGACTTCATTTAGTAAGAGACTCATCCCATCGAGAACAGAGGCGTCTCGTGCAGGATCTCTTGGGTTCGACAGGGCTTATCGGTCGTGCCTGTTTTGACTTGTTTAGTGATGGACTTGATATGAGAAGCCTGGATTTCTTTGTCGCGGGTGATGACTTCCTATAAGTGACGGATCAGAATCTACTGAACCGTGGACTCGAAGAAAATGGTAGCGACAAAGGTGAGTTTAGCTTTCGACTTTAAAAATCATTAGCTCGAAACAGACGTACCATGCTGTGTCTCTTGTAGTACACAAGTATTTACTTCAAGTTTTCATACCTGCGATCAAATGAGGCGAGCATTTCTATCAAAGTAGTACCGGCTTGCTGGTCCTCGCGCTGGTCCCACCTGATTTTGGTGCAATCTCAAGGATTTCACAGCACTCTTGTCGTTAGACAGTGGAAGCCACCGGCTGCTTTTTTCTCTTTTTCTTCTTGAGAACCTTTTGATCCAATGGAACTCCAGATTTCAAGTCAGGAGCGGCTAGATAGCGCAGAGTAAACACATTGCACAGGATGCATGTGGCGCAGCTTACTGATTATCCTTACAAACACGCCTACTGAATAGCTCCTGAGATGTAGCCAAAGACAAGGGGAAAGAGATCTCGGAAAGCTAGAGAGGCCTCGAGATTTGGATCATTGAAAAGGCTTGAGAAACCATAGAGATTTTGAAATCCAAGGCATTGGAAAAGCTCGAGGGTCACATAGAAGTGGCTTGGTATGTCGGAAATAACATGATTTGAAAGGACTGGAAGCAGCAGTGAGGATAGACAGGCTTGGAACTAGCTTTGGAGAGGTAGGGTGAAAGCAACAAGGAAGGGGTTTGGGCTAGGTCTTGATGAGAACTCCGAACTTATCGGAGCTGTTTATGCTGTAAGCATGGACATGATTGATTGACAGCATTGTGGAAAGGAAGGGATGAAAGGAAGGACAGGGGAGGACAGCGGGCTAGCTGAGGCTACCGAGATGGACTTGTACCTGGCGATAGTGGGGCTGGCGATTCACTAGCCCTACACAGTATAGCTACCGGCTTTAATGGCGGAATTGAGTAAGTTTACCAACCAGTGCAATGCCAGTTCAGCTGATCAGATGACTAAGCCATATCCAGCTATCAAGTGGCTTCAAGCCAAGTCGGTCTCGGTAATGGAATCAGACTCACCTGAGCAGCTGCTTAAGCTTCAATCTGATTTCAATGCAACTCTCTTTGGGGAGGGGGCAGGTGTGAGCTTTGTTCCCTTGCTTATACACAATTTGATCTGAGGCATTAACATTAGCTCAGCTGTTCGCTATCATAAACACTGCTCTTATGTAGGGGGGAGGGGAAACAAAGGAAAGGAAAAAAGGAGATTAATAAACGCACTGACCTGATTCTTGGCTCTCACTAGCTCCTTAATCAGATAGGAGCTATACAAGTTTGTCATTGTTTCGATATCGAAGGACCAACAGTCTTTGAGGAACCAAAATTCCGCTAACCTCTCTACTATTAGCTCTCATTGACCCTTAACGAAAACGCCAAGAAAGTAGTGGATATCTTCGAGAGTTGATTTTCCATCAATAAAAACATACAGAAAAGATCCCAAATCGTGGATTGGTGCCACGTCACATACTTTTGCGTACCTGAATCCCTCGACGACCAGATTCCTCTTGTTTATCGACTTATCATTGTGCATTTTCTTATCAATAATCTGTTCAAACTATATCTATATTAGAGTGAATCGAGGCATCGGAAACTATGAATGCTTATTCTCCGCAAAAGTAAAATTCCTAATCGCAAATGTTTCCTGGAGTTCGCAAAGTCTGGGGAGCATGTCATTTTTGGTCACCGCTAAAGTTGCCTCTGTTGTTTGTACCCCAAGAATGTCAAATGAGAGCCCACTTTAATTATATTTTTTAAGTGGACCACGTACGATATATGGGAGCATTTACGAACCTGTGATCGTGAGCTAGCAAATGATTTTCTCGAGCTTACTTTAAGCTTTGTAGGAGAGCAGATGCACCCGCAAAACTCCGAGACGATGGATTGGGTAGCGATCTAGTGTACCGAGAAGCCAATGTCGACGAATCATAACTTAAGGTCAAAACATGATCAGTATTGCTTGTAAAACCTGCATCTGAGACAAATGCTCGAACATAGTCTCTTCAGCTCCTGGACCAGCTTTACTAGGGCAATTCAGCTGTAAACAGATGATGAAATAGACGTGAGATCGAGATCGGTGGAGCGAAACTGCTCTCGGCATCTGCCCGTTTGTGAATAGAATATGGAATTTTGGAGAGGAAGTACGCGCCTCCGACGAACTGCACGAGGGTGCGGTGCTTTACATTGCTATAGCAATTCCAATGAGAATGCCAATTTGCTGATTGAATGACTACAGCGAATTCTATATCAGATGTGTCATGAGCGTGAAGACAATCACAAAGTGCTTGTCTCGATGTTTATTCAGACAGGCAACAAACAATGACACGTCTTCCTTTCTTCTCTTGAATTAAAACGAATAGCTGGGCAAGCATTAAGCAGTCGTATCAATGTATCTATACTCTTATGGCATTGTTCCCGTTGACTCTTATATACGCATGCTTAGATTGTACAAACTTTTGGTTATCGCTTTGGAGACCATTTCTTATAATGCAACTGCGCTCGGTTCTTGATTCAAGAACTGGGCTAGAACAAAATATAATTATTCGGAACTCGGCTCAAGAGTGTTTCGATGAAGTGACTTTATTTATTTGAGAATTTTCTAGATCAATGCAGTTCCCACATATTGCACAGAACTGTGTGGATAATGATATTGAAGTCACTGAGCATTAGGGTCGAACAAAAATGTTTTCTTTAGTTTTCTTTAGAAAGAGCCTCCCCCCCCCCCCTGTCTGGAACATGCTAGTATGTCGCGGGATCCCCCGAAATAACGCACCTTTCATGGCTGACTGTTGTCATAACCGCTAGTGCAGCCAGCCCCAAGATGACAGACATATAAGTTTAAATGTTTTGCAGTAATGCATAGACTATGATGTCTTTTCAGTTTTTTCTCTCTCTAGCGAGTGATGATTCTCTTTTTTCTTCTTCTCAGGATCAATTCTCCGAGAAAGCCAAAAGCAGACGGTCCACATTATTGTTAAGCTTTGTCAGTCTTCTTTTGCTGTCTTTTTCTTCTTCCCTTCTTTTCTATTCTTCTTCCAAAAAAAAAAAAAAAGAAAACCCTATAGTATACGAGCTCGCTTGAGTCGATGGCTCTTGCTCATCCGTTGCCTTAGCGTTTCTTTGTGCGACTTCGCCTGGGTTCCTGTTCACTATGCCTTTCTGGGCGCTAATCAGACCAGTCTTGGTGTAGTCGGAGTCATTTACATGGGGCGACGAGGCTGGAATTACACCTAACTCGTTTAGCTTGACCCATCTGTAAATTTTCACGCTACTAGTGCAGTTGAGCGGAGTAGGCCAGTATGGATACCACGTGTCACCGAAGATTTGCCTACCCTCTGAATATCTGAAGGGTTTTTTCGAGCGCGCCGAAAAGTCTATTTTAGCTACCACGTGGTTCGTCGTCTTTTCTCGGAGTCATGGGGCCAAGTATTTGTTAGCCCAGAACCATTTTTTCTTCCTCTTGGCTTGAACCATAAAGGAACAGTCTCAAAGGAAGACAAAGGAGCACAACTCGAGTCTTTCTTTCGAGTGCTAGTACTGGCACATTTGGAGTGACTCGCATTCTTCACGTTCCTCCTGTGATAGATGCATGTCTGTATCGATGCTTAGCGAGGAACCATCGCTACGGACACGTGAACTTTTAAAGTTAAATTTATGCTATCGCTTCGCCGATCGGTAACGATAACCGACGTGCTGAACACAGGATCTGAAAAGTCAAAGCTGTCAAAGCTGTCAAAGCTGTCAAAGCATTCAAACGCAACCTAGGCGTTCTGGACAAGGCTAGGCTTCGTATCTTCACGCCCTTGCCTCGGTTCGAAAGTCGTCTAGATCAGTGCAGAGCTGGGAGGCAGATCCACCCTTCTTTGGTCTATGATGACCTGTACTTGGTCCAGAGCGCACTCTCGTTGGTCCAGAGCCCACTCTCGCGCTCTGGACCGAGCTTTGCCTATGCGATCTATTCCTTCTTCTTCTTATCGAAAAAGTGGTGGCTGCCTAAACATTTGTCCGCGCAGAAAACGATTGGTAGCTTTATCAGTTTGCCAAGAAGGGTTTATCCTCAAAATGATATGTGTGCCGGCAAGCGCGCAGCCACTGAATGGCCCTAGCATTATGGCTGAGAGCTAGGCCAGATGTCTGCATGGATGTGACAAGAGCTTAGCACAGCACGTAGCTAGGTCGGGATGGACCGAGGCTTGTCAACTTATCCAGACTTCCGGGACTCGCACGGCGAGGCCGCCGAACTCACCGTGAGTATGGCACGACGGGACAGGGATCGCACGGGTAGATCAAATCTACGATGCGAGGCTATGTACATAGTATACTAGAGTTCGTGCTTATAATTAGCAGATCTCTGCCATGATGCAGTGCAACATATACCACGTGTTATAAGTATCGACAGCGTCTTTCCCGTGCAATCCCTCGATCTGTTGGAGTGTCGTCTCCACGATCGTTGCTCTCGTCCAAGGATTCTCAGGTGTTTATTAGCCACGTCATAAGGGCAGCAAGCCTTTGTCTGACACTATGAAGTGGCATTTGACCCTGCTGGGTCTTCTCCCAGCCCTGGCGACAGCGCAGGATGGTGAGTCCACACAATAATGCAGGCGGTCTGGTCATGTCGACAGGCAGGGGCATTGGGCGAAGCAGCTCAGGACACTGAAAGTTTGATCTGACTTTTCATATTTTCTAGCATCCTCCTCGACTTCCTCAAGCACATCTTCGGACGCTGCTTCATCTACATCATCTACGTCCCCGACAACAGTTGCATCGAGCACCACCACGACCTCCAGTGCAGTCTCGTCGTCCTCGTCCTCATCTTCGTCGACTACAACAGGTAGGTTCACAATGCTGCCGCTGACAGAGCTTCGCTGATCATATGACAATAGCATCTCCCTCGATCGTCACTGTGGCGCTCGATGGAAGCGGACAATTCAGCGTCATCGGCTCCGCAATCTCATACGCACAGAGTCATAGCTTACCGACCGTCACTGTCAAGGCCGGCACTTATACCGAGAGCATCACGATAGCCGCCGCCCCCACAGTCACCATTGTCGGCGAAGCAGGTGCATCGAACAGCTATGCCGACAACAAGGTTACCATCGCCAACAGCGTGGCTGCCCCCCTGACGATCTCGTCCAGCTCGATCAAGGGCATCACATTCAGGAACATCAACTTCTACAACTCAAATTCCGCTTCTGCCGCTGGTGCCGTGTCGATCAAGGGCCTCCAGCACGCCTTCTATGCTTGCCAGTTTGTCGCGGCTGGGTCGGGAGCCATCACAGGTGGCAATGCCGTTGCTTTAATTGCCGATTCGTACATCGAGGCGCTGGATAAGGCAGTCTATGCCTATCCTTCGCTGTACATCTACAACACCGTGGTCACCGTGACCAGGTCTGGCGGTTTGATGACATACACCCAGGGCTACACGTACAATTCGGTCTTGTACAACTCGACCACCGTCTTCGACTCGTGCTCTGTCGTGCAGAAGACAGGCTACACCAACTCGTTCTATCTCTTTGCCGCTAACCAAAATGGCTCTGTCACTGTCTACCGGAACTCCACGATGGGAAGCTTCATAGCGCCTTCCGGAGCTTCCATCGACTCCAAGACACAGTCCCCCGTCAATGCGTACTTCGAGTTCTTGACCTCGGGAGCCGGCAGCTACGCCAACAACGCGGTTGCTCGAGCGCCTTATGTCACGTACGTGACGCAGGCTTCGCGGATGAGCATCTACGAGATTCCAAGTTTTTTCGTCAACCAATACCCTGGTGTGGCGACATCGGCAACCTCGTGGATTGACAAGGATGTGCTTGCCCGTATCCAGGCCGCAGATGCTGCCCAGGACGCGTTGGCACCAGCTGCACCAGCTTCGTCTATCGCATCTTCGTCGTCATCGTCGGTAGTTTCGTCGTCGTCGTCGACGTCTGTGGTTGCGTCGACGCCTGTAGCGTCATCGACGTCTGCGGTATCGTCTTCGTCTGCGGTGTCGTCTTCGTCTGCGGTGTCGTCTTCGTCTGCAGTGTCCTCATCGGTGTCTTCGTCGTCGTCGTCATCCTCGTCTACTTCTAGCGATGCGTCATTGTCGACTTCCAGCGATGCCTCGTCGTCTACTTCCAGTGATGCGTCATCATCGTCGTCTACTTCCAGTGATGCCTCGTCGTCCGCAACAGCGTCGTCTTCTCAGACCTCCACCTCGGCCAGCCCCACTTCCCTGTCATCAGCCTCCTCAACGACTGTGAGCTCGACAGTCTCCTCGACGTCCTCTACATCTGCGACAAAATCAGGCTGTGTCTTGCCAACGTCTGTCCCCTCGACAGCCAAGACGGTCGGCCCTTCGGGATCGTGCGCCAATTATACCAGTGTCGCTGCTGCCGTGCTGGATCTGCCCGCTGATTCCAGCACACAGTACGTGTACATTCTGGCTGGCACATACACAGAGAAGATCACCATCTCGAGAGCCGGTAGCACGATCTTCCGAGGCCAGACAGACAACGCGTTGTCATACAGCGCAAACTTGGTCACGATTCAGACTTCTGGGGCTGTGGCATCTAATGCAGGAGGCTCGGCAGCCACTGCAGCCTTCCAGTCGACACAGTACAATGCCAAGAGCCTGGCTTTCTACAACATCAACTTTGCCAACACGTACACAGCTACTACAAACCAGATTGCCGTGGCCTTTGTGGCCAAGGCGCAAAAGACTGGCTTCTATGGCTGCAGCTTCACGTCGAGCCAAGGTGCCCTGCTGCTCAACTACGGCGCGTTCTACTTTGCCGGATCGTACATCCAGGGCACAACCGATTTCATCTGGGGCCAAGGTGGCGCTTACTTCTACAACACCAAGATTGTCACGACGGGAACCACCACCGGCCAAAGCATTGCAGCCCAGGATTATCAGAGCTCCTACGGTCCCTCGATCCAGGTCTACGACTCTTGCACCATTGTTCCTTCCAGCAGCAGCGTTGGCAAGAGCTCCACATACCTGGGCCGAGACTACTCCACCTCCTCGACCACGCCCTCGTCGCGTGTTGTCTACATCAATTCCTATCTCGATGCACACATCATGCCGGTCGGCTGGAAGGTGACTTCCTCGTCGGTGAATGTCACCTTTGTCGAGGCCAACAACACTGGTCCTGGAGCCGCCACTAGCCTGCGCAGCTCGTACGCGCAGATTCTCTCTAGCAGCTCTGCCTACACCGTTGCTAGCGTGCTGGGAGACGCGAGCTGGCTGGATACTGCTGCCATTGCTCCCTTTAGTGGCTTCCCAGACTCCGTGTACGGCACCACAGTCTCTTCGTCCTCGACATCCTCGGCAGCCAGCTCTACTTCCAGCTCTGTTGCCAGCTCTACCAGCAGCTCCGCACTCTCCACCGCGACAGTTGTGGCTTCTGCCGTGTACACTGTGGCACCAACACCCACTGGGAGCCAGTTCGGCAGTGTGATGTCTGCGGTGGCCGCCCTGCCAGCTGATGGCAAGCCTTACACGATTTCCATCCTGGCGGGCACCTACACAGAGCAAGTCTGGGTCAACCGGACCGGGCTGGGCAAGGTTACCTTGGTCGGTGAGACGGTCTTCCCGAATGACTTTACTCAGAACCAGGTCACCATCCAGTTCTCCATGGGTGTCTCGACCAGCGCGAATACCGACGAGATCACTCCCGTCATCAACTGGAAGAGAACCGACGGGTCCGGCCTCGCTCTGTACAACATTAATTTCATCAACACCTTCCCGCCAGCATCGAGCATGGCAGCCCTTGCAGCGGACTTTTACGGCACCAATATGGCTGCTTACGGTTGTTCCTTCAAGGGATACCAGGATACTCTGCTCGCCAATCAAGGTGTCCAGGTCTTTAGCAATTGCTACATCGAAGGCAGCGTCGACTTCATCTGGGGCTACAGCAAGGCGTACTTCCACCAGTGCTACATCGCCTCGAACACCGCTGGCGCGTGTATTACTGCACAAAACCGGCCCAGCTCTACCTGGGCGGGTGGCTACGTCTTTGACTCGTGCTACGTCACCTATACCAGCTCTTACGGCAGCAGCACGGGCACCACGTACCTTGGCCGTCCATGGTCCCAGTATGCAGTCGTCGTGTATCAGAACTCGTACCTCGACAAGCACATCGCGGCAGCTGGTTGGAAGATCTGGTCAACGAGCAGCCCGCAGACGGACAACGTCTTGTTTGGCGAGTACAACAACAGCGGTCCGGGTGCCTGGTCCAGTTCTCGAGCTTCATTCGCTACGAACCTGACCGACTCTGCCGCCCAGGCGTACACTTTGGGGTCGTTTATTGGAAGCACCTCCTGGATTGACTCGACGGCGTACAATTACGTGCCAAGCTATCCCCTTGGCTCGTCGGCCACACCTACGACCACTACCAGCCCCACCTCGTCCGCAACAGCCGTGGCTACCTGGGCCCATCCCACCGATGGTACCAAGCCACCAGCTGGCGCAGTTCTGGTCTCTGTTGGTGGTGTCGAAGCCGGCTCATACAGCAACCTGACGAGTGCTTTGGCTAGCCTGCCGGCTGATTCGAGCACGCAGATCATCTTTATGTATCCTGGCACATACACTGAGCAGGTGCCCTCCATCAACCGTGCCGGCCCTGTCATGATCATCGGCTACACCACCGCCAGCCCGGGATCGTCGTACGCGGGCAACACCGTGACGGTCACCTACGACCGCGGCCTGTCAGTCAGCCCGCTGCCCACCGGCCATTCCGACGCCGAGACAGCAACTGTGTCGACGGCCAGCACCAAGATTTCCTTCTACAACATCAACATAGAGAACTCGGCCAACCTCGATGGCAGCCAGTCGAGCTACGTTACCCTGGCTGGCAGCATCTATGGCGACCAGATTGGTTTCTACGGCTGCTCTTTCGTCGGCTGGCAGGATACCCTGCTCACCGGCAACAAGGCTGGCTACCAGTATTACGAGAGCTGCTACATCGAGGGTGCCATCGACTTCATCTGGGGCTACAGCAAGGCTTACTTCAAGGGCTGCACTATTGGCGCCAAGCGAGCCGGTTCCGCCATCACAGCCCAGAATCGTGCGTCGTCGTCTGCGATCGGAGGATACATCTTTGACCAGTGCCTCTTCACCGAGGCGCCAAGCGCCACGGTCGATCTGACCCAGTCGGTCTACCTCGGCCGCCCCTACAGCAGCTACGCCCTGGTTGTGGTCAAGAACAGCTACCTGGACTCGATCATCGCGCCGTCGGGATGGAAGATCTGGGGCACTAGCTCGCCCAACACAGACCACATCACTTTCGCCGAGTTCAACAACGCCGGTCCTGGCAACTGGGAGAACAACACCGCGGCTCGTGTGGCGTGGCAGAACTGCACCCTGCTGACTAGCGACACGTACCCGCTGGCGAGCGTCATGGCCAGCACCGACTGGATCGACATGACGTACTGGAACAGCATCGTGACGCCCTCGCCAGCGGCCGCGGCCCCGGCACCTCCTGCCACTTCTGCTGGGCCCTATGATGGCACTTTGCCTCCAGCTGGGGCGTTTATTGTGTCCAAGACGGCGATTAACGGCGTGACAACCTACGATACTGTGCAGTCTGCGCTCAATGCTCTGCCCACGTCAAGCAAGACCACTGCCACTGTCTTCATCTACCCTGGCGTCTATGAGGAGCAGCTGGTGCTCAACAAGTCCGGGACGACCATCTTCATGGGATACTCAACGGCTAGCGGTGACTACCGCCAGAACCAGGTCACCATCTCCTACAACGATGGCATCGATACGGGCTCAGATGCGTCCAACTCTGATTCCGCTACGGTCTATGCGACGGGCAACTACTTCCAGGCTATCAACATCAACTTCAAGAACACCTTTGGAACAACGGAAGAGTAAGTAGTGATCTCTGCTCCTTTACTTTCGAGATCGAGAGTCTAACATTGTGCTACAGTTATGCCAGTCTTGGATTCGCCGTCAAGAGCAGCAAGTACGCCGGCCTTTATGGCTGCCAGGTGTATGGAAACCAGGACGCACTGCTGATCAACGGCTACCTCTTTGCGTATAATACGTATGTTGAGGGTAATGTCGACATGATCTGGGGTGCGGGCGCGGCCTACTTCCTCAACTCGACCATCTCGCCCAACGAGGACAAGGTCTCCCTGACGGCTGACAAGCGGACCGACAACACGACAGCCGCCGGCTTCGTGTTTGACCAATGTACTGTGACACCGGCAGCAGGCGCCTCGTTCTCGCAAATCTCACTGGGCCGACCTTGGAATGCGAATGCCCGTGTTGCGTTTATTGAGAGCTACCTGGGTTCCTGTGTCCAGACTGCTGGCTGGAACGCATGGTCGAGCAGTGATCCTCGCACCAACGGTGCCATGTTTGGCGAGTTTGCCAACTACGGCCCCGGTGCCTCTACCGCAGGCCGTGCATCCTTCGCTACCCAGCTGACGGCCGCCCAAGCCGCGCAGTTTGAGCTCGCAAACTTCTTTGCATCGACCTCCTGGATCAACATGACACTGGTAAACTCCACCCCGTTCACGGCAGCGAATGCCCCGACGGTTACTTCAAGCGCCTTGCCCTCGGTTACAACGGTGACGGCAGTCTCGATTTCGACTGTTCGCGCCACCTTGAAGATCACCACGACGGCGCCGCCTGTGACGGTGACGCAGGCCACCACGACCACACTGAGCGTTGGCACTACCATCACGCCGGCACCGACCACCGACCTCGAGACTGTAAAGTCGACCAGCACTGTGACCACCACGAGCTCGGGCGCAGATAAGATCGTCACGGCCGTGTCCACTGTTGTGGTGAACGACGCCGTGACTGTCACCCCTGCTCTGGCCACTGTGACGTCGGTTGTCAAGTCTACCACTACAGCGACTTCCGTTGTGACCGTCACGGCCAAGGCTACGACTGTCAAGTCGGCTACCACTGTTACCAGCACCGTGACATCCACTGCCAAAGCCACAAGTGTCACCGTGACCCAAGGCGCCAGCACAACCGTGACTGCCACTGTCACCCCAGGCACCAAGAAGGTCACGAGTTCAACCACAGTCACCGTGGGAACCGGAGGCACAACAACCACAACAGCCAAGGCCAAGACCATCACCGTGTCCATCACGACGACTACCACCTCCACAGCCAAGGCCACGACTACCCTGACGTGTATTCCGGGCGCAGCCAAGGCCAAGCGCAGCGTCATCTTTGGTCGGCCCGAGGACACCCCTCTCCTCGCTGTCAGAGCCACCACGTCGCCATCTGCGTCTGGAAAGGTCACTGTCACCGTCGTCTCCTACACCACAACCTTCACCGCCACAGCCACGACGACCATCCCCGGTGCCACGACTACTACGCTCACACAAGTGACCAAGACCACCGGCAAGACCACGACGCTCAAGCCCGTGACCATCACAGACAGCACCGTCGCTGTCGTCCTCAAGACTGTCGGCACGACCATCCCTGGCTCCACCACGACCACCACTCTTGTCACTACCCAGACCACCGGCAAGGCCACGACCCTGAAAGCGTCCACCACCACGGTCTACACCACTTCATTCGCCACCGCAACGGCCGAGGCCACCGTCACCGTTCCGGGAGCGGTCACCACCAGCGTCCAGACCGTCGTCATCGAGTCCACCACCAAGCTGCCCGCGCAGACAGTCACCGTGGTCAAGAGCGCCGATACGACGGTCAAGACAACCGTGACGTTGGCGACGCCGACGAGCACGGTGTGGAAGACGGCGACAGTGACGCTGAAGCCGAGCATTACGGTGACGCAGCAGTCTACAGTGACCAAGACAGCGACCGTCAAGGCAAAGACCACGGTCACTAGTGTCGTGGCGACGAAGACGAAGGCGGGGGCACCTGCCTGTAGCGCTTCGTAAGATGATGGTCAAGGCGTTTAAAGGGATTCGGTTGGGTTGGAGGTGGGGTCTGGTGGTTTATCACTCTTTAGAAATGGGACTTCGGGATAGTACATATTTTTAATTCTCTTGCTTCGCTTCACTTCACATTTTCTCACATATATATAAAAATCATATACGTATTATACGCCATCTTTGTTTCCTAGCCTTTGATAGTCGTGTCTGCTTGCGCGTATGATGTATGACAAATTTAAAATGTGGCTATTAGTAGCTACGGATCGTGAACTTTTCTTCCTCGGCGAGACGGTAGCCTTTATCTACAAAGTTGTTTCGCATTCATCAATGCCTGCATTGCTACAATACCCTCTTCACGTCGAAATCGGCGCATCTTTGGCAAAACCTTTACCCTGATACGTGCTTTTGCCGAGTCTGTCAGTCTGACACAGTAAATACGATGTCCAACACGTGACTAATCTATAAAGGCCAATGCGATTCGCCCAAGTATCGCTTATTTTGCACTTGTTGGCTATTCGGCCTACCAACACATGTTTCTCACATCCCAGACACCTTGTCAGCACTTCTGTTAGACAAAGGTATGATTCAGAGCTCTGGGCAATATCGCACTTGATAGTAGCTAAGCACAATCTTTGATCGAGTATGGAATGCTGCCTTTGGTATGTCAGCTCTTCAGTGAAACGGTGGGTGAGTAAGCGAGCCAACTGACTTTGTCCCACCGACCCCATAACACGATATGCATGGTACTTATTCGTTGCTATGTTATTGTATGATTGAATGAAATCGGATAGACTGGACCTTGATATCATATTTTGTCTCGACTCGCAGCTGACAACAGATACCCAGCCCCTGACAAGTGCTCCTAAGAAGTCAGGCCAAATTTTTCTCGTAAAACCTACGACCTATCTAGCTTTTCTAGCTTTGCATATTCTTTTCTTCCGAATCACATCCTCACCCCCCTTCAACGAAAGTTCGCCTCCCAGCTTCTACCAATTATTGCAACCTATCATTTTCACCCAAAAATGGGGAATCACACCGCGATATCTCAACACTTGCTCTTAGCTCCCCCCCCCAAAAAAAAAATTGGGACAACGTGTTTACCCCTCATCATACTGGCTGCAGGAATGGAGAGCCAACAACCTGCTGAACCCTCTCAGCCTCGTGGACCGACTTGACAACATGGTCCAGATCTCGACTCTGCACATTATGGGCCGTCCGATCCCAGAGTTTGACAAATGCTTCCATGTCGAGAATGGAGAGCCAGCAATGAGCCAGGAAGGCTTGGAGAATGTCCTCCGCCGGCATGTCCCTCAGGCGAGGTGGCCAGTAGTTGGGGTCGCTGCTCCGGTCTTCTTCCGCATGCTCTCCTATTTGTCTTGATATCCTTTTCTTATGCCTCCCGGACCAGATGTGAAGACAATCACGCGCAACGAATTCCTCCGAACCACAGTCCTTCTACATCCAGATCACCATTACGATTTTTTTGGCCACGGAGGTGACTGTGCAACTCGTACATACACGCCTGCCGACCAACGTCGATTGCTGTTTCAAAGCTTAGCAAAGCCTGCCGATACCGAGCTTAATAACTTTGACAAGTCTCTCTGGGTGACTAAGGCTGCTGAACGAGCACGGCAGTTTTGGTTGCCATACAACCAAATAAGTCCCCCGGAACCGCAGGAAGTATACGTGCCAGATTTTCCACTTACCAATCGCGATGCGAATGGCGATGAGTGCTTCCACGACATTGTCGACATGATGACTATCTTGCAGCCTGAGATATGGAAAAAGGCAGAACGGGTCGCTACGGTGGACGTGGCTAAAGAGCTGATCTCGAGGGAAGAGATCCATCACATACCGCTGCACCGATTTTCCTTAGCTCGCAGATTTCGCTGCGATGGTAAAGCTATTATTGGTCATGTATTTGAATTTCTTTGGGGCTCACGATCTGAGTTCGCAAGGGCTACCAGAGATTTCCGAGGATAGGACAGAGACTGTCGTGAGTGCATTCTTCGATGAGAAGGAGAACATTGATTTCCTGGAGATTTACGATGCTTTTGCACAGGAGGGTCTCGGGCGTGGAACTGAAGAGGAAAGCATAAATCAGCTTGTGAGTCTTCTCCTAATTGGCCTCTCATTCTATGTACTGCGGATATAGAATGCTTACGATGTCTTAGCGGTCTTGGCTGGAATCGCTGAAGTGGTTTTTTGAATGAATTTGTAGACGTTTGGGACTGGGTGTGAGTACGGGCTGGCTCGATCCCATTCATCAGTCAAAGCACCTACCTCGAGGCACCCCTAGCTAGCTACATCTATTCGTATGCTCAACACCGGTACAGGAGGGCCGTGTGGCAGGGGACCATCTCTGTCAAGGGTACTCGAATCGCACGTATCTCTACTTTTTGGTAGTATCACACTCATTCCAGAGGAAAGCTTGTCGCAGGAGGACTATGAGAACGTTGCTTTCGATACCCGGACATGCGGAGAATTTGATGGAGTGAATCTTTTCTTCGAGGAAGGCCTACCCGAAGAGATTAACATCCAAGGCTCATTGCGCGGTTATGTCAAAGTGGGAGATGTCCTGCGAGGAAATTCCCGCAAACCGCAGCCGGATTTTGAACTCATGTGAGCCAATCAGAGGCCATGGAGGAGGATGGGAAGGTACTGCAACTACGACGCGGGCCGACCTATTTGGCGAAGCTGAAGTGGCCCACGATGTTGACTTGCCCCGGCGGGTAGAGGGCCAAGTAGAGATCAGTTCCCAGCCCCCCCCCCCCCTCCTCCCCCCCAAAAAAACTCTTGGTACGTTTGCTGTAAAGTACGGCATAGTCAGCCCAGTAGCGCTGCTATTACTTCCGGGAAGAGGCGACAAAGGAAACAGCAATGCCGAGTTCCTTCGAGGGCTTGTCAACGAGGATTCGTTAGAAAACATCGAAAATATCGAAGAAGATCCGTAGCTGTCTTTTAGGTTGGCAATCATCATACTTCTCGTCTGCGCGGTATCGATTTACTTCTGTAATGATAGCATCGCTAGCAGCATTGATGCCCTGATTGCGCCATCTAGACTCTCACTAACTTTCGTGGGCTTTATCCTTTTGCCAATACCGAACTGTGATATTGCTCCCATCATAGTAGCACGAAAGGATATGATGGATTCGGCCATGGACAGAACTGTAGTCAAAAGCATCCAGACGGCGCGATTCATCTTATATGAAACAGCTAAAAGGAGTGACCACTCCCAGCTGACTGGAAATGATGGTGGTCTATATAGACAACTAGACAGGACTCGCACATCTTACCGTTCATGGTCCTACTTTCATGGGGGTTAAGCATAGAAAGGGCAACAAACATTCGTGTTGGATGGTTTCGAGGCTGTAAGTCTCTTCGCGACCGTGCTATTGTATCTCATCAGGGGAAAGGGAAAAAGTATTTGGTAAGTACCTGGATCATGACATTTTAGGACCGTACTAATATCTGATCTGCTCTATGACAGGGTCATGGGTATGGGTATCTTCCTGCTGGCAGACTGGGTACTCATTGCTATCGCTGCATTTTTCGCGCATGAAATCACACAACAAGGAGGATCCTCAACTTCATTATGAGATGGCCTTCTCGGTTGGATTAAGTGCAAGCAGTATTACTTCATTCGTACCATAATCAAACGTAGACAGACTTAGGTGCTTGAATTTGGAGTTGACTATCCATTAGCTAGACTGTCATTCAGGCCAGGCTTTTTTGCTTGTAGACCCTACAGTAGCGTTCCTCAATGCGAATCTTTCATTAATCCGTTTCTTATAAGCTCAATCCTTTTCCCACATTTCTGCTGGTCTATAGACCAGCCGCGTCCAGGTCTCTTGTCGCCCGAGCGTAGAATACTATCCGCATATATCAGCGGTGTTAGCGAAGATTTCCAGGGAAACTGGCGAGCTTTTCGGGTGATGAAAATGGTCGCAACAAGGAAAACTATAGAGAATGCAGCCAGGATAAACAAAACAGACATCCAAAGCCATTGAACGTGTATATAAGTCTTCGTTATGAGGATGTCGCCTTGCACCGTGGTTGAGTTTGGTCCCTGCATTAAGCGATACGTGATGGCCCTAGCCATGTCATCACCTGTCTTCAGCACGTCTCCGTCGTTGCTATTGTAAAGGGCTGTGGCGAAAAAGTTGAGTACATCCTCTGAGTACGACTCGATGTCGAAGAAATCCTCAAGATTCTCCCCGATGGCCATGAGGTCCCAAGGATTGACGAGATATGCGTCGTCTCCAGGGAAGTCTTCTTCGAGCGGCTCAAATATGTAATTACCATCGGGACCCATCAAAAATGTGTTGTTCAGCTTGGAATTTCGTACAGAACCCTCCTGCAAGGATCCATTCAGGTAGCTGTAATTCTCAAATAGGTCAAAGAAGCATTCGTAAGCTCGCAGAGTATCCAGCCAGGCATTGTCGCATCTTTCGCCAAACAGTTCGTCTGTATTATTGAACCACACCACGCCCATCGTAAGCAGAGACACTCCACCGGAATCGATGGCCCCACTCATGCTCGTGTTCAGTTGAGTGTGGTCAAGACCATGGGTCATACTGTAGTAAGAGTACGAATGAAGTTTGAATCCAGATGGGGTGGTGTACGTGCAGTTGATCACCGTAGCTCCTAGCAAGGTAGAGTTTAGGTCGTAACAATGGTCGTCACAATCCTGTATGGTAAGTGCCGTAACGTCTGAACAAGCCGAAGAGCAAAGGCCCAGAGACTGAAAGTCCGGGAACGTGCAATTTGAACCCGGACAAGAGAATGGGCTGTTGCTTTCAATGCCGTAGAGTGCGGAGACTGCAGATGCCATTACATTCCAATCTCTCGAAGTGCCTGTGACTGGGTCAGCAGAAGGTTTCCTGCAAACAATGCCATGTGCGTACCATCAGCAACACCTGTATTTGATTCTCCTGTAATCCCATTGTCGTATACCTGAGAGCGTGACACGGAGGAGCGGTGGTCTTGGGACACAGTCACCTGGTCTCTATAAACAAGAACTTGCTGGGTGAAGGGATCGAGCACCAGGGACGCTATAGTGATGAAGCATCCAAGATATGCGACCAAGGAAGCCGCCTTCTTTGCCTTCCAAAAGAAAATCAAAGAGCCCCAGGGCCCTCGACTCGCGTCGTCATATGCTTGCAGGTACTCGAGGCTAAGGAGATAACTAGTTAGCCGCAATGCACAACAAATCTCAAGAGGACAATGACGCACCGCGATCTAGGTTTTCCCAAGTAGATCCACTTCAATTGACTGATACCCTCAGAGACCGGCATGATCATTGCAGCTTTGGAAGCTGTTGACAGGATTGAGATGACCGCGTTCGGTGACACCACCCAGTCCCAGGATGCTAGAAGGCTCCCATCGGATCTGATGAGGACGATAACCATAGCAATGATGCAAGCGGTGCTGAAGAGGGCACTGAGAATTTGGATCCACCAGCCCTCGACATTTGGTAATTCGTCTGATGTCGTGGGTCTCGTTGAGGATTTATGGGACTCATCTCCGCCCGATGCAGGGTTTGAATCGCGACTTTGGCCGGGGTCAGCCGCAGCAATAGTAATATGCTCATAACGGCATCCAGGAGAAGATGTATTGCCTGTCGCCTGACAAGATGATATTGAACTTGGTAAGTGAACATCATCCATCTCTCCGTTATAGTCACTATCTTGGAGGTCTAGGAAGGGGTCGAACTGGTCTGCTGGGTTATACGCTCGGCCCGTCATCTGGAAAGGCGATACCGTTGGAGAAGCCGTTGGGTGGACTGTCGCCTGGATGAAAAAGATCGACGATGGATTCCTTGATTGCGAGAGAAAGCATAAGCTGAGAATGTCGATGCGAAGCAAAAGCTTTTATAGGTGTGAGAGAATTGTTATAATACCTAGGTATCTGTACTACGAATCGTATACCTGAGTTTTTCAGTTGCTGCCACGAACTTTAGTGGCGCTGCTTGAAGTATGAGCCTATTTTTGTCATCAATATATTGAAGTAGCTACAACCTGAGATTGAATCGACGGAGAGAATGGTAGGAAAGGCATCGTTGGTGTCCAGCAAAGTTTACGTGGGGGCTGCATGCAGCGACAATGGAGGAGCGGCCACTAGTATGGCTGCTTCTGCAATGATCAGGGTGACGTCTGCTTCTGAGCTGCGATTTATGCAGGGCCACTGAGTGAACTGTGAGACTGTTTCACAACAGCTAATCATCATAGACATTGGGGGCTGGCATTCAGCTCAGACATGCCCGCGTATATGTATCGGGTACACGACTCTAAGGGCCGCGAAGTTGATCCATCCTAAATTTCCAGGCAGACTTGGCGGTATCAGCTGGCCTTTGGCTCGCACATCGTGGCGAGTGCTACACGTAGGGGCCTCGCGTATTCTGCCTGATCATCACTGCCTAGTATCTCCGGCGCTTTCACGAGCTGAACTCTTCGACATTCACCTCTGCTTACTCTTGCATTAGGTAACAGATCACAGTCATTTCTCATTGGCTGAATTAAACACCTGGAAACATCAGAGATGGGGGCCTGCAGGCTGTGAAATTAGGCCACCTGGGGGTTGTGTCAAGATCAGAGAACGATATCCAGTCTTTTAGCTATGAGCGCTGTCTACAATCTAGTGTGTGTGCTATTAAATCCTTGGGGAGTTCAGGAGGGATCAATCACGTTCATCAAAAGTTCTTCCTTGATCACGTTCATTTACCTAAGCTCCTGGGTCTATGTTTGGGCCACAAAGGCCTTCGTTGAAAATTCTGACTATCGTTCATCCGGCATAAATCCAGACTACACAAGGCACCCCTCCCCCTCCACTTCCAAATTAGCAGGACCACATCAATCCGACTCGATCCATTGGTGTTTCCCAATGTCTCAGTCCATCCGACATGGCTTCAGAATTCTCAGTGCACGGTCCGGTACCACCATCGCCTCTCAGGCATGAATATTCCGTTATTGAGGAAGAACTCACGACATTCTCGCCGTCGATATCCTCTGCGTCACAATCCTCCATAGAAGATGACTCTAATAACCCGGAGGGAGGAGTGTCCATAGGTGCAGAAACACAAGCAGTCGCCGATGCGCAAAGATCCGTTATGGGAGTTCAGCCGGGAATGAGGTCCGTCAATTGCATAGGTCCGTCTCCGTCGCAATTGCCACATGCATGGAGCCCATTGTATCTCAAACGGCACATCATCTTGGCCCTAGGAGCATCTTTCGTCTCTCTCGCCACCGCAATCGAGATCCTGCAATGGATCTCCAAAGAAAACAACGGCTTAGCCACGAGCGACCAAAGGCTTCAATATCTCTGGTCCTTCGGTCCAACCGTCGTGCTGACCATCCTCGCATCAATATGGGCGCGAGTCTTCTTCCAAGCATCAATGGTGGCACCTTGGGTACATATGCACAACAGTGCGACAAACGCAGATCGCTCCGTCCTCTTAGACTACACTTCGATGCTGCTGCCAGAAACTCTGGTGCGCGCCTTGCGGAATCGTGACTGGATGGTGGCCATAAGTGGAGGTATAGGATTGATTATCCAGGTGGAGATCATCTTCTCGACCAGTCTCATCACCTTAACGCCAACGGATATGGCTGATTCGTCTTTCCCTATTACGCTCACAACCGAGTTCGGGTACGAGAACTCTACGCTCAACGCCACGATGCAGTCGGCGGCTATAACCTCGAGATATATTACCATGGGTCTGACACTTGCGAATCTGTCATACCCAGCGGGTACGGATGCCACATTAGCGCATCAAGACTTCGATTCCACGCTACCGAATGATGCAGAATTGACTGTGACGGTGGCGGCATTTGAGGCTGATCTGGACTGCGAGATAGGACACATGAATCTGAGCTGTGAACAAACCATGTATAACACCGACGCTGACTTCGAGACCTGGGAAACGACCATGTCTGCCAGCTTGGAGTCGAGTAGTTGCAGGATGGTGGCCGACTTTGGCATGACATTCGACTTGAACGAGACGGCTCCACTGCATTTCAGTCGTGTACTGACAGGCCAGTGTGACGACGCGGCCCGGCAGGATGGCAACAGGATGGCATTCGTATTTGGGCTTCCGAGCTTGACATGGACGAGCAATACAACAAGCCCCGATGATCTCTATGGCGAGCCCGATGAGTGTCTTCTGGGCGAATCGTCAGCAATCATCTGCAAGCCCTCTCATCGAGTCGGACAAGTCGGCATTAGGAGGAATGGGACGCTGACATCAACGTTCCCTGTTTCCTTTGACAACTCGACGCGGGTGAATGATACTCTTGATTTGGCATCGTGGACCATCGCAGAGTCTGTGTTCAACGAGACGGCCTGGCGGCTTGTCGGTTTTGAGGAGCCTATCGCATCTGGAGGCTGGCGGCTGCCCATACAGAACGCGACGATTGACGTCGATAGGCGCTCAATCGCAGTCTATGGCAACGAAGGTCCCACGAACATAAGCATTTCGGCATTGCTTGACACAGACTACTTGCAAGAGATATTCACATCGTATTACAAGAAACATGCAGCACAGCTCGCCAGGGCAGGATTAATGTATGCCTCGTCAACGTCGTCCTCAGGGAGCATGACGACGCTCCAAAATCGGTTGCTAGTCCAGCCTCTGGCAAGCCATACCATATCTGCATTGCTCGCGCTCACAGGCCTCACGTGTGTTGGGATATGTGCAACGAAAGGTGTACTGAACGGATCTGTTGCTGCAATGCCCACTTCGAGGCTGGCGAGTCTGGTGGCAGTGCTGGGTCGGAATCCCCGTTTGCTGGCTAATTGGACAGTTCTGGGGTCCAAGACCGATAAGCAGATCAAGGAGGCGTTGAGCCAAGCCGACTACTACATCATGCCCAGGCCTGAGCCTTGTCGCGAGGGCAGAGATATAACAGCCTCTTATATTGCCATAGAGCCACACTTATCGAAAGAAATCAAGCCCAGCCAGACCACACTCGATCCGGCAAACTTCAAAAAGAAGTATCCACTGGCTTTGCATCCTCTTTCCAGATTGACCATCTGTTTGATACTCCTCGCTATCATTATCACCCTGGAAGACACCCTCCGCATATCACAGACAGATAACGGCCTAGGCAGCGTACGACAAGACGGCTATGCTCACTACGTCTGGACAAACCTGCCGGCGATATGCTTCACCCTTGTCGCCATGAGTATCAGCTTCATTGACTCAGCGGCACGAAAAATAGCACCGTATCTACATCTTCACCGGAAGGCCGATTTCAACAAGACCATTGGCCTAGACCTGCTCGACGCCAGCGAACCACAGATATTGTATCGAGAACTGCGGATAAGAAATTTTCCCACGCTAGCAGTCACTGTGGCCTCCATTCTCGCTGCAAATTTTAACACCTTCACCTCGTCATTATTCACGGTTGTGTATGCGCCGACAGTGTACCAGACAGACATCTACACAACAAGTACTTTTTCTATCGATACCACAAACCCTTCCTACCCACTATACACCGACCTCATTGGTGGTCCAGAGTCCTTGACGAGTTCTCTCGTATTGACAAAGAACTTGTCGTATCCAGGTTTCACACAACGAAACCTTGCCTTCCCGGAGTATGCTCTCTCCTTTCCAGATAACAGCACTCTGAGCGACGATTCCTTCTCGACGCAGGCTATTGTCCCTGCTTTGCGGGTAGCCCTCACGTGCCGGAGGTATAAAAGCTCAGACATACTGGCAAGTTTCACGAAGAGCCTGACCTCCATTACAGGGCTGGAATTGTATCCCATCAATATCAGCGTGGTTCCTGAGAATGGTCCCCTCACCTCGTCCTCGTTAGTATTCGATACTACCATATCCAACACCAGTAGTGGTACCGTTCCATTTGGCGTTACCAACCTCGTGACCATGCGAGTTGATTTCGACGAGGGTAACTTGCTCGAAGACGAGCCTTCCTCCGTCGAACAGAGCATCACATATAGTAATGTGCTCTTCACATGGGGATCCGTGTCGCCCTCGCCCAACCGCACCATTCACGTCGAGGCGATGGGCTGCAACGAAACACTGGAAGTCGTGTATGTGAATACGACTTTTGCCAATGTCGATTTGCAGATCGTAACTTCGATGCCGATCGAGCCTCCAGTCTCCACATACGAGATGCCGACGGTGGCTACAGCGAACACGACCAAGCCTATCATGTCGTCACTCACGGCATATTGCCCCTCGACCTGGGATGACGTCGCGAATTCAACCTCTCCATTCAAAAACAACAGCATATTCGACGACTATATGGCGCTCCTTGTCGCGCAGGCAGGGTCTGCGCTGACCATTGACGACTTTGGCGATGCGGACAAGTCAGATGAGATCGTCGAGGCGATAAAAAGTCAGTATAGCATATTAGCGGCACAGAAACTGAACTACGAGTTCCGTCTTGCTTCCAACAGGGTTGATGCGAGGGATGCGCTGGAGAACATCACGTCCTTACCGGGTGCTGCCGCTGGAAGCGACTATAGGCCCGAGGGTGACCCGCGGACAACTGTCGCCAGAGGACAATTGAGGTTGGTCCAGAATGCAACGTTGACTAGAGTACTGCAAGGCCTCTTGAGCGCGGTGCTTGGACTCACCTTGCTTGCATGGGCGGCGGGCTCCAGGACAAATGTATTGCCTCGAGATTCGATGAGTATTGGGAGTCTGGGGGCGCTGATCGCTGGGGGCAACTTAGGGGACTATCTCGATACTAACAGGACTGACGAGAAAGGAGAGGAGAAAGATCTGACGTATTGGCTAGGTTGGCAGACCTGCAGGGGCAATCAAGGAGTAGAGAAGAGGTTTGGGATTTGGGTGATTGATAGGCAAGGGTCGGCAGGGGAAGGTGGATTCGCTCCTCATCAGCGACGAGGAGTCCGAGGAGGCAGCGGCGATAGATAATCAAAGGTCGAGACGGAATTCTCGCCTCGCTCCTTCTGGCGATCCACGACATCGTTAGCGCATGTTCGTGTAGCAAGATTGGAGGCTCGTGCAAAAAAACAAGAAGAAAAAAAAAGAAAGAAAAGAAAACCAGGTTGAAGTCTGCAAAGTTTCATAATGTCGATCTCCTTTGTCTTTTCTTGTTTGTTTGTTTGTTTGTTTTCAAGAGATCTGGTCAAGACAAAGTCATGTTTCCCTTTCTGGGCACGCTGGCTATGGCTGGGTACCTTGTCCCCTGCTCCGGCCCGGCCCGAGACCTGCTAGGCGACGAGGTTGCAAGGTTGCTTCGAGCGGTCGATTCACCTGTGCGATTGATTGATTGCGGAGATAGAGGAACAGTTGTCTTTCCTATGTTTGAAAAATCAACGTTGCCGTTGCCAAGGACCATGAAACTCATATCATAGTTTTCCATGCAATTGCGGACATCGTGTCAGTATCGTACATTTGCAGTAACTTGGGGGTTTGCTGTCCAAGCGGGTTACATCTGAGAAGGCAAAGGTAGGTACTGTATTAGATCAATTTGTGCCGAGGTCCTTGGATCCCTGCCCTGTAAGTAAGTTTTCCACATTGTGGATATTAATTGTGTAGCTGAAAGCCTTCAGCCAGCTAAGCCTGGCTGACCTTTCTTTCCTCCTTTCCCCCCGGCCCCTCTCTTGTCTTTCCCCCGTTTTCCTTCTCTCCTGTGCATGAAGGTTTGTCTACTTAGAAGAATCGAAATTTAATTGCGCATCATGATTTCCAAAATGCCAAACATTGATTTTGCTTTGCTTATCAAGACACCATCTAGGGACTCAAACAATTTGTGTTGTTTTTATTTTTCTTGATTTTTTCGCTCTTGGTTTTACAAGAGACAAATTTGGTGAAAAGTTACTCTACGTTATTATTTCAGTAAAGAATCACCTTAGGACATCGGTTTGCTAACCGTTGTCTCCCTCCTCCTCTCCCGCTCGCCTCTCCATTGCATCCCCCAAGCCCACTCCACCGCGACAAGGACACTCAACACTACAACCAATAACGCCAGGCCTGAGAACGCCATGGCAGGGCCGACGAGCGCAGTCAATCTGTCCACGAACGCCACGCCGATTGCCGCCATGCTGCATCTCACCAGATTGTTCACGGCCGTGCTGCCCGCCCCGCTACCAGGGTACAGGTCAGACACCAGCGTTGTGTTGATGGCAAAGACTGCGTTGGAGGTCGCAGCGATCAAGAACTGGAGCGTCAGAGGCAGCACAATCCAGCCCGGGCTCCTCGCTGCAGCTAGTCCAGACTCGGCCGGCGATAGTACGGTGAAGCCAAAGAGAGCCGTAGCGACGACGAATAAGCCGGTCATCCAAGGAATGTGGCGGAGGCGCGCGCGCTCGATGGGAAAATCCGGCGATAGGGATTTTCTTGTCTTGGAAGGGGGTGGTGCGTCCGGGTACAGCTCCAAGTACCGCTCCTCGTAGCGGACAAAGTCTCGCGTCATCAACTTGCCCGCGATGGTTGAGCCGACAATGGTGCCAAGGCCTATTTCCATGAGAATTCAGTCAATATAAGGATTGAGATAAAAAGGGATAAGGAAGAACAAGAAACAAAATATGCAAACACAGAGACTGATGAGAACTATGGTCCTTGTGCCCATCTAGTCACCAGACATGTGCCCAATTCTGAGTTGCTGGGGCTGAGACTGGACCAGAATCTAACGTACCATTGGGCAAAAACGCCAGTCCGAGAGTCAACTCGTTGAGATCAAACCGACGATCGAACAGGTCTGTCGTGCTGGCAACAACCATACTCCAGACAGTGTAGACCATGCCGCCAAAGACAAGGGTGACTAAGATGTCTTTTTCCAGAAGCATCTTCAGTGGCTCGAGGAATGTCTTGATAGTGACCTTAGAGGGGTGACTACTACTTTCTGCATCTTCCATGTAGTCGGGCTCTTTGAACTTGTGCATGATTGGTCGGTGGATACCCGTGAGTCGCAGTGTGCCGTTGCCAGCAATGGTCCTGAGAGTCTCTGGGAGGAAGACGATGATGACAAGAAGCACCACACCAGAGATAATGGCGAGGAAAATGAAGATGGAACTGATCAGTGGCTGGTCAGCACGGCTTGCAATGTGTCAAGTCAATGAGGATGAAGCGCTCTTACCGGAAACCAAGAAAATTGCCCAATATTCCACCCAGCACAGGCCCGACGGCGATACTAAAATTTCGAACTAGAGGAGGTAAGCCAGATGTTTTGTTCAAGTTCCTGTTGAGTGACATGACCTACTGGCTTGATAAAATCCGATAAAGGCACCCCTCTCGAGCGGTGTAGCGATATCTTGGATAACGCCGTTTCCTACGTTCTGTCAGCCCCGGGTCTTTTTCGACGTGTCCTTGGTTGCTTTTCATACCAATACTAACAGTCGATGCACTGCCGGCTGACTGCAGACCCCGGAACACCAGCAACACTGCGAAATTTGGCGAGAAGCTCAACACAATGTTCGCGATGATATAGACTGAGAAAGAGCATACGTATACCACACGCCGACCTAGTGTATCAGAAAGCGGTCCCCAGAACAGGGGAGATATTCCTTGAATGATCAGATAAGACGTGATAGTGAGAGAGACTTGACCCATGCTCACATTCAGATCCTGGAACACAAATCAGTCTCTATAAAATTACATGTTGTCGGTGTACTCACTTCTGTGATGGCATCGAGAGCGGGAAAGTAAATATTTGAAGATAAGCCTGAGAAGAGGCCGGCAGCGCCGATGATAGCCACAAGGTTCCACTTCTGTCTCTTATTGAAAATGTGAAATGGCGATTCATCTGGGACTTGCGATTCAGATACAATCAGTCCTGCGGATACTTTTTTGTTTGACTCAGAGGTCCGGCTCTCTTCTAGTTCTTTCGGTGTGACGAATGAGCTTTCCGAAGCCACGACTGACATAGAACTCTCTGTGGGAGAAACAGGCTGGTCACCGAAGAGTCGGCGAGAGTCAGTGGTCATCTTGTGTTTATGCATGGCTCTTTATCTCGTAACTTCATTGGTGAGAATGGTTGGGAAACGCAGGATGATTGATGAGAAGTATTCTCGAGCTGATCGGTACAAAAGATGAAATTCCTTAGGATGGTGACAGCACAGAACTGGGTTTGGAGTTTTAAAACGAGCAGACTAAGAGAAAGGAAAGCAAGACAGAGAGACAAAGATATAGAGGACACAAAATATGATTGGACATAAGCCAATCTTACATGCTATAATGCAGCATTCATGCCCAAGATCGCGTTCAGGGTCGTTTTTGCGGCTGACTTTGCGCACTGATATTGTGATCTTCCGCGCCTAGACAGCAGGCCATAGCTCCCACTCGCTTGTCCGGCAATTAGTGTCCTCATGGCCCCAAAGTAATCAACGGGGTGCCCGGTGCTCTAACAAATAGTATAACTACTTATTTATCCAAAAGTTCGCACTGATCTCCTGGCTCGTATCCAACTCCACCCGATGAGATCTTCAAAACGTGCCCAAGACGATCCGGATTTTGGCATCATCGCCAAGAGCTGGAAGTACGAACGCTCGTCCCCTTGGCAATAGCATTGGGCAGATTTTCACACACCTAATAAGGCCGTGCAATTGTATCCAATTCCGTGAAAAGCAATGGCTCACGCAATGGAAGCAACTAACGCTGATGAACGATGTTGTGGGGAGGAGGGGGAAATATTCAATCTATGCATTCAAAGGCTCGTCAATAGCCTCATCGCTAAAATTAGAATAACCTGGGCCTTATGGACAGCAGCAGAATTGCAATGATCAACGTGGCACTCATCTCTTCTAGAGATGAGTTGGCGCGCTTTCACTTTGCGGCGAATCCGTGGACATTGTCATGTTATCCTATCTTGGGTTTATATCTGACCGAAGGCCGGCGGGAATGCACCATACTGAGGTCGTTGCGTTTTTCTAAGCTGAAACTGTTTCAAACACTTATCTCAGGCAACCCAAGGGGCAGGAGGCCCCATGCTGTCATCGCTGGGCCCTTCAGATATGGGCTGAGCATGTTATGACACTCGTAGTGTCACCCTTGTCTCGGCTCATACATGTATATCGACCTCGACCTTAATTAGCTTAGAATCTAGACATCTACGAAATGAATGGCTTGACCTTTTTCCTTTAACAAGATTTACAACAACTTCTCAATCCTTAATCCAAAGCTATCCTTCCCGCTTCGCCGCTCACTGTAGAGCAACAATGGTATCATAGCTCCCTTTCTCCATTTTTCCCGCACAAATAGACATATCGCGACCTCCTCCCGCAACAAATTTCTTATCTCAACAGTCATTGAAGTTGATGTCTTTGTAGCTCTTTCTCTTGAATACTTGACACATCATCATGACGCAAATTTACACCTACGAGACCGCTCTGTTCATCATAACATGTTTACGGGCTGTTACAATTTTTCCATTCAAGTAAAAAAGCAGCCATTGTCGTCGAATGCGCCTGACGCTTTTGCGTAATTGTTTAAAAGTCGCGACCAGGAGTACCGTACAAAATTCGCATTCAGCTGCGGCGGGAGATCATTAGCAAAGACCTTGATCAGGTCGTCAAACATGATCGAGGTCGTTTCCCAAAGTGTTCCTCGGTCATCTTGTGCATGTTAAACCAGAACACATTTGAGGCTCTAATCATAGGTCGTCGTCGTCCCTTTGCTACTATAATTCCAATATACGGTCTCGTTTCGTTGATACAACGATGGATCCTGTTTCAAGTCGCATCATTGCAATTCCTGTTGTCTGTTCCAACACATATCAACCTCCTAAAAGGCCCAGATGATGCGCTGGAAGAATGTACACGGGTCAGTGAGTCTCTGGCCTCCACTGTTGCCAAGCACCCCTCTACCTAGACAACCTCACTTAGCTTGCTGTTTTAAGTTTTCCTTTCCCTTTTCTTCCTTTCCTAACTTTTTGAACTTTCCTATTCTTCTGCGGCGCAGTCAACACACTCATTTCCATAACGAAACCCTTTTGATCCACGTATTGGATCGTCCAATTCCGACCCCCGACAGCCCGCATGTCCTCCAATGCCCTCTTCTTTACTTCCCGGCGGGATATGTCCTCTTCAAAAACCAGAGTGACAGACCGAAGCCCACAGTAGTTATCGAGGAACCCCACCATGCGACGCACCGACTCCTTTCGCCAAAGGCAATCGGCCATCAACACATTCTCCACCGCATCAACTCGAAAGCCGTAGAGTTGACGCAAGCCAATTTTGATAATCTCCAGATTATCGATAAAATCAAGGGCAAGCCAAAGAACATCGAGATGAGGATTTAAATAAACCGAACTACCGGGGTAGCTGAATTGCTCGAAGTAGATATAAGTCTTCATCGTATGCGCACGGGATTCATGGCAAACCCACAGCGCAGTCGGCGCATTGGCGTCGTCATCATCAGGTTCGAGGGGCTCATTCTCCAGATCGCCATATATAGAAACGTTCGGCCGCAGCGCCATTGTGACCAGGTACAGGTATGGCGAAGGCCCAGCACTGGCAGATCTTTGTCCAGGCGAGCAGCCTCTATAACGCGAGCATTGGGCCAGCTGAGCTCCCAGATCATGAGCCGCAACTCCATAGGAACAAGCGGAAATCTAGAGAAAGACATTTTTGGCGGGTAAGAGGTAGGAGATGGGGGATAGCCGAAAGGATAAGCAAAAATATCTTCCGAACGCAGAGTTTTCTCATAACAGATCGCCGCTACTTTATAGCCGCTGCCACTGAGGGTGGGCTGTAGGGCTGGGGTTAGGTGGTAGATTTACCCTTGCTCGTCGTCTATTTTTAAACTGGTTATTTAGCGACCGTCGGCAGCTAATTGCTGAGTGCCCAATTGTTTCTAGCCCTTGAAATAGTCAACAGGGATCTTGACCTGGTAGAAGCCAGCCAAGGGCCAGGGAGCATCAAGGGTTATGACCGCTCGGCTTTCACTCGTGGTATGTTACGTACTCGGCAATGCATCTCCCTTCTCCTAGTATGGCCTTATGTTCAGCAGGACTACCATACCTACGGTCTGTGGTCTGTGCCGCAATTCTGGTCGCGGTGTTGGTAAATATCTATTTCTGCTCGGTCTTGACATAAGTTAAGATAAATTCAGTTTAGAGGATAGATTGGAAACATTGAAGAAACGCGGAAAATGATCCCCATCCTTGAGGGTCTGTCGCTCCACGTCTCTGCTCCAAATCAATGGCATGAAGATGACTGAGATTGTGTCTAGAAGAATACTTAAGTAGTGTTGCACATCTCGACGTGCTTATCCATGCAGAGATGTGATTGAACATGTGCTAGAGCGAGAAAATAAATAGACATATCTGTGCAAGGCTTAGGGACTCGCCAGGGACGTATGTGCCTGGTACCCAACTGCACCACAGCTTTTTGTAGATAGCCTCGGCCATCGTTCTCCTAACACCCTGAATAGTTCTGTTCTACGTTTGGGGCTTCTGGTTCTAAGCTACAGAAGCTTGAAATCTAACTTCTGTTCTGATGTCTTTTTGTTTTAATAAAAAAAACCCAGCGCGTTCTCAACGAAGAGGTAAAAAGTCCCCTATGCTGGTTCGCGAGACCTTGCGGACTTCACTGAAGTACGTTGGGAAGATTTATCAAGAGATGTATAGGTATGGTAACCTGTGCGGCAGACAATTCTCAACAATTGATACGATAATTTTTCGATGGCAGTGAGAGGGGACGAGTGTGCCTGTGGTTTTGTCAAACGGAGACGGACTTCATTTCAGTTTTGATTGGGTTTTAATAGTCATTTGGGTGGTCTTCAGTCGAGTGTTCAGCGAGGAAGAGCCTGGATTGTCCCTTTCATGACAATGATGTAAGTGTAACATCCACTCATAAATAACAGCAGTCATTTCCGTGAGACAATGGATCCTGTTATAACACAAGCTTGAAAATTTGGTTTATGGGATCCCATACCTCGTTCAGGGTGGATAGAATGCAGTGGTTAGAGATGCCTCGGATTTGCTCTCGCGCTCCGATGCTGTTCCCCTGAGCGGCATATGTCCGGATCCAGGGACGAGCAAGTTGCGTTCGACTTCTATTATCACATAACTTTTGAGTTCACGCTGGGTCACAATCATCAGCCAGAGAGAATCACAGGAGTGACATTGAACCGGTTCGTTGCAGAAACATGAAACGAGATGTTGCAATGTAAGCATTTGAGCAACTGAGGTGTCATGCCTTCCTTCTAAGGAAGCATTGCGCACAATCTCTGCAAGCCACGTGCGTCAGTCTAACGACAGGAGATGCTCACTCAATTTACCTTGACTTGCGACAGGCCATTAGACCAGCGCCAATCCTTCTCAAAACTACGCGCGGGTTTCAATCAAGGTATTGGTGACTCGATAACTATAAGTAGAGGAGTACAGTTCGGACAGAACCTGAAGGTTCAGTCCCTCAAATGCGAATAAGGAAAGAAACACCATTCAATCCTGCATACCAGGCTCTTGTCTCCATGTATCAAGGTTTTTTTCGACGATGTTCACTGTAAGTCATGCCGTAAAATACCGTATCGGCTTAGTATCCAAGACGAGATAATACCATAGGGAGAAGAAGACCAGTTGCTTTGGTCTACGAAGAGGGAACCTGGGTTCTTCATGAAGGCCTTGGGGTGGACGCCGACAATGGAGGGGAAGACTGCTCTGACACTGAGGACTGGGATTTCGACGATGTGGTAGATGATTTGCACCAAAGCGACACCGATTCCCACAAAGCTTTGCAGTCCATGATCCAAACCCACCCCGAAGCCTTCGAATTGGGAAAGGCAGAGGTTTCTCTGCCTTTTCCTGTGGTTCCCCCTCAATGATGTCCAAGGCATCGTTCTCGGGGCTTCGTTTGAGCGTACGCTCCTGTCCTAGGGGACTGCCGGTGAAATGGCTATTCCCGAGTCTGCACCACTCGTATATCCGAAGCTGGACGAGATGGCGGCAGCTGCTGATGCTGTGGAAAGGGGGCAAGGCGAGCCCGGTGGGGAGATATGAGTCAAGCGGGAAAAGCCGTTCTTTTCCTACCGGGCGTATATGTGTGACTATCTGGATCGCTGGCGGCAGGCCAGGTGCGCCGTTGTCAGGCTTAACAACGCTCTTTCGTCGCTCTCGAGCAGGCCGCTCGCATTTAGCTTCGCTGATCCGAATCATCAAATGTACCAGTAAGTCACTCTGCAGAAGTTACGCTGCCTACCTGCCGGCGGTGGCATCTTGATAGGGTCTTAGAGCCCTTAAGTTGCTTTGTAAGAAGCTAAGCGTTGTATTTTCTGTCTCGAGACGAAGAGGCTAACTCAAGATCTTGCAGTCATGGCCCCATCAATATGATCACCGGTGGCCGCGTAGATCTATGGGCCAGCAAGCGGAAGCAACGGGTCGAGCGCGCGGAAGCAGTTGCATATGCCCAGAGTCGCAAGCTGTCCGAGACCGAGAACTACAAAATGAGCTTCGATAGGGGCTTTGTGACCCCTGCGGCGCTGGTGGGGAGGGCTATCAGTCAGAATGTGCTGTTTTTGGTGATCTGCAATTTTCTGACCGAGTAGGAGATTCAGGATGCAAGGAAGCAGATAGAGAGCGCCAAGTTTTGGAAGAGAAACGGACATGATTGGTAATCCAAGTGAATTAGCATGGAGGACTTTTGCTTGATTCTGGAACGACATTCGATGCTGCTGGCCAGGAGTCTTAACTTCTTCCGCCCGAGAAGGGCCCAAAGCCGGTATACAATCTCGCAATAGGTTCTGCGGACCACTGTGTTTCGATGCAACTTGTATGTGAACTTTGAATGTAACTACTTTACTTTCGCCTCGACAACTAGCTTCGGTGCAATCCCGAGTTTCTCGTTGAGTAGCAACCAATCAGCCAAAATCACAAAATCCCGCACTTCATGCTTTGATTTCAGGGGCCAATCTCATGTTGTGGGGCAGCCTGCTGGGTAGTGTAATACTGAAATGTGGTGCTTGATCATATATTCAGTTAGGTTTTTGAGTTGCGTGTTGAGTTGGTCATGATATCACTTTTCTAAACAGGTGATAGCTAGTCTACATAAAGAACACCCCACTTGGCAGTCTCTTTCTCTGTAGAAACAAACGCTGTTCAATAAACATTTGAGCGGAAATTAGATAGAAAAGGGCCGGTGAGGTGGATATGGCCACATCGTCTCCAGACCGTCCCGGAATTTCCCCTGATTATGCCCCCATCGTCACCTCCATATCTCTTCATTGTGGCTCCATATCCACTTCTACTTTCCAGCGCACCACCCGGCCCACTATTAACCGCGCGGGTCCCACCCCATGGGGCGCCCAGAGAACTCGATCAAGCAATTCAGGCCAAACTACCAATTTGTTGGATTACGAAGACGCGTGGAGAACCAGTCGCGATATCTTTCCTCTTTCTGCTTGACAACTCTTGGCAATGGATACTGCTAGCCACGATGCGGCCTGGCAACATCAACCCCGGTATCTGATCTACGTCCGATGGGGCGAGAGATGGCCGTTGTCGCAAGGACTTACCATGGCCCGTTCATGAGCAGGGAAGAAACAACAGAGATTGTAGCAGTCCTGCTGCCGGCAACTGTGACAGCAGTGTGGTGTTGTGGAGTCTGGATGTTGTCGTCGTCTTTATATAACAACGTTGACGATCGTCCTCCTCTGAAGGAACGAGCATCTGCCATCGATCGAAATTTTTGTCTCGTGGTTCAGTGCAGTCTCTTCCCCATGATGTCTCCGGCACGCGTAAAGGGCGCCGTCGCGACGGCCGCCGCAATGCTCTTCAGCGCTGTACAGTCTGCCTCGCTTGAAGATGTCTGTGACCCTACCTACGTCGAATCCCGGCTGCCCTCCAACGATGTCATCATGGGCATCACTATCGATCCCTCATCCGTCACGACGAACGTGACGTACGGTTACACGGCCGACTTTGAGTGGTATCCCATCACCACTATCGACTACTGTAACGTCACTTTTGCCTACTCCCATGATGGCATTATTGGCGATCAGGTTCACGTCTCCTATTGGCTACCCGCGCCGTCCGAATTCAAGAACCGCTACCTCTCCACCGGCGGCGGTGGCTTTGCTATCAACTCAGGCACCGAATACATCCCCAACGGCATTATCAACGGCGCTGTCGCGGGCCTCACCGATGGCGGTTTCGGTACTTTCGACACGCAACTCGACGCCGTGTTCCTGCTGGCGAATGGCACGGTGAATTGGGAGGCAGCGTACATGTTTGGCTACCAAGCTCATCATGAACTGGCTCTGATTGGCAAGGAGTTGACCAAAAACTTGTACAACGTCTCCTCTAGCACCAAGCTCTACTCTTACTACCAAGGCTGCTCAGAAGGTGGTCGCGAAGGATGGAGCCAGGTCCAGCGTTTCGCCGACCAGTTCGACGGCACTGTTATGGGCGCACCTGCTTTCCGTTACGGTCAGCAACAGGTCAACCATCTAACCAGCAATATCATCCAGCAGACGCTGGGCTACTTTCCTCCTACCTGCGAGTTGGAAAAGATTGCCAATCTTTCGATGGAATTTTGTGACGGCTTGGATGGCCGCGTCGATGGCATTGTCTCCCGCTCCGACCTCTGTCTTCTCAACTTTGACCTCAACAGTACTATCGGCACTCCCTACTCGTGCGGCGTCAACACCAATGACGGTTTTGGCTCCATTCCCCACATGGCGCAGAACGGAACCGTGACTGCTGAGGGAGTTGCAGTCGCCGCCGCCATCTGGGCCGGACTGCATGACTCTGATGACCGTCTCGTCTACATCAGCTACCAACCCGGCGCTATCTTCTACGACGGCATGACGGAGTACGACGACACTACAGGCGAGTGGGAGCCCGTTGTCAGCACCTTGGGTGGTCCTTGGGTGGCTGAATTTCTTCAGCTTCGCGAGACCGAGTCCCTCAGCCTTGACGAGCTGGCCAACTACACCGTGGACACACTGAAGGATCTCATGATCTTTGGCATGAACAAGTACGCCGACTCTCTGCAGACTACAAACCCGGACCTTACCGGCTTCCAGAGTGCTGGCAGTAAAGTGATCCACCTGCACGGTGAGCAGGACTTTTCAATCCCGACGGGCTCGTCCGTGCATTACTACGAGTCGGTCCGTAGCACTATGTACGGTGACCTGGGATATAATGACAGCGTGGCGGCCCTTGATGATTTCTATCGTCTCTTCCTCGTCCCTGGCGCCGCCCACTGTTCTTCGAATGATTTCCAGCCCAATGCTGCTTGGCCCGAGTCGACGCTGACCACTATTATCGAGTGGGTCGAGAATGGCGTCGCTCCAGCCACACTCAACGGCACCGGTATTATCGACCAGATCTGCCGCTGGCCGCTTCGTCCGCTATGGTCCAACAACGGCACCTCGTTCGATTGCGTTTACGACCAAGAGTCTCTGGATACCTGGATGTACGATTTCGACGCATACAAGTTGCCGCTTTACTAAATTTGACGTGTAGTGGCGTCGTTGTTTCTATGGTTCAAACGGGTGCACATATTTATCTCCTGGAATGAATAATCACAGCAACTGTTGTTACGCAGTGTGTCGAGTTTTCTGATATCACCTTCTGTATACTGAATCCGTGACAAACGCTTGATCTCATCACTTAGATTATCCAAGAGGCTCCCTTTCTTATGCTCGGCTACCCGTCAGCGACTTGGTCAAACATTTGTTTGAGTGCTTATAAACTTATTGCACAGAATGTAGGTTGTAATCGACAATGAAGGGCACGACTCCGAAGCACGCACTCTGGTCGTCTTGTCTTCGTTTCTCCAGTTGCCTCAACTTCAGAATGAAAGCCTACTAAGATACAGCTTGTATAATTCCGTAAATCTTATCCTGTATTAAACTCCCTAGACATATCAGGCTGTTCCGGAGTGGCAAAGTCTACTTCTCTTTTAAGCAGTTGCAACATAGATTGATTTGTTGCAGCAATATGAGTTGCCGGATGAAACCTTGGAAGTCAAGATAATGCATGATTCAGGGATGATCTTGCATATATGTGTGCATTATGCTGCCAAGGAGATCGACCATCCAGTTCAACGCTGCCTCACATAAATCATTTCCGCGAGCCTGGTTGTTCAACGGGCCGGACCGTTGTGCCTGCAGTGCCTGCTTATGTGCAGTACGCCTCCACGTGGCCTCGAACCGGCCCCTCAGTGACGTTGGGGCCTTCTACCACTCCTAACCCCTTATGCAACTGACAGTGACCTTACTAGCGTGGCTACTTACCAGAGCAGGCACTGAAAATAACCTCATCTAGCTGAGGCCTCTAACCATTTTCCCTCTTCCCCTTCTCTCCTCAACCGAGTTATCGAATTAAAGTAGAGAGTCTGCGTAGTGGAGTGTTTCTCAGGTTAATTTCCTGCAATTTCCGATTGACAAGAGCTTGGAAATACCATATTCTAGGAGGTGCCGGTGTGAACGGATAGACCAAAGTATCTAAGTCTACGAGAGGTTTGTTGGTGCATAATGGCTTGTATATGAAAACCCGCACCGTTGATGGTATTCAATTTAGTTTTTCCTTTCTTTTTCTAATACACTAGTAATTAATGGGCACAGAGTCCTTTCTCTGCTTCAACCCTTTTGAGCATTCCACAGCGCCCCTCACTCTCCTTCCTGAGCAAAAACAATCACCCCCAATCGCAAGCGTAGGAGACGCTTGTCGCCTTCCGCTGCATTGCCCCCCCCCCCCCCCGAGCACCAAAGAGAAGACCAAGGCCAGAGTTGGGGTTGAAACGCATGATGACACTCCTCTATGACCTGCCTCTCTCTGTCTCCTCTAGGGATTTCCCGGTTATTAGGTCTAGCGAGGATGGGAAATCTCGTAGAATAGGAGCGTCTCTGCGGAATTTAGTTAATTCTTCCTACTCTCTTAAATAGTTTTCTAGTAAGGTCTGCAAGCATGTTAGAAGCATTTCAAGGCATATATAAATCCAGAGAGGGATAGCATCCTAAACGCCAGTTCTTATACTAGTAGGGAGAGTCTCCAGGAGATTAGGGAAGACATCTATCTCGTCTTGCGCTTAGTTAACGCCTTCCCTTGGGAGGGTTTTCCAAGAGAAGCACCTATGTGCGAGGGCCAGCCAGCCAACAGCCAGGCCTGTTGATAGCCTCAGTTAGTTGTCCTCGTAGCTTTTCTCTTCCTTTCTCTTTTCTTCAGCGCCACCAATACGAGTCCTTTTGCCCTAGCATAACCTAGCTTTAAGCAGTGACCCACGTTCTCAATATTCTGCCTGCAACGCCACTGCGCATGTTCGGATTTTTTGGGGGGGTTTTTTCTTCCTTCCTTTCTTTTTTTTTTTTTTTTTTTTTTTCATATGTTGAATCTCGACACAGTTCAAAAGACAGCCCAAAAGGTTTCTTCCATAGGCGTTGAGACTGTTTGATTTGGAGCAAGGCAGCGAAGGCAAGCAAGTAAGCAAGCGCCTCGCAGGTGTGGATCATTGTGTTGGTACTTGGCCTTCAGTTGTGCAATTTGCATAAGCTATCGTAGTACTAGATCAATAGAGTGGTCGAAGCCGATAACAAACGTTAGCGAATTGAGCGGGCTTGATTGCACATGGCTTTCGCGATCGAGCAGCTTACTCACATAAGCTCTATGGCAATTGCCAAATGGATCACACTATGGTCGGAGTCAAAGGCTGGACATAGATATTACTGTCGAGGTACAGACGGTATTGACCTTACACACTCGCACTTAAGCAGCAAGAAGGCGCCCCGTATCAATGCAGGGGAACTTGTCAGGGCAGCTATCATGGGATACTACTTGATTAAAAGCGCAGCGTATGTGAACACCCTCTCCTCATCTTTGTTCTTTATCTTGTCATTGAAAAGAATACCAAATACCGGCTCCAGGCATACAGTATCTTCATCACCAATGTCCAAATGAGGGGCGGTGATGGTCGGGATTGTGGGGCTGAAAGTAGACTCCGGACCAACTAGGTTTTTGCTGAACTCACGCCCACAAGTGCAAGACAGGCTGATGAAATATTTTGGCCTTGTTCTCACGCGTTGCTTCGTGTTGCCACTCTGAAGTAGTAGCACCGGAATCAATTACTAAAGTACTCAAGTCTACAGCAGAATTCACATCTCGGCGCTGGGGAAAACGTCGCTAGCCAATTTCAATGCCGTCAAATATCAACGAGTCAACCTCGGCAGAAATGCCATAGCCTGCGCGACCTGCAGGCGGAGGGCGAGAGTTCTTGGCAAACATGGTTGGTGGTGGGATGACACGGCCTAGCACCTCCCTATCGCTTCCCTAACTCAGCTCCGGTATATCTCTGGAAGCAGTAAGAGGCTGAGACAAGTAAAGCCGAACGTCCTCCGAAAGATACCTAATTTGTTCAGTAAAACTCTGAAGTCTCTCATCATTAACCATGCTTTATGCCTGCTAAGTAAGTCTGGAATAATGCCTGGCTATCCGCTTTTTCACCCCTCCCCCCCCCCCTTTTCTTACCACCTGCTGCCAACCCCCCAGGCATGGGATTATTATTATCCTAGAATTGGAGGAGTGACCACTCTACACTAAGTGGCCTCCCACAGCTACGCCGCGCGCTAACAGAGCGGTGGGGTATGGTGTATTGGTGCGCATAGGTTCACCCCACAATCGTCCCCGATTTGACTTTGCCCCTCATCGTCATTAACATCTCCAAATCAAGATAAGCAGAGTTGTTGAGGAATTTCCTTTATAGTAAATTTACATCGAGACCCTTCTGCATTCGGCTTGTGTCTACATGGTACCGTACAGCATCGACTTCCGCAATGAACCCGCAAGACTCATTCCTCTGGACGACATTGCAGCCGGAGTCCTTCTGGGCCCGGAAGCGCAATGTCGTGCTCAAGAATACAATTCCTTTCCAACTGGATATGCTCAAGACCACGGGGAGGTATGATGCATTTGATCTACAGCGGCATCCTATCTACGACGACGAGCCGGCCACATGGCCGGTCCCCAAGCATCTCTTTTGGGACTCGGATGTTGGGAAATGGATCGAGGGTCTGGCTTACTTTGGGGACCTCGAGAAGGGTGATGATACCAGTCTCGACCAAGCTGCCGAGGACCTCGTCCAGAAGGTCAACAGGGCTCAGCAGGAAGACGGCTATGTGAATATTCACTTCACCGTGGTAGCGCCCAAGGAACGTTTCTCCAATTTGAGGGATATGCACGAGCTTTACAATGCCGGCCATCTCATCGAAGCTGCTCTGGCTCACCAGCTACGCTTCAAGTCGGACCAACTGGTAAAGCCGATGGAGAAATACATCGAACTGCTGCATAAGACCTTCGGACCTGGCAAAGATCAAATTCACGGTTACCCGGGTCATCCCGAGATCGAGCTGGCCCTGATCCGCTTTTACAAGCGAACCGGCAATGAGAAAGCTTTGCAGCTCGCTCGGTACTTCGTCGAAGAGCGAGGAAACACGACCGGTGCGAACGGGAGGCACTACTTTGATGTTGAGGCGGAAGCACGGGGCGAGAGCGAGCACACTGCACCCTCGTACTATCCTGCCGCCCGAAGCTACTGGTAATTACGTCTCTTGTCTCTCACCGCAAAGTGCGTAATTATATAGAAGGGCCGTTGACTGATGAATCGGCGTAGGTATAACCAGGCACACAAGCCAATCCTCGAACAAGAGACCATCGAGGGTCACTCTGTCCGAGCAATGTATCTCTTGACCGCTGTCGCGGACTTGGCCGTCCTTGATCCCAAGACCTTTGGCTCGAAGTATTTGCCTGCACTCCGGCGGCTCTGGAGCAACATGGTAAACCAAAAGATGTACCTGACTGGTGGTATTGGTGCCATCAAGCAGTGGGAAGGCTTTGGAATTAACTACTTCCTGCCTCAATCCACAGATGAGGGCGGGTGTTACTCCGAGACCTGTGCTGCGATCGGTGTTATGATGCTGGCAGAGAGGATTCTGCAGGTGCGTAATTGTCCTCTATAAATTGCTGGTAATTGCGTGAGATATGGAATTGTTGAAACTAACATAAACCAGATCGACCTCGACGGCCAATATACCGACATCCTTGAGCGCGCCCTATACAATGCCATGCTCACTGGTATGTCTGTCGACGGCAAAGCCTTCACTTATGTCAACCAGATGGCCACCTCGGAGGAAGACGCATCCAACAGGCGCGAGGAATGGTTCGAGTGCGCGTGTTGTCCGCCCAACATTGCCAGAGTTCTGGGTCATATCGCAGGTTATCTATGGACTGCCAAGACGAACTCGGAATCCTCTGCTACCGTGAATGTTCACCTATACGCCTCTGCATCGATCAACTACAAGTTGGAAGGCAGCCAGAATAAGCTCAAGTTGAGCCAAAAGACCAATTACCCATGGGAGGGTACAGTTGATTTCGAGCTGGAGAAGTCCTCGGACCTTGAAATTGATATCAACGTTCGGATACCGTCATGGGCCGGCGATGCTTGGGAGGTGAGTAGCATGTTGCTTGTCGCATCCATATGCGTAACTGATTCATGTATATCCGCTAATCTCATCCTGAACCATCAATAGATCACTCCTAAGCCATCTTCTACGTCTCTGGACAAACACTATTTACACCTCGATGCCGCCTATCTGAAGCATAACCCCCAGTTCAAGCTTACCGTCCCACTCGCCCCCCGCCTCCTTCGCCCCCATCCCTACACGCTCCAGCGCATCGCCGTCCTCGCTCGCGGACCTCTGATCTATTGTGTAGAAGACGTCGACCACCCCTGGGTTGAGGATCACTTCAAGTCTCTCGTGCTTTCTCCGGACATCACACGAGCGGCTACTCTCGGCAGCCATGTTGTCGAGGAGACGAAGTCGGATTTGCCGCTTGGCGAGCCTTACATTGGTATTACGCTGAAAAATGGCGGGCTTGTGCTCCCCCAGGAGGAGCTGGCCCCTGCATTGGAGGTTGCAGGCCTCCAGGCCCTCGTGGACGACAAGAAGAGCGTGGACCTTCACTTTGTGCCGTATTGGGCGAGGGCAAACAGGGGTGGGAAACACCAGATGCGCGTCGGCATTAGGACTTTAGATTGATTTGTGTTTGGTTTACATAGATAAGGGTCAAGATTGTTAGATCTCTCTCAAGTCATTCTTTAGATACATGATTAGATCCTAGACTGTACCAATTCTTCAAACCAGCTGTCCCGACTCACACCTCCTCTTCATTCTTCCCTTCTTGCACGGATCTCCCAATTGCCTGCAAAGACCCGCAACGGAAACACGCAAGAGATACAGTGATAAAAGCAGCATAATACTGTGGTCTGTAGTATTCTATGTGTTTCACATGACCTCCTGGACAGCAGCATGGTCCTGTTTCTCCGAAATCGAGCCCACGATAGACTTTTCGGTTCCGGTGACGGCGAATTGATCGACTGTCGTGTACTTGAACTTACGAGCAGGCACGTGATTATCGAACATGAGATCAATCTCGCCAAACGTACGGTCCTTGGTCTCAGGGAGGCGGAACCAACACCAGATATTGCATAGAAGGTTGGTGCCGGCATAGAAGAGACCGGCTTTGGCGCCCCAGTTCCAGGCTAGAAGACACAGAGGCATTAGTCAAAGAGGTCTTGCTCGGGTCCCACAGAAGTAATCAACCATCAAGACTTACCAGTTGCAGAAACCATACGGGGAGTGACCGAGTTGCTGAAGATACCGGTCACATTGTAAACGAAACGGCCGATAGTGATTGTCTTGTACCTCAACCTCCCGGAGGGCGTCTCGGCGACGATGGGATAGCAGACTGGGCCGATGGTGGTCATGTTGCACAAGGTGGAAATAACGAGCAGGATTCCAACGGCCATCTGGGACTTGGCGCCGCTGTAGAAACCAAGAGCGCCGATGGCCACGAGACAGCAGAACATGAAGGCCATGCCACCCATATATAATGTGGCGCGGCCCACACGAGGCATCAGCAACCAGCAGATGATACCACCAATGATGTAGCTTGCCGAGAGCGAGATGTTGAGGTCGAAAGCCTGGACTTCGCTGAAACCAGCAGCTTCTAGAAATTCGACCGAGAATCCGAGAATGGCATTGCCGCAAAGAATTTGAGCAGCCCAAACAACGCAGTTGATCTCAGTACGGCGGAGGTTGGTACCTTTGAAGCAGTCGACAAAGTTGGCGTCCTCTGTCTCGCGCTTCTCCAGCTCTGTCGTGTAGACGATGTATGCCAGGGAAGACTCGACTTGCTGATCACGCTCAGGCGTTTCCTGACGCAGCCTGGAGAGCGACTTGCGGGCCTCGTCGTGCTTGCCGCGACGGATACAGTTCCACGGCGACTCAGGGGCCAAATAAGCAGCGATGAACAAGGGAATAGGCCACACCCATTGTATGGCGAAGGGAAGCTTCCAACCAAGGTCCCCAGAGACGTTGACGACGGCACGGACGACGCCAGACGAGAGCAGGATGCCGCCTCCCCAGCACATGCAGACATAAGCGGTCACATAAGGCCGGAGGACCGTGGGGACGACTTCGGATGCGTAAGAAGTCGAGAGGGTTTGGAACACACCCCAAGGAATACCGCACATGAATTCTCCGAAAGCGAGGACGGAGAGAGACGGAGCGAAGAAGGGGATGAAGATGGTGATCACCATCCAGAACATGAAAAACATCATAGTGGGACGACATCCGAACCTGTCCTGCGCAAACGTGTTGATTACAAGGCCGACCAGTTGTCCAATGACGGCCGAGTTGGACAGAACGGACTGCCACTCTGCTGAGATGGCGTACTTGTTGAGCGCTGCGTCGTATGTTCCGAAACGCGTTTGGAATTGAGTTTGTCCGTAGAAGGAGGTGATCTGAGAAGATGGACTCAGTCACTGCGGCTCTCTCACCTTCTTTCTCTCTAGGGATCCACTTACGATGACCAAGTCATATCCTTCCATAATCAGACTGGTCGACAGGATCATAGCCCAGAAACAAGCCTTCTTGTACTTCTTGATTGCCTCGCGGATGGTGAGCTTCCTATCCGCAGCATCGGACTCCTGGGCCTGACGGATCAGGTCATGAGTATGCTCCGAGTCAAAGTCCAGGACTTTGATGTCATCCTGAGTAGGAACGATGACTTTCTCCTCCGACATGATGAGTGATTATACCGTAACGTGGTGTGTGGAGTAATAGGAGGCAAGTGTGAGTGGTTTGATAGAAATATTGTAACCCTCCAGGAGAGCTTAGAAGCGACTTGCCGTCGGCTAAGAGTTTGAGAGGACATCGTTAATGCAGCAATTAATATGCAAAACGCGTTTCTTTACTACTTTTACAACCCTCCGCGTAGCCACCCACAAACATCTCCGAAGGAACGATTTGGGGTAAGCAGGAAGGTCGGACGACATCAGATGACAGGAGACACCAGCGGGCGCGGCTGTGGGGGTGGTTAGACTTCGGCTGCGGGGGTGGCCGAGAGTTTCGGTCGTGGGGGTGGAAGTTGATATTGGCGGAGGAGATTGTGCAAGCCGAAGCGAGCCAATAGGCGCTGGACTTACGACGGCCCATGCAGGGTCTACTGTTAGTCTATTGCATTCTTAGACCTTGCGATGCGCTTAGAACCAAAGTTCTGGGCCCAAAGTACGGGGCAAAAGCAAGTTTGTCCTCTCGGAAGTGGAGGTGGTGGAGTTTTTTCCCTGTCGGCAACGGAGGTGATCTGGCCGCACATGAGACCTTCGGGATATACAAGGCATCATATTTCACCTACTAAGCGGCATGGACAGTTGCCCAGCTGCTTTCTCTTTCGTGGAATATATCTATGGGGACGTATAATGTCACCTAGTCCAAGCCCTTCGAATGGATCATGGGATATGTTGACGATGTGGCATTTCCCATCTTGAAATGGATAGCCGGAGGTCCTTACCGGACTTATGGCAAACCTTAAAATAACTATATAAAGTCACTGCATCTCCTGGAAGCAAATATTTCACGTAGTCTTTAGCAAATTGGCTGTAGTCGTCAAATTCAAGCGCAAGAAAAAATTGTTCGTCTACTATGGCTGCTGCTTTCTGTACATGCCTTGGCCTGCTGGCGGCCAAAGCCATGGCCAATCCTCTCGAGCAGCGTCAGTCAACGGTAACGGCTGTCGTGAACTTTAGCAACAACACAGGAACTCCCCAGCATCTCGCTTCCGGTACCCTTTATGGCCTGCCCGACAGCACAACGCAGATTCCCTCTGAGTTCTTCAGTGACATGGGCTGGAACTACGAACGTGCTGGTGGTGCCCAAACGACTGGCAAGGGTTGGATCTGGGGCCTGACCGCATACGAGTGAGTCATCTCCAAAAAGAAACAGAAAAAAGAATAGACGCCTGGCGACGTCTTAAATCTCACTGAGGCATGCAGCCTACTAACTACTTTTTCTCCCTTAGGGAACGCTTCGCTACCGTTCTTGACAACTATAAGACTACCAGGGCCCAGGGCGGAACCTTCATCCTGCTGATCCATGATCTGTGGGGTGCGGATGGCACTCAGAACTCTTCTGCACCGTATCCAGGTGACGATGGAGACTGGACTAGCTGGGATGAATACCTTGCCCAGCTTTTCTCGGACCTGAACGCCAACAGCATGACCACCGACCTGGTGGTTGATATCTGGAATGAGCCCGACCTCACCACATTCTGGGATCGTACCCAGACCCAGTACTTGGAGATGTGGGGCCGGACCTACTATAAGTGGCGGTGAGTTGCAAACAGTACAGACTGCGTTTATCTTTATTTGTTACTGCCTAGCGATGCTGATGCTTCGGGTCGTCATGTACAGTGCGGAATATGGGACCAGCGTTCTCCTCTCCGGCCCTGCCAGCGCCGGTGAGCCCCTGACTTCCAACACCTGGTGGCAAGCCTGGGCTTCGTTTGTCGCCTCCAACGCCAGTGTTCCAGACCAGTACGCATGGCACATGGAGGGCGGTGGTGGGGATTTGATATCTGCCCACGGCGGGCTGGTCGCGTTCCAGAACGAGTACGGCTTGGCCTCTAAGCCTATCAACATTAACGAGTACGGCACCTACGCTGAGCAGGTTCCCGCTGGTTCGGCATGGTGGATCTCCCAACTCGAGCGTATTGGCGCCCACGGTCTGCGCGGGAACTGGCTCAGCGGCTACGAGCTGCATGACTTCCTCGCTTCGCTGCTGAGCAAGCCTGATAACCCAGACAATGGCGACTACTCGGCAACAGCAACAGGATATTACCCGAACGGTGACTACCAAGTGTACAAATACTATTACCAGAACATGACTGGCTATCGCGTCGGCACCACTCCTTCGTCTGATCTGAAGCTGGACGCCTATGCCACCGTCGGCTCAAGCTCGGCGATTGTCCTGGTCGGGGTACGCATTACCACCGGCACCTGGACTCTGGAGCTCAACGACCTGTCCTCCATTGGTCTTCCCACCTCGGGAACCCTCAATGTTCAGACATGGGGCTTCCCGGTCGCTTCCGACGTCCATTACGGCGAGGTTGATGGTCCGACAAATCTTGGTGTCTACGGTCATGCTTACACGGGCAACACCGTCAGCTTCCCCGTCTACCAGACTGACACCACCACCGCCTATGCCTTTGAGTTCTCCATCTGAGGGAAAAAGGTCTGGCTCTTACGAGACATGCCAAAGGAGGAGACTGAAGACCATTGGAAATGTATATGGAAGTGTATATAAGCCGTGACTCTATTCTTCGAGATACTCCATAGGGATATGATACATAATTTGTTGCCATGTACGGCGAGTGCCCATCCAATGCAATTGACGAAACAAAGAAAGAAAAATATACAATGAATATGGTGGAGGTTGGGAAGCTACATGTGGTACGCGTGGCGAAATAGAAGATTGTTGAATTATCAAGGCGATGCCGACCTACGTGCCTGCCTTGCATTCGACCCCGTCTGACGCCAATGGCTGTCTTGTCCACAGACAGCGATGAGCTGCGTAAGCATCTGCAGATACCGGGATCGAATAGGCCATTTGTTCAGGGTGTTGAGCAGCTTGCATCCCTCACGCAGCATCCGCAGCGGGCCATTAGGGGCGGTGATATTGCCGACGCCCATGATAGTCGCATTCATGGACCTCCCGCGCTTGATGAATATCTGGACTAGTTCGTCATCCGTAGGTCGGTCTAGACGGATCGAGGATATGTCCTCGAGATCGGATGACCATTCTCCCTCGTCGCGCGAGCTGGTATTGATGGATTGCCCCGATGATGTGTTCAGCTGCTGGGGCGGGCAGAAATTGCCATAGGCCCAAACCACTAAGGTCGCCAGGAAAACCTTGACGGGTTCGAAGAAGGCATCGGCGGAATAGCGTCGAATGTGCCAGAAGAAGACGCCACAATGGACCAGCGCAAGGCGTGCTTTGTACTGATCGTCCGTGATCCATTTTTGTACCTCCTGGCATTGCTCCTTGAACCTCTCCGCAGCGCTGCCGTGCCGAACGTTCTCAGACACCAGCAACTCGGCCATCTCGCGTATTGTCTGATAGGGCGCAAGCAGGACAAGTCGAGCAAAGTGCAGGTGCAAGACGGTCGAGTTTTCGGTTCCGGTCTTTGCGATTTCGCTGTTTGCGATCCAGTGAAGTACATCCAAGCAATCGCATGCCGCATTTCTCCACTGGTTGTAGAGAGGTATTTGAGGTAGCCAGGACGGGCCGGTGAGCTCGCGCGATTCAGCATTTCCTATTTGTGCCGAGGGTGTCCAGCGAAGTAATGGCCGGTTGAAAGATCTGGAAACGTCCCATGTTTGACAATACAGGCCGTGGATCGTCAGGACTTGGGCAAAATCTCCTATTCCATGAAGGAGCCGCTTCTCCACGTATAGAACCCTTAATGCCTTTTCCAAAGTGGGTTGCTTGATGCGGGCCCGTATCTGGTCCGTCTCAGCCTCCCAAATATCTTCCGTGCACGGCAATGCGATATTAGCAAAGTCCAGCAGCAAGGCCGACGGCGTCCCGAAGTGATAGCGTGACATGCTCTCGATGAGCCAGATTACATGACAGAGGCGGCGTGCGCTCTCCAGCAACATCCAGTGCCATCGATCTCGGAAGCTTATCTCGTCCCGCAGAATCGCTGGTTGAGTTCTGTACATTGCCTTGTACTCTCCGACAAGGTCTTCGAGTGCCGGTGTTCTGTATTTCTCCAGCCGTCTCGAGCCGCAGTACGTTGAGCCGATGTAATTGAGAACTTTCGCCTGGACCATACCAAGTGACTCCATTGTCAGGATCCCGGCCGAGAACACAGCTCCTTGTGGTCGTAAGACTCTCCGGAGAAATTCATGGAGGGCAACTGCCAGTTCCATGTCTCCCATCTCGAGATAACGGCTTCCGATTGCCGACATGGCTAGTTTTGAAACCCAACAAGGTGTCTCTTCGTTTTCCAGCCCAGGATGAATCAGAGGGAGTACCCCAGGGTCAAAATGCCGTCTGTAAAGTGCCAACAGTGTTGTGAAGGTAGATATGGGTGGAAGCTCGGTGGACAAGAAAGGCCCATCATCACTCGCGCCGTTAGATGACAGACAGTACTCTTGAAAAGCTTGGCACATCAGGCGATATTGCTCGAGCGTAAATAATTGGATTCTAGGGCTTGAAAGGTCTTGTGAGAGGACGTTTAGTGATGGCGTCAGCATGAAACTGAAGCCATCTGGTTCTGGCGGCATGACCGGGAGCTCTGGGAAAGCATGGGGTGATCCTCTCGAAGCTTCGTCGCTAAATATCCGATTAGCATATCGTCCATTTCGAGGCTTCCTGGCGCCTCTATTGTCCACATAAGCTGTTCCAGACGTTTCGGCATGAGGTGAATCTGAGAAAGTCCCGGGGATTGAATTCGATGAAGCGCTAGTTGGCCCCATCGGTTGCGCCGTTGGTGACAGCTGACTGGACAGGTCGTTAACGCCAGTGGATGAGCTCCAATACTGCTCGCTGGAGGCGATGGGGTTGTAATCAAACTCGGTTAAGTCGAGATCCATGGACGGCGAGATCCAATTCAGAGCGGAGATCATGTGAGTATTCGTTTCATGCGGCATCAGATCAACGGGGTGGATCTGCTGTTGCATAAAGACGCATGCTTCTGCTCGATGCTCTTGCATGGGGACGACTGAATGCTGTTGCTGCACCTGATGCTGCGTAGCGATGGATATTGCTTGCATCTCATCACTTCGAGGGTCCGTAAACTGAGCATTGCCATGAGGCGGATCTGCTCCCGCAGAGGCGTCGTTACTCTCGCTGGCCTCGGGGAATGTGCATGCCAGCGACTTTTTCTCGCATCGTGTGCACGGTTGGGCACCGTTGCATTTAACTCGAGAGGCGGCGCATCTCGTGCAGGCCCGGAACCTTCGCAGGGGTGCATGGGGCCGATGAACGTTTTGGTGACGGTCTAGAGCGTCTCTATAATCCGCATGTGATCAGTCGCACACCTCTTATGAGCGGCGGGTTCTGCTCAATACAGTGAAGACTAGTTGGATGATGTACTTTCGGCTGAATTTCCTGCCGCAGACACGGCAAATGCGATCCCTCTCCTTGGTGTGCGTTGATAAATGTCGTTTCAGATGCTCTGCCCTGTCAAACTGTCGCTCACATATTGGGCAAGCCTGTCGAGAGGTTGATGGCTTTCGCGCGTGGCTTTCCATTCGAGAAGGAGGCGCGTGTGCCCAGGATTGGTGCAACGATGTCACAACCACGTGGCTCACATGAACAATTTCTTCGAATGAAACTAGTATGTTTCTGAAAGCACACTGAGGACTGATGAGTGATTATAGTTAAAAGTATCCGGTCATGGCTTGGAATCAGCAGGCAGTGTGGAGTTGGAGTCTCCCATGTTGCATGATGCATCCGAGGTTGAGGGGCTGGGCGGGCAGGTTAGCCAAAGGCAATTCGGGACCGCAGGGTACCTGAGTGCCTGTTGCTAGGGTCACGGACCGACTTGCTCCGGATGACAGTATTCAGGAAGTGACAACCAGGCACGCGAAGCTAATCCCAAACTGGACTAATATGTCTACATGAGCTAGCGCAAGGCGTGATCTCCCGCAGCTGGACTTCGGGATGGGTCGTGACCGCGTACTGCTCGTCCATCAGAAACAACAGGGGAAGGAGCAATTATCAGGGTCGACAGCACTTCACTTGCTTCCAGGAGGGGTTTCCCCAAAAGGCCAGCTTGCACTTGAGGTAGAGATTTTTCCGGCATCAAAACTTATCCCTTTTGCACCTTTCTATATGCCTCCGTCCTCTTTCCTAAACCAGCGACCCTGTACCCAACAGTTCTCACAGTCGGATGAGATGGGCAAACGTTCGCATCCATATCTACCATCATGGCACCAGTTGGGCATTCACATTTAGATTACAGGACTCTAAAAACTTCCCTCTCAAGAAAAGCAACAATAGAAATCTTGCCAGATTGTTATCTCGTGGAGGGTTCAGCTGCAGTCTTGCTGCAGCACTAAGTGAATACTCAAGGACTTGAGGCAATGCTGCCACCTGAGCTAGCTTTGGGGCATAGCCAAGGTTGATAACTGAGTTTAGGGCCAGGGTTACAGTCCTCTAAGCCTTTTAGAGCTTGGATGTGAGCCTGGGCTTGACACTTGTCCTGCAGTCTTTTGGGGCCCACATCGACCTAAAATACATGGGGATGACAGCACAACTAGCAATGGAATTCATGCTCCACCATGTTGTTCAGGTGTTTCCTGCACCACAGATGACAATTTTAAGCCCTCTAAGATGCTACTAAAAGATTGCATGTGCATTTCTAACACTAGGAGGATAAAGGATTGCGCATATGCATCGCAGACCCTGTGTGATACAGGTGTGCCAATATGTTGCATTAGAATTTATCCGGCTGAACTCTCCTTATTGAATTTGCACTTGGTCTTTCAAGGGGTCGCTCATGCACACCATAATACAGCATGTACTTTTACTCTTGCTTGGAGCAGGACAGCATTGTGGGACCGAACTCCACCAAGCCCACTTATTGTTCTACAGCTGCAGTTGGGCCTGTTCAGTGACAGTGAACCCGGCCTTGGAACACCCAACCAACCTCGCTGCGCTCCAACTGTCACAGTTGAAAATGGGTTGATTTAAGTTAGGTTAGGAAGGATGCGTGGAGTGCCTTTCTGTAGGAACATCACCCCAAGTTTTTTAGTCTCAAAACTAAAATCGAGCTTTTCAATCGCGAAACATGATTATTCTCGAGAGGCATAGGACCAAATGAATATGTAGGTATACAGACATTATATGCAACTCAGTATTTATTTTAGAGTCTCTCCGTCTTTCCGAGGTCCTCAAATTGAGTTGCTCCCATCCCCAATTCATGCCCTCTTATAAAGAATCAAATGAAATAAGAGAGATCGCATAATTAAATTGTTGAGCATTTTCTTTCACTTGATTTAAAACGCATTATTGGGAAAAGGTTGGAACGGCTATTTGACTTACAATGATATCGGGGACCTTATTTGCATACTTACAAGTAGCAGCTCACACCATCCAGTCCTGGACAGCCAACCCCGCCAACCCCAGCGATGAGCACGTTGGAGGAAATGTAGCAAGGTAGTTTGACCAACGACCATCCGCACTGCAAACATAAGCTGTGCCGTACCACTGCCTCAACCCCGCTCGCAAACATCACCTGGCTGGAATCTCGTTTCGCCCATCGACAAACTGCTGTTCAACCTGATAACTACTTATTCGTTTCGACAAGAAGACACTTTGTTGTATATGTAAAACACAACCACTTCAAACCGATTTTCCGCCTAGTTTGTAATAACAATCCATCCAATGCAGGAAGGAGAGTTTGCCTGGGAGGTGCCGAATGCCGGAAAGCCATGCAAAACATGGTACAAAATTCTCGGCAACCTTGAGTCCACCACGAGTCCAGTCCTCATAGCGCTCCATGGTGGCCCAGGCGCCGGACATGAGTATTTGTTGCCGCTGGCTGATCTATACAAGCCGTACGGCATTCCCACGGTGCTCTACGACTAGATTGGTTGCGGTCATTCCACACATCTCCGCGAAAAGATGGGGGACGCAGAGTTCTGGTCTTTTGATCTCTTCATCAAGGAGCTGGACAATTTGATCGATCACCTAAAGCTGAGGGAAAGGGGGTTCTTCGTACTTGGTCAAAGCTGGGGTGGCGTTCTTGCGGCCTCCTATGCTATGAGCGGCCGCCAGGGCGAGAGTCCAGCTGGACTAAGGAAATTAGTCATCGCGAGCGGACCTTCGAGTATCCCGCTGTATGGTAAGTTCTCTTGTGGCAACTTGTATCTCTTTCCCTTCCGACAAGCATATTGTTATACGTTGATCCCTGAGTTGATAATGGCCAAATATCATTCACAATTATGATTCATCCTCGTTGAAAAACTAAGGAAAGCATTGTTCACTCGGATAGCTGCTAATACTAGGTGCTATAGAAAAGGGCTTGAAAGAACTGCTTGCAAAGCTGCCCGCAGACGTTCGTATAACGCTTGAGGACTGCGATACAAGAGGCGACCACGAAAGTGAAGAATTCCAGATGGCATCCAAGGTCTTCAATGCACACTATGTTTGTAATCTAGACCCCTTGCCTGAAGATGTCATAGCTGGATTCAAGAATATGCAAGATGATCCTACTACCTACCTAACAATGTAAGTGGATCATGGAAATGTGGTATCTCCAGTAAATCATATCGGTTGCAAATACGACAGCTAACTTGGATGATAACACAGTCAAGGTCCAGCGGAATTCGTTATCGTCGGCTCCATCAAAGGCTGGGAAGGCTGGAAGGAGGCGCACAGAATCACTGTTGAAACACTTCTTATCAATGGCAAGACTGATGAAGTCACGAACCTCAGCATGTATCCCTGGTTCAAGACGATTCCCAAGGTGAGATGGGTCACTCTGGATGGAAGTCATATGTCACACTGGGAGGATAGGGCCCGTTACATGCAAGAGGTTGGCGACTTCTTGGTAAGCACGGCCCCAGAAGAGAGGGCCGAACTTTGAGAGGGATGCGAGAACTTGTGCATGCGACAATACGAAGCCCAATACGGAGGCTGTCTGAGCATAGCATGGATCTTGAGAGGCACGATAAGACCGGTGCACAGCAAAGATTCTCAATGTTGGGCCAAGTGGCCCTTCGTCGAGTATGCTAAGCCCAAAGTACTTCTTGTCCGCAAGCAAGTGGGTAATGTGGATGGTGGGGAGGGGCAATTTCCTGGCTTACCAAGCGGTCTACATAACCTTTCGTCGTCTTAGCAAAGATATACGACGATTTCAAATGTCTACGATGAGGTATGAGAGAGTGCCTAACACGGATCAAGATGTTCTACTATGAGATTGAATGAATTGGAGCTGTTATGCCGTTGTACGGGCTTTGGGAAAGATCTTCAACGGCGCACTTTCGATCTCATATTGTTGTAATACATGTGAATCACTTCATACGGACCCACTGTTGTTGTACAAAGTCCAATGCATTTATGTATAAAACGTTCCGGCGAATGTATTTCCTAAAACGCAGCTAGCCGCCAAATCCTGTACAGCGCTCAGAACTAGGATATTGGAAAAGTTCATTCCTATTCAACGGCCAGTAAATCCTAGTTAGGTAAAGGACAGATGGTGACATGTGCAACCTTTATGAGCTAATCATACACATCACATTGCTTCCATACGTGCTGTACGGGTAGAAGACCCGTGATCACTTTTAAAGCCGTGTCACCCCCAATTTGAATGTTTGCGGGTGAAGCGGGGAGCTAAGAGCTGAGCACAATCTAAGTATACCGAATTTTTATGAGCGACTATTGCCTCGACTGTGTACTGTGGGATCATGGCCGAGATCGCCTCTGAGGCCTATAGCCATTATAACGCTGGAGCGATGCAGTCGACAAAGGCAGAATGGGACCAGTCTGCGCTGACGCCTAATCAAATCGCCGAGGCGTATCGAGCATCTATGAAGGAGCATCACATGACCTTTTTGGAAGCATTTCAAAGCTACAAAAAGGCCCTCTTCTGGAGTGCTGTTATGGGACTTGTGAGTTATAGTCAAGACGTTTCGCACGAGATCTGTTAGATGCATATGAGCTTAGACTGCGCCTGCAGTGACGCGTCGGGACCTCGCATCATGCCGAAGAAGTACAAAGCTGAAATGAGACGTTTCTCAAGACCATCATCATGGAATCATATGATCAAATTCTCATCAGCTCCTTTTATGCTCTGCCCGCCTTTCAAAAAACTTTTGGTTTCGAGACATCGGACGGCTCTTACCAAGTATCGGCTCCTTGGCAATCAGCTCTTAGTATGATCCTGCTTGAACCATCTGCTCTTCATCAAGGCTGACACACTGAACAGCACTTGTTCAGAATGTTGGGCTTATCATTGGCATTTTTGCCAATACCTTTCTTGTCGACCGATACGGTAGTAAGTAATTCCGCACGATGAGGCATAATATCACGATTATGTTCTTTCTAATCTTCATGATAAAAGATATCATTCTGGTTCAGATAGCACTTGTCTTCGTCGCTGGCTTTGTGGCTATTCTCTTCTGCGCTAAGTCGGCCGTTATGCTTCTCGTGGGGGAGATTCTTCTTGGGTTCCCCTTGGGTACCATTAACACAATTGCTCGTGAGCTAAAAACGTAATCCTTTTTCTTGCTGGAACACATCCCTAATCTCTCAAAAGCCGCGTACTGTATTGAAGTCGCACCGCTCGCCTTGCGTCACTACGGTCCAACTGTAAGATTCCTTGATTTCAAATTGGTCCTCCTCGACCTCAATCGATATCCGTCGAACGTGGACTCCGCCCAGGCACAACAGCAAGAAGATCGAATTTAAACTGAGAACTGCCCATAAAATTCTCCTCAAATCTTTTCATCGGAAGCGCTAACAATTGCAACTCACAGTATATCAACCTGTGTTGGGTCTTTGGGCACATTATTGCCACGGGTATTCTCCGGGCCTATGCTGATGATCCTACGGACTGGGCCTGGAGAATACCCTATGCCATTCAGGTGAGACACTGGTACTCTGTCCGTATATCGAGCAGGCCTCGAGCCGTCATCCGCCTCGCTATGCTAATACGGAACCTATGCAGTGGATTTGGCCGGTGCCCTTGTTTATCTGTGTAAGTTCCCCCGCTATTCACAAAACCCAAATACGCAAATTTTCTTAACCATCGAAATCAACTCTAGTTGATATTCGCCCCCGAATCTCCATGGTTCCTTGTCCGCGCAGGGCGGCATGATGAGGCGCTGAAAGCTCTCGACCGCCTCTCGCACAATGTTGACAATCGAGAGACGCTTTCACTGATTCAACACACGGTGATATTGGAGCAACAGCTGGAGTTCGGTTCATCTATCTGGGACTGTTTCAAAGGCACGGATTTACGTCGTACTGAGATAGCGTGCATTACATGGTCCAGTCAAATTTGGACACAATTCGCCCTCGCATCGGGCACTTACTTCTTTGAGATTGCGTAAGTGGGCATATTTGAACTCTAAGCAATCCTTGAAACTATGAAACTGATACTTTTCCTTGGAAAGTGGTCTCCCAACGACCGACTCCTTTGATCTAGGCATCGGGCAATATGGAATGGCAGGCCTTGCGACCATGATTTCCATGGGTCTCCTCGAAAGAGTGGGTAGGCGCACGCTTTGGCTCTGTGGACTCGCAGGCATGCTTGTGCCCATCGTTTCGATTGGCATCCTGTCTTTACTTCCATACCAGACACCCGCTGTTGTTTGGCCCCAAGGAGTTTTCATACTCGTGAGGTTCTTCGCTTATGGAATCTCTTGTGGTCCAATTCCATTTGTTTATTGCGGCGAGATCAGCTCAGTCAGACTTCGGCAAAAGGTGAGAGGGACCACAAAACTTGACGAACAATTGACTTCCCCGGTCTTAACTAACATATCAAATCTTTACAATAGACGTTGGCACTTTCACGTAACTTCTACAACATCGTGAACCTGGTTTCATCTTGCGTATCGCCGTACCTCATCAACCCTACTGCAGCGGACTTGAAAGGCAAGACTGCTTGGATAAGCGCGGGACTCACGATTTTGATTGGCATATGGAGCTACTATCGATTCCCAGAGACCAAGGGAAGAAGCTTCGAGGAGCTCGATATTCTTTTTGGTGAGTAAACAAACTCACTTTAACTTCAATTGTTTACCAGTATGAATCGACCTCACTAAACCACATACAGCCAAACAAGTTCCCGCTCGAAAGTTCAAATCCTACCAGATAAATATCGAAGAGGAGTTTGGACTGACTGATGAGAAGCCGGCCGTGACGACCGTTGAATAATTGGCAGGATCCGTACCATTGATGTCTCCCACCTTCATATCATCGGTATGTCGGTTGCTCATGTCTATGAGCCCCAAATGTACACCCAGTCGACAAGCTGGGTGTGAGGATCATCGACCGTGTTAAACTTTGTCCGGCCACGATACAAAAGAGGACTTGACTGTGTGAAAAGCATTCTCAGCTAGCATCTAACTATATTTCAGCGCCTTGCTATCGCATGGCGAAATCCTCCAAATGCGTTTCATTCACACGAGTACTTATTGGTATCAAAAAATGTGCCATCTATTATGATGATCTGACCTGCAGACCCCAGGCGACGCCTTGTCAGCCTCAATTCTACGTGTGACATGTTTCCCCAGCGTCTTTTCCGAGCAACGTATCTTTGAATGCCTCTACTTCGTCGCCAAGAACTTGGAAAGCCATCGTCATTCCACTGGCTTGGTGCCATAATACGTGGCAATGTAGAAGCCATATCCCTTCGTTATCTGCCAAAAACCGCAACACCACATAGCCGAAAGGGGGAACGTAAACTGTATCCTTTCGGACTGGATTCTTTAAATTGCATGCCCCACCACGGGGTTCCTTCGAAGGATCGAAAGGGTTGTAATAATCCCAGCCGCCTTTGCCTCTATAGGAGGATATCACATAAAAGTCAAATCCGTGCTACTGTTTGTCAGCGTGGCTACCTAGGTATACTGGTCCCTCTAATATGATGCTAAACTGGAGTATCTTACCAAGTGGAACGGGTGTCCAGTTCCGTCCAAGTTGTTTATTACAAGCTCGACCCAGGCGGGCTTGTCACCAGTCCATGGGACAAGCTGGTATTCATCCCAAGATTCTCGCTCCATGGACAAGAGTGGCCTGTTTTGCGGTACCCAATGCGTACGGTTGATAAACCCAGTCGGGACATTGCCAAGGCGATTTAGAATCTGCACCGCGCTGTAAATGACGAATTTTACATCAGGATCTGGCAAGCTTTCGGGAAGACTAGGTCCCTCGACCCTCTGCAGAGACACTGATGATTGTAAAGTTTTAGTGTTTCGAGCCGACTGAGTCGTTCCGGGTGATAATATCGTGAAAGTTTGAGTTGGCTCTAGTGCCAAATTTGGCGACTGGAAATCCCTGCTTTCCGAGTTTAGCAAGACCTTTCACACCGAGGAACGGTGTCTAATCTTCTGACTAACGTGACATACTCTTTATCTAGTAGTAGAATCAGTTCGCTGTGTGAATCTTGATGAACGCTTGGCCATCCAAGGGTGAAATCGACTCTTTCTCCTGGATAGAGAATTCCAATGCCGTTGGGCACGTCACTTGAAACCTCTTGACCTCCGTCTACATGTGTAATGTTGAGCAAAGCGTCTGGTATACTCATTGAAATACCCGCGAGAGATCTGACAATTAGTGCCTCATCATACTAATAAGCGCAAGGTCAGCGAGAACTCACCCAGCATTAATCAGGCGGATCCGGTACCGCAGTCTCTTGTTCAACGTGATTTTTGGCTCAAGGCTGCTTGTACAATCAACTGGTTCTGCCGGAACTGCTCTGGAACAGTCAAAATGTCCCATTCCGTTCACTAAGAGAGAGTCCGGGCACGGCTGTGAAAGTTAGAAGCCTCTGAGCGTATGGGGGCGGTGCCTCTTGATTCAAATTAAACTCACCTCATTGCCATCGCTCGTGGAGCTCATGAAAGATTGAAGGACTCTGGAAGATTGGTGGTGATACCAGTCTCCTACAAGAAGCAGCATCTCCGCATCATGGCCTTGTGAGCCACTCCGGTTGACGAGTGGCTCATGGATTACCAATCCTCCGTACAGGCCGTCGCCCCTCTGTGTTTGCGAGTGCGCATGGTACCTAAAAAATAATTAACTCCGTCTGGTCAAAAGTCAAACCATAGTCGTTTCGAGATGCTAACCAGAATGTGCCTGTCTGGTCCTCCGCAATATCAAATCGGTATTTGAAATGACTACCGGGCAGAATCTCACACTGCGTGACACCCACAGGTCCATCCATATGATTTGCCCCTAGTCTCGCGTTAATTCACGGTAATGTCCCCAATTTGGTGATGGCAGACTATATCCGACCTCTCATGTGAAGTCCATGCCAGTGGATCGAAATACCCTCACGGCACGAGTTGTGGATCTCAACCTCTATTGTATCGCCGGGGCGTCCCTCGATTGTCGGGCCAGGAAACATACCTGACATTCCATGCCGTCAATTCGCGTGTCTAAATTTGAGACCGGTTGAGCCATGCCAATGTTACTCACCATTTATGAGTATGACCTCCTTCTTCACGCCGTCTGGTCTCCGGAGATCAGAAGAGATATTCCAAGAGAAATATCTCACCTCTGAGTTCCGTGTATTGTGATCCTCCGGATGCAAAATGATTCCTAGCTCCCGGACTCCCGATGCGGAATCTGGAAACGAGAAGTGGCTGGCATGGAACGGCCAAGCCGGATCCCATATTATGTGCAAGATCAATGCCGTCGAGATCAAAACGGTGATATATCCGAATACAAGGCGAATGTGCCAGCGACGAGAAAGCCGTTCCGGCGATGTGTTCCTGGTTTCCATCATCTGAACAAGGTGTCATAGGTTTTGTGGTCAACAAAGTGACAGATTCTGCCACCCGCGCAGTAATGATGTGGGCCATGCGTCTCAATATCCTAAGCCAGTGTATTCGTTTTCTTGACTCTCAATATGCTTGTCACATTGCTAGCCGATCCTAGCCTGCCAGGTGACAAAATTTCTTGTAGATCAAGCAAAGTTTCGCCATGGGACCATCGATCCATATGAGGAGTGTTGGTTTTAGGGGTACTGTGATGAGACCTGCATGCTGCGTTGTTACCGCACGGTTCCACACCACTGCAGCTCGCAGAGCAGAAGGGACCCTATCTCTAGCCGAAGGTCGGCACGTGGGCAATCAGAGCCTTGAATTATTGGCAGCCTGGTTACATTGCATCCCAATAGCATATCTTTTATGCGGATACCCGGAACATATTCTACGAGTGGTGTGGACCAGAATCCCTGGAGAAATCTCGGCAACAGAGCCGACAGGCTTGTAGTATGTGCGAGTTCCGCAATGCGAGTTGCACATCATGTCATGCCGCCTGCCTACCTAGGAAATCTGTTAACGCCATTCTACCAAATAATTTTTGAACAGGTGTAAAGCAATAATCTCGCGAGTATGGCGTCTAGATCCGATGTTACGCAGCCCAGAGGACACAGGTGTTACCGAGCACGTGCGATGTGGTAGAAGCTGAATTGGATAGCCTTCGGGCGGGAGTCGGTCCCACCTATATGGCGTGAATCATATACAGTACGTTCCTGTATGAACATGCTGCTATATAATATGCCTACGGTATCCATTTATGTCCCGCATTCGAGTCTCTACTTAAGACCGAGCTCGTAAACTCGGCCACGCATACACCATCATGCTTCGACGGTTTGGTCTGTTGGCCCTTTGGCGCTTTGCAAGCGCTGCATCGCTTGCAGATGTCAAGCATGTGGTGATGCTGATGCAGGAAAATCGATCCTTTATGCACGTATGTGGTAATAATTAGTGACGACATCTTGGTCGAGCGACTGAAAATAACTTTGCGGTCCAACCAGTATCTCGGGACGTTGAAGGGTGTCCGCGGGTTCGCTGACCCCAATGTCCAAATCAACCCAAACGGGCTGCCCGTATGGTACCAGTACGTATGCAAGTTTCCTATAATTATGTTGTGTCTTTTAGTATCTGAGGTTGAAGAGGCTGATGGGAACAGAGACGTATCGTCCTTGACCAATGACACCGATTATCTTTTGCCTTACTGGCTGAACTACCTTGGAGGCGACTGGCCTAACCGCACACAATGTCTAAGTCCTGGGAGTAACTTATGGCTTCCGACACAGACTGCTTACAATGGGGGTCTGAACAATTTGTGGCCGGTAAAGATGATCCGTGCAGGTTTATCTAATTGAGTGAACCACTTTAACTGACAATCTTTACCTGATTATTAGAGCAGCTCGGCTCCTCAAGCTTGGGCATACTACAAGCGACAGGATATCCCATTCCACTATGCACTAGCGGATTCATTTACCATTGCCGACCATTACCAAGTCTGTTACCTGTCATTCTGTTAGAAACAGCTGCATCGAACTGACAGTGAGTTCAGGCAGGCGTTATGTCTGCCACGGACCCGTAAGTATTATGATAATCATCCTCTCTATGAGATATAATTGAGGCTGATAATCAATACCATAACATCTAGAAATCGTTGGATGTGGCAGTCGGGGTCTATCAACGTGCCTGGTGGCCCCCAGCCACTAGGAGCAGGCGGCGTTGTGCTCGACGACAACCAGACACCAGGTCGGTTCTTCTGGACACCAATGATAATCCACTATCTTGTATAAGAAAAATTGATTGTTTACATAATCACGCACAGGTTGTGAGGCCACGGATCTCAACTGTGTTCCACTATAGTAAGTCTTGAGGACCGAACTTCGCCCCTCACATCTTTTCGGCTAACCGAATAGTTGGCCTGCCACAGCTGAATACTACGATGCTGCTGGGGTCGATTGGCGCGTGTTCATGAATGCCTATGACTACGTGACTAACAATGGACTTTTTTACTTCAATACCTTTCAGAATGCTCCAGAGAACTCAAGCCTTTATCAGCGTGGTCTTGCCTTTAGTGATCAAAACTCATTGAATGGATTCTATTCAGCTGCGGCGAACGGAACCTTGCCTGAGGTCAGCTGGATCTTCCCCCCCGGAGCGGTAAAGTAAGTAAGCCCTGTATTTCCGATTTCATCTCGTATGACCTAACTTCATTCACGTGAACATCCGCCACACGTTCCCAGCGATGGCGCGTGGTTTATGAAGAATATCGTGGATGCAGTAACTCAGGGACCAAACTGGAACTCCACAGTCTTGTTGATCTGCTACGATGGTAAGATGAGGCTTCACGATGGCACCTAGATCGATTCTGGGCTGGTCCAGGGTCAGTGTGTTGCTGGGACTGAGCTGATTCTTTTCTTCACAACTCAGAGGGAGGTGGTTTTGGTGATACTGTCTGGTATCATTCTCCCGAGGGAACAGCCGGCGAGTGGTTCGAAGACCCTTATGGCGAGCTAGGATATCAATTCTCCGGCCCTGGTATGAAACTATACCCTCAACGTCTAGCCTCATTGGCTAAATACTTTCCTTCGTTGTTTTGCAGGTGTTCGGATTCCTCTTTTCATTATATCGCCTTTCACCAGAGGAGGCCGCGTCTTCACCGAACATGCGGATCATAATTCGCATATTTTGTTCGTTGGTAAGAAGCATCCTTCCACTCCTGTTACATTCTGCCCTGAGCAGTATGAAGTTCTTGGAGCTGACGAGAAGGTATATTTTGTCCATAGAGGAGTACCTGACTGCGAAAGGATATGAGAATGTCACCACAACTCAAATGAGTGACTGGCGGCGCACTCATATGTCTAACCTTCTGAACGCCTTTGACTTTGATAACGTGAGTGCTCTCTCCAACAACGTTCGGTTTCGTCAAAAAAATGAGAAGAATAAAAGTGAAATAAAAGACTAGAGATTGGGAGGAAATTCTTACGCGGTTGCTAGCCCGATTACTCCATTCCCGATCTTCCTTCTTCACCATACCCATACACCGACGACGAAGGCAATATCGTCGGCACATACGTGGCATGTGAAGCAACATACTCTGATGTAGACCCTCCGGTTCCCTATGGCAACCAGACACTTGAAGATTCGCTCTACTTCGAAGACGGCTGGAAACAAGTCTACGGCTACCTGACCGAGGGGCATTATCTCGTCTTCGAGACGAACGGTTCTGCCTTGGCCAATCCCGGCATGAATGATAGCTCTGATGTAACGACGACTGCGGCTACCACCGATCATGAGAATATTTCACAACGCTGGATCTTACATGCCCTGTCTGACGCTGATGCCGATTTTGGAAAATTCGAGATCTCTAGCGCTGCAGATGGGAGATACATCACCACCGATGCATCTCTGGCCAGCGGAAACAGCACAGCAGGAGTATTCGACATCGCATACGTTGGCGGTGGGGGCTACAATCTACAAAATAGTGAGGGCAAATATCTGGCCATGGGCGGCAGTGACAGCCTTGTGTTGGCTTCTTCTGGCTCAAGTTGGAGTGTCTACTCCGTCACATATCACTCTTAGGCAACTCGATTCGATGTGTGTGCTGTCGCGATGGTCAAGTATTTGGTAAGACGACTCAAGGTCACATTCTGTTGAAAGCCGCTACACGTCGGATGCAAAATCTATTAAGCATAAGAAATTCAGAGAATAGCAGTATTGGGTCTCGGTATCGAAACTTTATCTTTCTCTCCTTCGTACCTCTTGCCGCTAAGCAAAGAAGGTATCCATTGATGTCCAATTCGAAGCCTTGATTTCTATAGTAAGTCTCGGGAACTTACCTACACCCCTTACGGCTTCTGGCACATGTTCTGTTTCGTTGTCTTTGCCTCAATGGTAATTCCATGCTGACTGTAAAAGTTAACCTGCTACAGTCGAATACTACGATGCTGCTGAGGTTGATTGGCGCGTGCTCATGAACGTGCGAACTCGCGCTGTTGCCACCGCCATGAATGGAAACCCAATGCCGCTCTGCTCACAATTCAGTAGAAGGCATCTAGACTGGCCTGCAGAATGCCGCTGTCCTCTCTTCTTCGGCTCTTCATGTTCGAGATCTTCATGTGCACCGAGAATGAGACGGATGAATATGACAGGATTCATGTGCTAGGGGCCTATTTACACCAAATTGACGTGATTTTGAGAATGTAGTTAGAACGCTACTCGCGAGTCGCTCATCAGTGCCATCCCCCCCCCCCCCAACCCTTCCCCCTCCCTTCCTCCTATCTTCGTAGCTGTAGAGGTTACAAGGTACTGCCTCCTACCTCCCCAATTGCGTACTTCAGTACATTTGGCTTGCAAGCTATCAGGCCTTTCGGCTTATGTTCCTCAACAAATTAACATTCTCAACAAATTCAGGCTACTGGATTCTCTATTCTCACTAATCTAGTTCTTCTATAACAAAATATAGAAATCAGTCTTTAGAACATCGCACGATAAACGATTTTGTAAACATACTCTTCTTCCGCCTAACAGACCTTTTATAAGAGAAAAAGCCTAACAAATCTTGGAAGTGAGACAAATCAGTCCAAGCACAAAATATATAATAAACTCAGGTTAATCTCAGATCTCAGCTTGACCTCACATTTGATCTTAATTTCATATCTCAGGTTTCTTTCATATCTCAGATTGCTTTTATATCTCACATTTAAATCAGTAAATTGTGCAGTAATGAGGCTTAAAGGCGCTCGTGGGAATCTCAACTCAGAATGGACTTATGGTAGCCTCATTTCGAAATCTAAATCGAAAACCGTTAGGCTGAATAGATGGGCTCTTCTTTCCTCTTTCCTATATAACTGTGTAGATTATTGATTTAATCCTCTCTTCTAACCGAACACAATGAACTCATTACCCATGTGAACATTTTCTCTTCTCTCGTACTTCTTCTCCAATTCTTTGGCTAGCTGGTCTTCTAGACCTCTAACGCACAGTTGGCGCGGACTACGACTAAACCTCTCTTTACATCAACAAACTTCCAACGTTATCAGACTGTCGAGCTTCCATCTGAATGAGGACCTCGCATCTCCCGGCTGCGGTCTTTGAAAAGAATACATCGAGAACAAGGAACCGTATTGCGATCGGTTCGTAACTTCTGGAAATTTCTATGACCTTATATATTCAAGCCACACCACACGTACAACATTCGCACTTTCAACCTCCAGGCAATACCCAATTTGGCGACCTTTCCAGTGGCCCTTCCTCTCAGACACATTTCGTGACACCTCAACACAAGAGGCAGGAACGTCTGGGGACTTCTTCCTTCCCCCGTTTACTCTCCAAGACTATGACTGTCTTCTTCTTTGGGCACTTCCTTCTCTACTTAATTGCAAAAAAGACAACCTTCTCACATATTCCTTGATCCTGGAGTCTGCTCATTTCTGCCAGTTTTGATTTCTCTCCTGTCTGACACCACTTTCTCAGCCGAGAAAACTTTTGGCGAGAGGAAGTACATCTCTCAACATTTCCCATGTTTCTTGAGAGTAAGAAGGAGCGTCGTAGTTCAGCGGCAAAGCCTGAACAAAATAGGCAGCAAAAGATCGGATTCCACCTCTGGTGTATGTCATTCTTCTCATTATTAACATACCACCAAGCACTGCGTTAACATTGTTCAAAGAACTCAGCGCTTTGTTGGAAGGTTGAGCAATGTCCAGCCCTTGACTGCCTTTGCAGGGCATGACATTCAGTCAGGTTCACGGTACGCTAGGTTGAGGTTCTGTCCAGAATACGTCTCTGCCTCAAATACCATACCAACGCACCAACAAACCCGAGCGGCGAACTGTTGGTTACTTCGCGCTTCCATAAGCATAGCTGTCAGTTCTATTACATACAGATCTCATGGGAAGGGTCTCTAGCACCTCAAAGGCTGGCGTCCCCCATGATCGCTGTGCTTCTGGCTTCCATGTGCCACTCGAAGGCTTGACCGGCTTGGCCAACCTGATTCCTCAGAACGTTGTCAACTCCTGATCAAATCGCGTAACCTTGGAATTCCTTCTTTTGGTGTACCGGCTATTCCTGTCGGGCTACGAATTAGGTTCCTAACGGTGTAAGTTAATCTAGGATGGACCGTTTATATGCCGAACTAAGATCATATTATCTGCCCTTAGAGCAGTCATCACAAAATTGTCTCATTGGAGAGCTCTCTTCCAAAGACCATCGATGTGCTAGACCTCCCTGTAGTGGCACAGCGCAGTCATGATCAACATTTCAAGCGATCCATTGATCAGTGTGCCGTTGGGTACGGACGGGTTACGGCTCTACAGCACCTGCATGAGACAACAGTGGACTTTGCAGGTATCGAATGGCCAGAGATGGTGCCCAATTTGGCCGAAATGATCATAAGTAACCCAAATTCATCGTCGCGCCCCGTGTCTATTGCCGACGACGCAGACGCGAGCCGATGCACAAACTTTGAGTGCGACCACCGCCTCAACAAGATGAAGCAGCGTTACGAAGACCAAATTAAGAGGCTTATACAAAGGCTGAAAATCCCAGCTATTCGTCACCAACCCGCTTACGGCAATCCTCCCTCAGGACGTGTAGCTCACGCTTCCAATATCCTGGACGATCACGATGAGAATCATGATACCCAGCGACGGTCACATGCCCAAAGAGGGGGAATGCTGGTTGACAGAAACTTGTCGATCAGGAATGAAGAGCTCAATTCGGAAGTGCGGATATTACGTGACAGACTGGCCGTTGTGAACGAATCGAGCCTCAGCGAGAAGGTTCTCCACCTACAGCAGGAAGTCCAAGATCTCACAAGTCGCAAGGAGAAGATGAAAGAAGAGAATGATCAGCTCACCGCTAAAAATGGGGCAATGGAAGCGGGTTTACAAGAGCGGCGCATGCAGGTCGCAAAGTTTGACGACTGCAGTGAGCTGATTCGAAAGGTTCAGGTTCACGAGAAACATGAGAAAATCTACGGCTCGAGAATCGCCAGTCAGCACGCCAAGATCGAAGAACTCAACACATGCCTTACGCAGCTTCGAGACAGATTTTATCAACTGGCCGATGAACACTGCCTTGAATCAGAGGTCGATGAAGCTCTGGATGACGTGGAGAATGAAGATGCACATACTTCTCCGACGCAGCAGAACCAAGGCTCAGGCACTCGCCATCAGTCAAAACGCGTGGCAAAGGAACTCAGCTTCATGAGCGTGTCACAGATCAAGAGCTACGCTCAACAGTGCATGTTGGGTGAAAAGTCTAATCAAGCAAGGAGGAAGATGGTCTCCTATGAAGATTCTCCTCAGAAGACAAAACGTGCCAAGAATTCCAACCAGATATGCGACCAGATTGGCTCCGACCCTCCATCATTTTTGAGTTCCCAGACAGATAATTCCTTGCATCGCTTTACCGGGCGGCATTGAAAGAAGGTGCTGTAGTAGAAATCATTGATCCTTTACTCGACAACGTTGGGGAGCATGGTCTCGTTGGACGTACAAGCAAAAGCATTGAGAGAATCAAAGTCGTCAGCCAATATTGGGTTGCCTCGAAGTGCGAGTCCGATGAACACAAAGAGATCTGTGAAGAGCTTCAGGACAAGTTGCCCGTATTTTGAAAGAACTTGGTTTTGACACTGCGGTTCCGAACGTTCTGTATCTGTTGCTCCAAGAGAAGCTGCGCAAGCGTGGTCTTTCTAATCCAACAAACACGGCCTTGACCATCACTCTGGTATCACAGGACACCAAATCACAGAGAAATTACCTCTGAAAGAAAGTCGAGAACTTCTCTACGTTGGCTGGACAGTCAAACTTGGGATTTTCGCCATGTCTAAGTACGGCAAAGACGTCTTGATCCCGGTTGCTCAGCTCCTTTTCCAACCTATGACGCCGATATCTCCTCTGAAGAGTGGAAGACTCCCTCTTACATTACAGAGTGTCTCTCACTCCGTGGTCAAACCTACAATGGATCGATGGACAATGAGAACATGGTGCGAACTGTCTCGCAGATGAACATCGAAAACGTTACCGGGACATATTGGACAGATATAAAAAGTTTTTCAAACTTCGGCAAGAGATACTTGACAGCGTTATGACGAATGATTCGGCCTCATTGATGAAGAGCCTTCGCCATGGAAAAAATATTACAGGACGCAACTCTGATTATTAGATCCACGAATTTCCGATTATTGCCGGCGACGAGGCTGGTAATGACTTAGAGACGCCTAGAAACGAGACGTAGAAAGCACGGCTAGAAGCGATAGGAATGAGTCACATTGGGACCCATTCCAAAGACTCGCAACAAACGCGAGATCGATCGCAATCATTTCATTCTTCTGTTCTGCATTAAAGGCTTTCCAAGCTGGAAGGAGCGAGATGCGGGTTCGAGCGTTGGTTTTTTAACTCTTGTTCTTTCTTACGTTGTTTTTTCTTTCCTTCAGCAAGCATAGAAAACTTTTGGCGTGTCACGAACTGATAGCAAAAGTTTCCGATATTTCAAGTCCAGGATCAAAGGTTCCGATTCAATCTCTGAGAAATGTAAAGTCAAACTGAAATCAGGTTGAGTGAGCCCATAATCATTGTTTCATGTGAAGTAGCCAATGTAATTACTAATTAATCTTCTCAATTTAGCGTTAGTTCTGGATGTATCATGCAAATCAAGTTCACTTTGAACTACGGGAGGTCATCAACATCAAGAAAAAGAGTTACCTAAGATGACCGTGACTGTAAAGACAATAGTTAGAGAAAATTCAGAGAAGATTATGAACTTACTTATGAGTATGCTCAGCCTAGGTGACGAAGTACATAATAGGACCAGTATCAATCTTTGCAAACGGTACTGTGGTACCTAATGAGTGATACGCTCCCCACTCCTAAACCGCTATGGATTAGGGTTAATCATTGAATGATCATTAACCAAGAATTACAACTCTACTAGCCATTCTCCTGTCTTTATTCTTATTCTACTAGCTATCGGTGTTCTATTGATGTTTACTTTGCATGAATCTCGCGAAACTCGAAGAATAGCAGTGTCCGATTTATGTATCGAATTTTTCTCTTTTTCTCCTCTCTCCTTCATTCTTCTTCTCGCTAAGTAGAGGGGAAGAAAAGTACAATTCGAAGCCTTGTATTCGTCCGTCATCTGCACGTGTGCGTACCTAAAATCCATCAGTGGTATGAGGACCCATACACTTGCACCATCCATACACAACATGTCGTTGAAGCAGGTGTTGAGCGACCTGCCAAATTTGGGATAGTCTTAATTCCTCCACATGTGGGTCAATGAAGTGGAGCTTTGCATGTTCTTCCGCCTTCCCGAGGTCGATAAACGGTCCATTGAGGTTCCTCCTCGAGGCCATGTGTCGGTGCCGGCTCTGCCGTCTTGGCTGCCACAACCCCAACCTTCGGCTAGTGTCGACCTATTGCAGTTAGGAACAGAATTGGTGAACAGGCGAGTGAGTGTGCTGGTGTGTGTGTGGGAGGGGGGATGGGGGATGGGGGGAGATGTCAGGTCCGGATTATCTCCACAGCGTGTTCGTCTTGTCAAATACGGATCTTCCTTTCATGATGAGTGTGCGACACTACCTTTCAGCACGTGCACATTTGGCTCGCCCACCCAAAGAAGGTGGGAAGAGGAACAAATGATTCACCAGCAACATCGCACCTTGGGATACAAACACGGGGTCACCCCTCCTAAATCCTGGATAAGTTCGGTAATTAGTCTGACTTATCCACTCGTATCCCTCTGCCAGGACCTGACCGAAAGCACGTGGGCAAATGGTCAAGGTATAGCAGACGCCAGGGGCAAGAGTCCCTAACTACCCTGACCGGATCCCAGCCCGAAAAAAACATGCACACACCGACGCCTTAGCGGGGTAACATCGCAAAAGAGGAATCGATAATGCGGTTGATCACTGCAAGCCTGATCCACTGTGCATTAGTTGGCTGTTAATCTAGGCGTAGTAGCAAAAGTACTGTAGTCATGCAGCACCGCTCAACTGTATAAGGTCGTGAAATATCACGGCGCATCACTATTCTCTCGTATCTGAACTTTTCTGTTGTCTCCAGGCACCTTCAAAAAAACGGGAAAAGCAAGCCTCAGACCAGAAAATGGTCGTCCAGGCCGTCGTTCTCGCGGCTTTAGCCGGACTGGCTGGTGCAAGCCCCGGGATCAGCAACATCCAAACGCATACCTCCTCGGACAGCAGCGACTGGCGCAGCAAGATCACTAATGTCGTGGTGCTAGTAGAAGAGGTATACTTACCCTAGGCCTTCCATACTTACCCTGGACTGCATCCATACTCACCCTAGAAAGAATCGCAGCTTTGATAGTTTTGCCGGCGGATTAACGTATAACAGCACCATCGACGGTCTTCTACACCACAACTACTGCAACAGTCTGAACGCCAGTGACCCGTCAGAGGCTGCTGACATCTGTGCCGGGCCCTTGGCTGCGGATGTGGCCTCGGATGATCCCAACCATAGCATCAGCGGCGTGAACATGCAACTCTTCAGCACATTCCACCCCAATGAGACCGCGGTGGCCTTGGCGGCGGACTGGGAGTACGAGACGATGCGTGGATTCGTCACGGAGCAGTCAATCACATTTGACACCCTGAACAAGACAAGAGCGGCAGAGGCGATCAACTACTATGTAAGTGACGGACGCCTGATTCAAGTGGGCGGTCCTCTACTAAGCTTCGTTCCAGACACCTGAACACATTCCCGTTTTCAACGCAATCGCGGAGAATTTCGTGTTGTTCGACAGGTGGTTTTGCTCTGTGCCGGGACCCACAAACCCCAACAGAGCTTATATCACAAGCGGCACCTCCCACGGCCATGGAGAGAACGACGACGCTTTTGACGTGTACGGGCTCCCGCAGAAAAGCATATTCCAGGCCCTGAGCGAGAACAACATTACCTGGACCAACTACCAGAACAGCACAACCGGACCCGGGTAAGTTTATTCAACTTGAGTCTTGTCCCATATACACGAATGAAAACTTACTGTCGAACTTAGGCTAGGATTCAACCCAGATGCAGCGTTCTACTCGGTCAGTATTGTTGCGACGTCGCACTTGACCAAACTTTCAGCGCCCCCCCCCCCCTTTAGTCCCCCCAAATTTTTCCTTCTCTTTCGGCTCCGCTCCGCCCAACACGAGAATGAGCGAAAACATTTGAGACCAAGTTGGAGAGGGGAAAAGAAAGTTTTGTTCTATGGTCAACGGGTCGCTAACAATCAAAACCTTCAAGTGGACGGCCCAGTCTGGGGCTAACGCCACAAACATCAAAGCGATAGAGCACTTTTACGCCGATGCTGCAGCTGGTACCCTCCCGCAATTTACATACATCAACCCAGAATGTTGCTCCTACCAGGTAAGTATTCATTCATTCATCGTCTCGCCTTGAAGTTCACAATTGTGCTAAACGACGCACAGAGTTACCACCCACCCTCGCCTATCGTTCTTGGAGAAACATTCATCAAGGGCATCTATGAGGCCATCCGCAACTCACCTCAGTGGAACACGACGCTGTTCATCTTGACGTTTGATGAGCACGGCGGATTCGGTGACCATGTGTACGCTCAACAAATACGCCCTTCATGTTGACCAATTTGAAGCTGAATTTATTTCACAGACCTCCTCCTGTAAATGTTCCCGCGGGGGACGATCTGACATACACAGAGACGGCGCAGGACGGCCAGAATATCACCTTCGCCTTCGACCGGCTGGGTGTGCGGGTACCGACGATGCTCATCTCGCCGTGGGTCGGCAAGGGATTGATCGAGAACAAGGGGCAGAATTATGGTGGCGAATACACCCACACGAGCATCCTCAATTTCCTGTCACAATTGTGGGGTATCGAGCAGCTGACGCCTCGAGTCGAGTACTCGTCCACCTTTGAGCATCTCATCCTCGACACCATCAGGAGCGATGATAGCAGCCCGAGCATCTTGCCAGAGCCGGTCGCTTGGTAGGCTGAGAAATTGCACGATGGGGAGTCACAGCATTGGGGCATTGCAGGGGTTGAGAAGCACCAACAAGGAGTAAGATAATAAACGGGGTGAAAATCAAATCATCGTACCCAAATTGTTGCTTCGTGCTATACTGTCTTTCCCTCGTGTTCTTGTATAATGGGCGGGCCGGCGCGTTTCTCTCAGGATCTTCTTCTTATCTTGAAGAAAATGGACTGCTCCATACCAGTGTGGCGCAGCACTCGGCAGAGCGCTGGACAGCACTGCGCGTGCATGTTGCTGCCTGCTGTCCGCTACCAAGGACAGATCTTTCTCTCCAACGGCAACAATCTCATAGAGACATCACTGAGTATCTTCAAAGCGCCATTGTGCGAATAAACTCACATCATCGACAGGCCAGCGCATAAGGCCTCCGGGTCATAATGCATCCCGCCATGCTAGTGGATCCAGCCACGCAGCTCAGCTACGTTCTCCTTCACAGGGACGTCGAAGAAGGCTTTGTTCATGTCCCAGCCAAAGACTCAGCCGGCAATTCTTCGAACCTGTGTGTGATCTGCTGTCACGGTTCCGGACAGGGAGAGCATTGTGAGACTTGGCTTCCCTTGGTGAGGGAAATCAGCAAACACGCCCAAGTTCTGTTTTATGAGAGACGGGGGGTTCGACAAAGCACGACGGCAGTCTCGCATTCCCAAGTGCCCGAGGAAGCCGTATCCGATCTTGATATCCTCCTGAAGGCTTTGCGGCTGAGACCGCCGTACATCCTCGTCGCACACTCCTACGGGGGCGCCATAGCACGACAATTCCTTCAGTTGCATCCCGCACACGTCGCTGGTATGGTCCTAGCAGAAACGGGCCAAGAGACCCCGATCAAGCACGAGGATGAGCAGTACAAAAAACAGATCCTCGGTGCTAAACCCCTGAGTGTCATTCAGGCCAACTCGCTGCTGGGGAAAAGTGGTGGTACTGTGTCTGCTGAGGAGTTGAGGCTCAGGGACTTGTGGGCAGCGGAGGACGAGCGGCTGAAGAGAGCCCAGCTCGGCCTCAGCTCCAATGCCCGGTACGTGCGGGTGGACGATTGTGGACACAATGTCATCCGCGAGCGGCCTCGCGTGATCGCTGCTGAGGTCGTCTGGGTTCTTGAGAATCACCTCCCAGCGTCAGCACAGTTGCGGCAGATTTCAAGCTTTAGTAGCAATTTCCAGCGCTTGATGCGGCTCCTGCATCGCAAAAAGGAGGGAGAGGAGACATAGGCAGTTAGCGTGAAGCTTTCGAGTTATTGCTTTAGATTCATGTTTTTTCCGGTGGCGTCGCGCAAAGCAATACAACCAATATGCTTTGCACGACCCAAAGTTGTGTGAACCCGGTATAACTCCGAAAGCGCAATAGTATGGAATCCCCGTCGCCTTCGGCGATTGCAACCGACGACGTCATTCACATCTGCTCCTCTTGAGGGGTTTCGACATAACGAGTCTATCTGAACATATTTCATCCAAAGGAAGTTCTTTTTAACAGAGTCCTCTCCAACGCGACCGATGAGTCTCTGATTACTCTCTGCGTGAATTCCTCCCCATCGCTAGATCATTTTCGGATACTTAAACTCCAACCTATAAAATGGCTGCAGAAAATATACCAAAGCAGATGAAGGCCATCCAGGCAAGTGTGCAATTAGAGCGTCGCAGTTCACTCGGTAGGATGCTCACCGCAATGCTGACACCGAGGATTCGTCTTTGCACATTCAGGTCGTTGAGTTCAAGCAACCCTATCAAATCAATACGGTCGATGTCCCCGATCCTACCACACTCGGTCCACATGATCTGCTTGTTAAAATAGCCGTGGCTTCCTACTGTCATACGGACAGCATGATTCAGCAAGGGATCTTCGGTACCTCACTGCCAGTCATTGCTTCTCACGAAGGAGCTGGCACCGTCGTGGCTGGTGGGGCGTCCGTCGAGGACTGGAAGGGGTCACGCGTTATGTGTGGACTCCCGTTTCACGCCTGTGGCAAGTGTGTCGACTGCACCAGCCCGACAGAGTCTTGGCGGCAATACTGTATCCATGGTGAAGGCCACTGCGGGGTACACAAGAACGGGTTCTTCTCCGAGTATGCCGTTTGTGATGCGCGCTCAACGACAAGACTGCCTGACGAGGTCAGCTTTCTCAGTGCCGCACCACTGGCGTGTGCAGGACGAACTGTATGGAGAGGGGTCGAACAGGCTGGTCTCGCACCGGGCCAATGGCTTGCTATCGTCGGATCGGGAGGAGGTCTAGGACACTTGGGAATCCAATTTGCCAAGAAGAAGGGCCTGAAGGTTGTTGGGATCGATGCGCGGGACGATGGCCTGGAAATCTCCAGGAGCATGGGTGCTGATCTTGTCGTGGATGCAAGAACGGGAAAGGATGGTGTCGTCAAGCAGATTCAAGAAGCTGTTGGTGGCCCTGGGGCGGACGCCACTGTGATGCTCTCGGATGCACCGTCGGCTGCAGCCCTGGGGTGTGCAGTGACCAAGATGCACGGGACCATGGTTCAAATCGCTCAACCAGATGAGGTTGTTATCCCATTTCAGGAACTTGTATTCCGCGACATTCGGTGAGTTTTGAGACGTCTTGTAACAGGTTCTCCAACTCCCTTGTTTCTTGTTCGGCCAATAGCTGACATGTATCAATACTTGTGTAGCATTCACGGTAGCGTAATCTCGTCACCGCAAGAGAGCGAAGACATGGTTCGCTTTATCGCAAAGAACGGGGTCCAGGTCAAGACGAACGTTTTCGACGGCTTGGATAAGATTGAAACTTTGCTGGAGAAGGTTGAAAGCGGCAAGATGCAAGGAAAAGCGGTGATCATTGTCGATCAAGATCAGATAGAGAAGGAAAAACAACTAGGCGTCAAATATTAGACCTTATGAGGTTGAATGGTCGGAGGAAAGCCGTAATAGGAACCTAGGGAAATGAAAATGAGCCGTGGCTGACGAAGAGCCGAGTATTCTGATGATTGTGAGTTTCTGTCAGACGCTGAGATGAGCCGACGAAACAAAATCTATGGAAAATAGAATCTTGGCCTCATGAAAGGCATGACCCACGCCGAACCCAGTTTACAAAGTCCGGCTGCACGGTCGGACGGCCAGCGCGGCCGGACTGGCAAGCTCCCGTTCAGCCAAGGTTCGACCACAAAGCCGGAATTCGCTCGTGCAGCTCTGACTCGAAAAAAGTCAACACATTATAGCTTCATTGTGATCACCATCTGGTAGAGATCATAAGTACCAAGTAAACACTTAAATCAAATCCTACAAAGTGTTTGATCTACAAGTTCTTGCAGGTGGCTGCTGCTGCTCATTCATTGGGCCGTGTTCGGCAAACGGCATCCCCCTCCGGATGATGCAATCCGGCTTTGAAATCCATTCATGCGGGGACTGTGAGGGAATATTAATAATGCGATAGCCCTCCACCATAACATCGGCCTCTGAAGCATTGTAGGCCTCACATACTTGATTCATTCACTAACTTCAAGACACCCAAGTCGTCCTCGCCGTTATTGTACACAGTGTATCATCCAAAATGGGTTCGAAGGACGCAGCTATCAAGCTTTATACCAACCATGGATGTCCATGTAAGGCGACATCTCATTCACTGATGCTGTGACTATGAGAATAGCAACAAGCTAAAATCTATTCTAGGGGCGCATAGGTACGATATTTCTAACCTGGATCCTCAAGAGTCCAAAGACAAGACTACAGAAGTCGCGAGAACTCCACGTTGGTCCTGATTTTGAGACAGCCGAACAGTTCAGACAGGCTAATCTGAGGTATCTTTTAGGGCACACATCACCCTAGCGGAACTAGGAATTCCTTTTGAGGAGGTAAGAACTTTTTGCTACAGTGTTCTACCAGTCTACAAGAGAGGGTGTGGGGGGAGGGGGCTCAGTTAAACAAGACACTGAGGTCCAGGGGCGACAAGTGACGTTGGCGAGAAAATCCTAGAAAGGGCCGTCAACTATTACAATCGCCCCCTATACACTACGAAAAGAGAGAGGGAAACGAGGGAGAGGGGTGGGCGGTTGCGAATGTGCTTAGGTGAAAATGACAGCTGATCATACCGTCTCTAGGAAATCATCGATCTCGGCGTCCCTCGCACCCCGGAATACCTCAAAGTCAACCCGCGTGGACTTGTTCCTTCTCTCTCCTACAACGGCGAGATCATCACGGAGTCCGCCATTGTGGCTCAGTTCCTGGCCGACACTTACCCAAGTCACCTTCTTCCGGCCTCTTCAGACCCCAAGGGCCCACTTGCTCGGGCCCGCATTGCCTTCTTCGTCGACGCGTGGTTCTCCAAGTGCAACGGCTCGTACGCGAAGACGTGGCAGGCTAAGACCGACGATGAAGCCGCTGGGTACGCTGATGACCTGGTCAAGGCCGTAGTGAAGGAGATCGAACCTCTGCTCCAAGACGCCGGCCCGTTCTTTGGAGGCAGCAGCAAGCTCACCTTTGCAGAGGTGAGTTAATACCCTCACTTGATTTCACACATGAACTCCCTAGTTACCAGCGAAACATATACGAAATGCTAACCGACTGGAATCAGTGCCTGACCGCACCATTCGTGCTCCGTCTCAAGGTATTTGCAAAGCACGGGCTTCTGCCGACCAGCCTCCTCACCGCGTTTGCCGAGCAGGCACCTAATTTCCACAAGTGGTCCGAGGCAGTTATCAAATCGCCGAGTGTGACAGGTGTCTTCGATGAAGACCTGATGGTTGAGAAGATGAAGGCGAGGGTCGCTAATGCGAAGGTGTGAGCGAGCCTGAGCCTTTTGTTCTTTCGGCTCTCTGGCCCTACCTGTTCCACTTCAAAGAGCTTCCGGTTGAAATGGCAGGACGTGAGGTATGAGCCTGGGCCGAGCAACATAGCCCTTGTAGGTCAGAGCAAAAGATTGATTTTGTCCGAATAGCAAGTACGGCATAAAGGGAAGAGCCTCTTGCAAACCCATATCTGTGAAGTTATACTTGTCAACAAATATCCCCACCTTCCTCGCAAAAATATGTATTGTTCAGGGGGCTGGTACACTTTTGTCTATCATTTGTAGGTGCTGTCACAAGTGTGTTGCACAATCACTGCGTATCTTCAACTATTCCTCAAAAATTGCTTCATAACCATGTGTGCATGTCATTTATGTTGGACTTGCTGAGCACCAAGGCAACAGCCAAAGTGAATCAGGCGGCCCAGTTTGTTCTTGTAAAGCAAGCAAATATTCACGTTGTTCTGACTGATGGACAAGTTCTGGAAATTGGAATTGGACATCAATTGGTTACCCAAGGTTGTCACTTTGGGTGGTCAGCTCATCGTATAAAACATGCACTCACTCACCTTTCTCATCAACCAAAACACAAGTATTTTCTTCTAAGTTTTTCTTATCCAAGTCAGATGGATTTCAATTTTTCACAATAGATTTCAGCTATCTATAAGACATAAGAAAATAATGCACGATCAGTTTGAGACGCATACAACTAACTGACAATGTCCCTCAAGAGGGTGCAAGGTATCGGACAACCGTTCTTGATACTCATGGAAGAGCAACGCGTACTGAGGCACCAGGCCCACCGCCCCCGGTGATTGAAACACACAATTCATCCCACCAGGCAGATTCGAAACAGGTGAACATCCAGCCAGGAGAGCTTATCTAAACCGCCGCGCCATGCCGCGATCCCGGCTGGAGTCCATGGAGTACTTTTCCACCCTGCCGCCCGTGCGCTGGTTCCTTCTCCTAGCTCGGATGGCGGCGATGAGCTCCCAGGTCCAGTAACCCGTCGCGACCGCCATGAGGGCGAAGGCAGCCCAGGTCAGGCCCTGGAACTTGGAGCCGACAGTAACCTCGAGCCCGATATCGTCGGCGTTTTCTTCGTGAATCTTCTTGACCATCTCAGTGGCGCCAACTGTGTACAGGAGGCTGCCAATCAGGAGAACGAGGGCCGCAGTCAGCGCAAGACCGAAATTGGCAACCAGAACCCTGCGGCCTTTCTGCGGGATCATGAAGAAGCCAGCTGCCGCGCCGAGTATGGAGAGGCCGGTAAATATCGCGCTGACAATGTAGATTGCGGCCAGGGCCTCAAACACGGTCGGCAGCTTGCTCAGCTTCTGCTCCAGCTTCTCGGTGAATCCAAGATCCGAGAGGGACACATTGAATGGACCAAGACTCAGTTGCTTGTTGAGCAGGTCAGACATGTCCATGGAGGCTGTTCCAGTAGGTTAGCGTGCTGTCCCTCAGAATGATAACATTAGCTTGGGCAGGTTCTGCCCGTTCAATTATAGCTTACAGAAGTCCAGTGGCCTGAGAAAATTGTATTAGCATTTTGAAAGGAGGAACCACAAAAATTCGAGAGGGGATACGGGGAGTCTCACTTGGTACACGATGAGATATTCAGCCACGCGCCCGGCGCAGTGGCATTTGGAGCGAAGTCACCTTGGCAGAGGTCGAGAACGTGGAACGAGTAGAACTGCTCGATGCCCAGCTCTTTCGACAGCTTGTCCGCGATATCGTTGCCGACGTCGTTGAGGATGCTAGCCGCCTCGCTCTCCACAGAACCAATGACAGCAGTCGCCGAGGCCTCGATGGAGCTAAAGAGACTACCTATGCCGCCCAGCACGCCCTTATCGGTCGATGTGGGAGTTGCCGAAGTTGTCGTAGCCGTGGTCGAGGAACTGCTGCCACCGTCTGCGAGATTTGCCAAGAAGTTCTGGCCGAGAGTGGAGGTATTGACCATAACCACGTGGTAGTCCTCCATGAAACCCTTCTGGCTGCCGGCAAGCAGCGCCAGGATGGTGAGCACGAAGCTCACAATGGAGGCGACGAGCGGTATGGCGACGGTGAACTTCATGATGGGCGTTGGGAGCCTGGAGACAGAATTACCGCCGTCTTGACCCCAGGTAGGGTGAAAGTCGGGTCTCTTAAGGAGCGATTCGTCGTCTAGAGAAAATATCGATCGAGACTGGGTGAAAGTGTGCCTGACGCGTTTGGAGGAAGGCGATGCACAGGTTTGTGAATGGTTTCTTCGAAGCTGCTGAGATCACAAACAGGAGGGAGGAACAAAATAAGGAAAACGGGTGAACCAGGTTTTGAGTCCAGCTCAGCCAGTCGCGGCTTTGATGAAGGGATTAAGAGCGGTGAAAAGGGCCCTTTTTGGCACGGCGGGAATGGTTCTAGGGACGTATAGAACGTGGCGATGTGGAACAAGGTTGCTTTGTGGATTCCCGGTTTTGGTGTTGTGGCGTCACTGGCATGGGTGTACTGTAGTAATCAGACTTTCGAGGGCGACGATAAGTAAGACAGTTGACAAGAATGGGAAATAATCTGCAAATCCATTCCGAATTGCTCCAAGACCCCGATCTCCTTTTTGAATTGGGGCTCACCAAGGGGGTTTTTACGAGAGGTTTGAAAGCAGGTTTGGGAACACAACCCCGGAGGTAAAAGGCTCCCATTACGTCTGCCTCTGCGGATGGATTTGCCGTGCTATAGTATCATCGGGGGGTTTTGAGATATTGGGCCCTCAGAGGGCTTGCTCGGTTGGCTGGCGGAATGCTTGGCTGAGGAAGTTGTCGGCGACGGTCGTTGTGCATAGCCATGGTGCTAATGCAGGTGTGCCCACACCACGGAGGCAGATCCCACCGCATGCCCGTGTGTAAGTCGAGGGTCCAGACCCGGGCAGCCAATGGCACGACGAGCAGGGGCCGAAAAGGCCTGGCAGGGGCTGCGTCATTCCTCTACAGACCTCCAAGTTGGGCAGGTTGTCAAAAGAGAAACCTGGCAGCGCGCAAAACGGCCAGGTCTGAGCACCCATCCGCGCTGACTGCTACCGTACACCAAAAGTCGTCTCATGTCATCTTTAAAGAAAGAGAGAAAGAGGCTGCGATTCGTTTGTTCTATAGTAAAAGGGTGGAACTCGTAACAAGCGTGCAGATCTCCGCAGCATGCACAAGGTCGATCGAGGAACCGCTGCCCGCTCATTTGTTTCAACTAAGATGGACTAGGCAGGCCGTGCAATGACTTTCGCGTCCTGGTGTTTTGGCATGCATTTCCAGCCTGCCCGCCTTCAGGCAGAACGGCTGTCAGTAGTCAAGAGATTTTGATCTCAGGGCACTTTCTTGCCGTTTCGTCGTCGATCTCGGGGACGATGCAGGGTCCACAGCCATGGTGGAGCGCTCCTGATCACTACTAACAGCCCCGGGCACAGGATCCATCAAAAAAGGAGATTCATAGGGCATGGCGCCTTTGGCAGTCGGCGTGGATCGCAACCCGTCCCCGACCACCAGAAGGGAATGCTGGGAATCCCTTCGTCGTTCATATATATGCTTACGTGAACCTCGCTCTCTCTGCCTGTCTCTCTTCCTTTCTCCTCCTCTTCCCTGTCCACTTTGCAATTGAGTAGGGATGTCCGATAGCTAAGATTATGAGCATGAGTTATAGAGACAGTGAGACGTCTCTTTTTCTGAATTCCCTCGCAGGGCATGTTGCCTGGCAGTGCCTGAGAACTAGGATTCGCATTCAGTCGCATGTGAGGACTAGCACTGGTTGAAGCCCTGGAAGCTCCAGCAACCTTAGCATACATACAAGTGCTCGCCTCAGAGAAGCAGAATGCGATGAAGGAGCCCCTGGAGTTTGCATACCGGCATGTTACGAACCAGACGATTTAGATTGCAGCCCTAGAGAGGCCAGTGTCGTGGCATCATTAGCTCCAGCAGCCATGGCGTTGAAGAGGCTTGATGTCGGTGGATATTTTGATCACCTCACGGCCGTTACACAAACACCTATCCCGCAGCATTGGCCACCACCAGCCGTAGACTTTCCGTGCTACTTTGACCCCGCCAATGTCCATTGCCGGGTTTATACATCAACGTTACTTTCCCGTCGACATGTCGCCGAAGAAAAGAGCTACCTCCAGTCCCGCCAGGAGCGCAAGAGCTCCGAACCCGATCTGGAGCCTGGATCGCCGCCTTTAGCCTTGTCTGTTAGAAACATTGGCGTATGCTGAAGGAAGACCAACGCCTTGAGAGAACGATACGTGGAATCGTAATCTCGTGCCGGGGGTTGTGATAAGCTGGAGTAATGCTGCGCCTAGTACCCGCCAGACGACCACTGCAGAAGCTTCTTGTTACAACGATTACAGACATATAATCCACAGCAATACCTTCGATACGGCAGACAATTGCTTGGATGCAGATTGCTAGTGTTTAACTATCCTCCCTCAGTATCTATGAGACCTCCCTCTCTTCTTCTTTGCTTGTTGCAGACTTGATGTCTTCTTCAACCTTCTACAACTCCGCTACACCAAGAAGGCGACGCAGCTGCCAGAATATTCTCCAGGCCTCAATCGCCGCTAACCAGTACAAGGCCATTTCGACAAGGTGCAATGGATAGCGAGCATTCTCCAGCTGTGCAAGCTGTGCAGAGATTCAGTGATGACAGGTGAAGGCTGGTTCTTAGACTGACTGGTGGGTAAGGATTGCACAGCAGTTCTCGTCCTTGACCCGAATAGAGGGGAGGGACTGCTGGGTAATGTAGTGATGACGTAGATGTTGCTATACTTTACTGCGACCCGCTATCCTTTTCCAGGATAAGCCCAGGGTCCCAGCATGCACCACTCCACTGGGTCCGTACGCTCTGCCACTGTGGCATGTGATCACCTCATCTTCTTCATCCTGACTTGACAGACCAGACTGCTTGATCCACAGCTAAGCCAGAGCAATTGATTTGTTCGGTCAGTTCATACGCGAATGAACGAAACACGGACAAACACACGCACCCGCGCGCATACACACACAAACTATGGGCATCGACCCTTGCCAGAACGCGCTTGGTTCGAGGGCGACTGGGAGCGGCCCATCCTCAAGTCTACACACAGGCGTCACAGATGATACCAGTTCGCGTGGGCACAAGCGCAAGTTGAAGGCTGAGGTGCCCGCTGAGGACATTCAGGACTTTTATGCAGCCGACAAGACCTATGACGGAAATTCGGAAGACACCCCGCCTAAAAAGAAGACGTCCAAGACAAAGGCCGCCAGAGCCGAAGGTGGCGAGAAGCGCCTGCGACGGTCCGTCCATATCCCAACACCTATGGCTATTCTGACCTGCTTCCAAGATGGCTCTAGAAGTACCGTTTGACTAACCATGCTTACAAGATTCCAGGTTCCGCGACAGACCGCCTGCCTCCTTCGCTGCCATCTTCGAGCGTGCCACGACACAGCGTTTCTTCGTCCTCTCTCGCACCCGAGGCGGCACCCAAGATTGCCCAGAGCTGTACCTGCAAGTATCCGGCAGCACGGGCAACATATACAATGTCTGCATCGCCCGTCAGCCCACCTGCGACTGTCCCCATGCAAGAGCCGGCAACCAGTGTAAACACACCATCTTCGTCCTCAAGAAAGTTCTCCGCGCCAAGCCCCAGTATGTCTACCAATTGGCCCTTCTCAGCGCCGAGCTGAAGGAGATCATCGACAATGCGCCCGACGCAACCACGGCGGAGGGTGGTTCCGACCCCAAGAACAATAATCGCAAGCCGGTTGAGGGAGACTGTCCTATCTGCTTCGAAGAGATGGAGTCTGGCCCCGACAAAGAGCAACTGGTCTGGTGCAAGGCTGCCTGCGGCCAGAACATCCATCGGCAATGTTTCGAGATGTGGGCTGCTACAAAGCGCCAGGCAGGTGGCGGCGCTGCCGCTCAGATCCCCTGTCCATACTGCCGCAGTTCCTGGGAGGGTGATGAGGAGTTCACAAAGGCCATTGATATCAAGCAGGGGAAACTCACTCGCGAGGGCTACTATAACGTTGCTGATCAGGTCGGCGTCAGTACCCGGCGAGACTATCGCACGTACAGCCCTTGGTTTGGTGGCAATTATCGCCGTCGCCGCAGGTTCTTTTAGGGAGTGGTCCTTTGTAAGCCCACGTTCTGTTGCTCCCGAGACAATCAAGCTTAGTCCAAAGTACCAGCTAGACGGGAATTCGGCTCTGTGACTTCTCTTCACAGTGCTCGCTCTACGCAAATAACAGTCATGTTCGTCGCGGGCTGTCTAATAGTAAAGTCGATAGAACCATCCACGCTGGATTTTCTTTCGCACGATATGTCATGTCACAAGCAACCATTGGCACGCTTCTTTAGGACTGGCAACTAATGCTGAACAGGTTTCATGCCATCGTGACAAATCGTGTTGGTTTGAGAGGGATGATTAACGGGATCTGATCCAGATCCATGGCCTGCCACCGTCAGGTCGTTATCCAGGTACATGGCAGGCTGTCATGACTACATCAAAACTTGACAATCTGGCAGCTTTCCAAAGTTGTGATCCGATCCCGCCTCTTTGTGTGCGTAATTCGTAATGGCCAAACGCCAACAAGCTAACGTCCTCCAGCGGTCTACTGGTCCATTGTACCGGCCAGGAGAGCGTATCCGAGGTGTGTTAAAGAAGAACACTCGAACTTTGAACGTGGCGTCAAAAACAAGTAAATCGCCTACGGCCGTTGCCATGCAGGAGGAACTATTCCGAAAGTACATCCTCGATAAAGAAGCTGTGTATACTTCTTAGATTTATGTCGAGGCAGCATAGGGAAGGACGGTTGTTTATTCAATCTGTTGCCTTTTCCACCTTCACAAATTCTTACTACCTTCATTGTGCATCTTGCATCGTGTTCTTCTAGAAGTGGCCTGGATTCGCAACAATTGCTCGAGAATCAAACGATCGCTCGACGCACTCCTTCTCTCGTTAGGTTACGAAGAATCCAGATGAAACGTCTTTCAAGGCCCCTCTAGCAGACATCATGATTCTCAAGGATCTTTTCTTTCTCTCGTTTGCTGCCTCGAGTTCTTGGGCACAAGCCAATACGGTAGTCGTCGCGACAGACTCTGGGGAGGCTTTGGCTGACACTGCTCTGGCCTTCATTTATCAGCTTCCTAACACTCCTTTGGCCCTCAGTGGTGGAACATTCGATGGCGCTGCTAATAGTTCAGGCGTCTTTACAAATGGACCGTGGAATATGACGGGTGGTGCACTCCTCACGACAGGTTTAGCGATAGACGCGACCTTGCACGGTAATCAGTCAACAAACAACAACTTCAACGGATCAAGTCAGTGTGGCAGTGACTCTTTTGACGCTTCCACTCTCACTATGAATGTCATTGTGGCAGGAGGATACTCTGGCTTGACTGCGACATTGGCATATGCATCCAAGTTAGTGAAACCGCTGATGAAGACACCGCGCAAGTTGTCAAGAGGACCTGCTAAGAATAAACTAGTGATCCACGAGATGTCATGGTCATTCTTGTGGACGACACTCCAATTGCGAGACTCAATTCATGCGATTGTGGAGACTCCCTCGAAATTGACGCATCGACACCACAAACGAGCACAGGATATCTGGACGGACCGACCATTGACTATGATAGTTCTCTGGATCTGTCAGATAGCGAACGCAGCAATTATCAGTTCACCTCGAAACCAATTTATATCAACTATACCACGACTCCTGGGGCCCATGATATCACCTTTGTGATATGTGATCTACAGGATGCCTTTCTCGACTCAGCAGTCTTCATCAATAACGTCGATGCAATTCCACAGGCGCAGTCCTCGTCTTCATCGTCATCGACTTTTTCGCCATCGTCAGCCTCTACGAGCTCTATGAGCAGTCAGAGTGTGTCATCGAGCTCCTCGCTGCCTATATCTACCAACATCGTCTCAACCACATCCAGCTCCATGTCAACTATCATGACAACAAGAAGCAGTGTGCAATCGAGTAACGCAATAGCTTCGGAGACCTCCTCCGCCGGCCGATTGTCATCAGTGACTCCAAGACCAAGCTCGCAATCGACCGTCTCATCATCCATTATTCAAGCTTCATCTACAACACGGAGTACCTACATCCTTACGAGCACGTCGTTGTTCACTAGCTTCTCCTTATCGCCAACGCGTAGTATCAGACGCAGCATGGATACTATACTTGCATCGTCAATCAGTTCTCCATCTGTGTCTACGGCGATAACGAGCGAAGTGTCTGCAGGATCGACTTCGCGGTCATACACCAGTATTTCCTCGGCGCCCATCCAAACTTTGGCCTCGACACCGATTACACCGGTTGCGTCTTCCTCCCCCAGCAGCATATCGTCGAGCTTGAGCTCCGTGACACTTCCAACATCCCGCACAGGTTCGGTTTCGACAGGGCCTGGGACCTTTTCTACAAGTCTAACTCCCTCGTCACTATCTTCTACATCCACAGAAACTTCAGCAGCCTCCACCACCGTACCCCCTCCCAGCTTACGACTGAGCAGCACTTCGCATTCATCATCCCCGGCCTTTGCAAGCTCAGCAACACCAATGAGTCTGCTGCAGACTTCCTCAGGAATCAGGAGCCTGGTAAGCTCACCAACGTCGGCCCGGAACAGTCCGAGTACAGTCGCACCGATTCCCTCTCAGGCCCTCACAAACTTGATTTCAATACCGTCTCCGTCGACACCCAGCTCCATGAGTCTGTCAACGTCCGCCAGCTCAAGGACGTTCAGCTTGAGTGCGCTGCTTTCAGGCTTCTCATCTACAGGCTCTCGCCCACAGCCGAACCAGACTCCGACCTTCTCTACAGGGAATTTAATCGGAGAATCTTCAACAATGTCTATTATTCCATCATCTATCGGCACGCCGGACGAGACTACAGTCTCAGGACCCAGTCAGACACTGGCGGCACTCTCCAGCTTGTCATTCCCGACCTCGTCTGTTTCCCCAAGCCAGGGTGCCTCGACAACGGGATCCGGTAGTCTAGTTTCGCTTGCCCCTCCACCGTCCAAGGGAATTGATACACTTTCTGCATCAACACAGGCAATTGGATCATCCAAGGCAACGATGAGTTCTTTGTCAGCTAACGGCCCCTCGACCGGGAAATCTGGTACTCTTACGAGTACGAGTCCGACGAATGCGCTCGCACCCACAAATATCATTCCCTCCCCAAACTCTCAAGATAATGACAGCACAGTGCCCAGCACCACGACAATAACCAGCACGACTTTGATAACTATTGAAAGCGCGGAGTATACGACTATCACCGTTTGGGCGGGCACCACACCCCCGCCACCGATGATCCGCCTCACGAGAACCGTCACGGTCTGTCCATTATGCTCCAACGACATGGAAACTGGGGCGCCGTCGGCTCTTGCTGGGCTCCGAACACCTTACGCAGGGCCGCATGGGACCGCGCCGCAGACTACTAGTGTTGCTGAAACTTTAGTGACCACCCCGAATACGATAGATAGGGTAGAGAAGAGTATCTCCTCTACTACTGAGACCGAGATCCGCACACTAAGCGCATCAAGCCCCTCTTCAGCTTCAAGCCCAGTCAGCAGCCGAGGCCCAGATAGTCCACCAATAACCAGCCCCCGCCCACCAATGACCACCTCAGGCCTAATCGGCACGCCGACGAAGAATATCGATAGTACTTGGACAACGATCCCACCCTCGACTCATACCGCGCAGATGATGGTGGGATCAGGTGCTCAGACCAAAGCAACGCTCGAATGCTTGGCGCACCGAGTTGTTGCCTTCGCAGTGCTTGCTACTTTGGTGGGTTACTTGCGCTAAAAGGAAAAAGGAAAAGAAGAAGAGAAGGATAAATGAGTAACGCCACGTATGTCACATGGCCGCCTCCCTCTAAGCTTTTTGGACGGCAACATCCGTCTGCACCGTCCAGCACACGTGGCGAACCTCGCCGCGGCCTTGGCTAAATATAATATCAATTGTATGCGCTAATGAGGCTCTTTGTGGTGTACTAGTAATTAAAGTCGGCCCAAAATCAAGCAACGGTTGTTGACAACATATATATACAGGGATGTCAATATGTGGGCGTTTGAGCAGGCAGGTAGATGCTTGGGCCATGGGGAAACCGGATGAGGCACTGGTGGTTCTTCTCCTAGGGTCTTTTTACTTCGGATAAATTCTCGTCAGATCAAAATTATACTGTCTGCTGTGTATGTCGTCTTGGGAAGATCCTACTCCGACAATTGTCTCGCCTGAATCGCTGAATAGAGGGGAAGGAAAGAGGATGAGGGGGGAAAGAATAGTTCTGGCCAGTGTGGATCGGATGTTGACATCCCCGCTCTTGCATGTCGCTGACGATGGTCATGGTCGTATAGATTGTGGAACTCGAAGAGTCCCATGTGTGCAAAAGCCAATCCAATATGGTAGTCGATGAGTGCAATACCTGGCCCACCTGAGTGGGCTTGGGCTCAGATAGTTCTGGAAGCAGGCGAAATGTATTCCCAAAGCAGACTTGCTTGGTCCTGCGGTACATCTGAGCTTGCAGAGTGTGGGTACCAGGTTTCGCATGGTCATGAGAGACGGTATGCACCTTTGAGCCAGATCCGCCAAGCTTTACCGACGATTCGATAGTTTTAAGTTCTATCAAACATTTTCCTAGCCAGGTCGGAACTGTGAAGTCACCGACGATGCATCTCCAAATGATACACAACGACCTGATGATGTCCTGTTCTCGTCCTGCACCTTTCCAATCGTGCCGAGGACAACGGATCAACGGTGCACACAGTTACTTCGTCTTGATGAATGGCGTGCTGAACCTGGAACCTGGCATCTTCTTGCGCCACTCACTCACAACACTTCGAGTACTACAGGGTCTATAGCCAACGTGCTGGGCCCAGGAGATAACTACCCGGATAGGATGGTCTATTCAAGAATAGTAGGATTCTATGGTGGTACCTTTGCAGCAGAGCGAGGCCACGCGACCGCAACGTGTGGTGTGGTGTATCCCTGGGGACCTCGCAACCCTCCCAAGCCTGTTAGCATGAACCCCCCCCCCCTCCTTTTCTTTCATTTCAGCCTGCACCAGCGGAAGACGCGCATACGCCCGGCCGGGAGGCCCCACCAGGACAAAGCCATATTGCTACCGACCACGTGCGCTTTAACCAATCGCAGAGACTATGACCGACGTACCGGATTCTACTGCCGTGCGCAATGTCGCCTACTGGGGTCTTGAGCAGTAAGGACCAGCTGCGTATTTGTCAACCTGGGTATAGCCACTTTCTTGACGAAGGAGGGGAAAAGGAGAAGAAAGGAAAAAAAGAAAGAAAGAAAAATGCACACAAGGATGTGTCTCTGTCTAGGGTTTTTCTTTTTGGTGTACAGTACAATGCTACTCTGGTAGGATTGAGTAAAATGATACCTCGCGTCTGATGTGGCGATGACGAGATTCCACCAAGATCCCCATCCTTCAAATCTAAATTCTGACGGAACTACGGCACTCTACCCATGAGGCTTTTAAGAGATGTATATAAATTACCAAGACCCGTCATTTTTTCCTTTTGACAAGTAATAACCTGGCCTAGTCGAAGTATTTCCAGCCAGAGCCCCTCTGATCTTCCCTCTCCCCTTTCTTCCCCCAGCCCTATATTCAATCCACCCCCGTCTCGGTGTATAAGTGTGGCTTGTGGGCTTGGACGCCATGCTACCCCTCGCACTGCTGTCTCTGGGGCCCTCTGTGGCCCTGGCTGCCTCTTCTGTGTATAGCCCCTCGTTCACCACATGCCCTAACGAGACGCTGGTGAGATCTGCAGATGGCATTTCCACCTCCGAGGCCAACTGGGTCGCCTCGCGCAAGGCAAATGCCGACACTGCCCTCGAAGCGTGGCTGGCCACTGCACTGCCTGATGTCGACACAACAAGCCTGCCCACCATCGCCCTGTCGTCCTCGGGTGGTGGTTTCCGAGCTTTTCTTGTTGGCGCCGGTGTGATCAAGGCCTTTGACGGCAGAGACAGTAATGCAAGCACTGCCGGGCTGTACCAGGCCCTCACGTACCACGCTGCCCTGTCAGGTGGAGCGTGGTTGCTGAGTTCTCTCATCACTGCAAACTGGCCCACGATATCCTACCTGGAGACCACCGTGTGGGAGTCCCAGCTGGCCGGCGGCATCCTGAACTCGAGCAGTTCCACGACTGTGGCCGATTATAACCAAATCGCCGAGGACATCATAGCCAAGGCCTCAGCCGGTTTCCCGGTTTCTCTGGTCGACGCATGGGGCAGAGAGCTGTCGTACCAGATCATGGCCGGCGGACAGGGCACTGCGGACTTCACAATGTCTGACATCACCTCCCTGTCAAACTTCACCTCCTTCAACGTCCCTTTCCCCATCATGACCGCCACCAAGATCAACTTCTTGACGGGGGAATGCGTTCCCAGCGAGGACGAGGCCATATTTGAGTTTAACCCGTACGAGTTTGGCTCCTGGTCGGATGATGTGTCCGCCTTCGTGAGCACCGAGTATCTGGGCAGCAACTTCATGAACGGTCTGACCTCAGAGTGCGTAGTGGGCTTTGACAGGATCGACTGGGTCCTGGGAACATCGTCCGACATCCTGGAAGAGTTTATTTGCGACACCGCCCTTCAGATTGATGTCACGGAGGACTTCCCCACCTCCATCGTCGGCATCATTGAAGAGTACACCCCGACCACCGAGTATGGATATTCCATCCTGACCAACCCGTTCAAGAGCTTCAACTCCACCACGGCCACAACCACCAGCTCCGTCTCTGGGCTCGACACCCTGTACCTCGTCGACGGGGGCGAACCAGAGCACAACGACCCGATTCTCCCGCTCCTCGAGCCCAGCCGTAACATCTCAGTCCTGATCATCAGTGACAATGGCAATGATGAAGACGACTATCCCGACGGTGCGGCTCTAGTCGCTGCATATGAGGCCACGCTGACCGGACGGTTGGCCGGACGATTTCCCCAGGTCCCCGCTGTGGGCAACTTCAGCACGAAGCAGGCGCAATTCTTTGGATGTGACGACACGGATGCGGTGACTGTCATCTACCTGCCCAACGCAGATTGGACCTTTGCTTCCAACACGTCGACGCTGCAGCTCGAGTACCCGGCCACCGAGACAGAGGCGATGATTACCGATGGCTATGAGGTTGCGGCGCAGGGAGGAGACGAATCGTGGGCAACCTGTCTTGCCTGTGGTATCATGGTGAAGGAGGCTGGCTCGGCGAACTTGCCCAGCGAATGTGATGCGTGCCTGTCAGAGTATTGTTGGTACTCTTGAGACGATAAAATATCATGAATTCCGAATGCCGAGGAATCAGAATGGCCAGAGGGGCCGTGCAGACAGACTCGGTCGCACAAATGAGTACATAATTATTCCATCACATCCTGAAATGAAGAAAGCACAGTCATGAAAGAAAAAAAAATAACATAACCAAGGCCTACCTTGATGGATGCAGGCGTGCACCGTGGCGTAGTCTCACCTTGAGTTACTACTTTACCTAGCTGAAACCGAGTGTTAGTCCACAATGCCACACGGATCCCATTTGAAGGAACGGAAAGAAGAGAAGAAGGAAGAAATAGAAAGGAAATGGGGCAAAGGGAAAACAAAGAACCTGCAGGCCAATCAATCCACATTAAACAATACCCAGGTGAATTCATGCCCAAGGTTGATTAAGTAATCACGTTGCACAATCTAGAGTGGGCCCGGCGTAGACGTGTCGTCACCCATTTGATCCGGAGCATTCCCCGGGGCCACATGCGACCACCATCTGCACACATACAAAGCTCCTCCTCCTCCTCCTGCTGCTGCTTGAGCAAGTGCGTCCCCCAACACCGAGCAAGCGAAAGCCTTCCCGCTGACAAGATGACCGACTCCAGTCCTGCTGCTCTTGGTTTCTCAAAGTTCGTTCCTCCCAAGGATGTCGAAACCCACAAGGATATTCAGTACTGCTCGCAGGGCCATGTTCGGCAACGCCTAGACCTGTATCTGCCGAAGCCCGAGTCCCGCAGACCCGGGAGGATCCCGCTCATCGTTTATATTCACGGTAAGTTGATACACTCCTCTCCAACTCGAGATCTCATTATTGTGGGCTGGAAAGAGAGAGAGACAGAGAGACAGAGACAGAGAAGGAGGATGAGAGGCTGACGCATGTTCCCAAAAATACCAGGTGGCGCGTTCATGTTTGGTTCCAAAGAGTCCACTCTGCTCCCTGGCCGACTGCTCTCCAAGGGAACTGCCATTGCCTCACTGGACTATCGCCTGAGTGGTGATGCCATCTTCCCCGCCTCCGTGGAGGACTGCAAGTCTGCCGTGCGTTGGTTGCGGGCTCATGCCTCCGAGTATGATCTCGACGCGCATCGGATCATTGCGTGGGGAGAGTCAGCGTACGTTGTACCGCGATTCCTGCCTTCTCGTCCTCGGGGCTTGAGGAGTCTCGAGACCTGTTGTGGCTACCGAAAACACGAGGGAGTGGCGTGACTCGGAGACTTTTCCCTGTGCAACAGCTAAAAGAAAATGACCACTCCGACTGGCTGAAAATGGCCACGAATGGGCTATACACATATCAGCTGTTGGATGCCAGTCTCTCCACACTGCTATGTCTCGGAAGAGGATTTCCAAACAATCTCTTTCTTTTGTTGTGGTTGGTTGCATACTGACGCCCATGATACTGCCTCAGCGGTGCTCACCAGGCCTCTATGCTGGGGGTCACATGCGCCAGCGCCAAGGGGGACGAGTTCGATGTTGGTGACCATCTCGACACCTCTAGCGCCGTCTCTGGTGTGGTCGCCTACTATGGTCCGACGGATTTCCTCCAGATGGACAGCCAAGCTCCCAAGGACGGCAAGAGTATGCTGCACGATCCTGTCGACAGCCCCGAGTCGAAATACATCGGTGGCGCCATACAGGAGATCCCAGACAAGGTGGCCCGAGCCAACCCTATCGCCTACATTTCCGACGACGAGAAGCCGCCGCCCTTTTTCCTCGCTCATGGGACGAATGATCACGTAGTGCCATTGTTCCAGAGTGTATTGCTGGAAGGAGCACTGAAGGCTGTCGGTGTGCCAGTGACATTGCACGAGGTGGAGGGGGCTGATCATGTCTTCCTCGGGGCTTCAAAGGATCAGATGAACGCTCTAGACGCTGCGACGGATGAGTTCCTGGCCTCAATCTTCAGCTGAGTAAGTCTAGATATATGAGTCGACCATGAAGCCTGTCATGAAGGCGATCTTTGAGCTTCACAAAAAAGACAACGGCCCATGGCTTGTGTGATTCTGGGCTATGATACTTGGCAATGACCCATGCTGCCTCCAGCAGGCCGTCAGGCTACAACAGGGTCTAGAATGTAGTCTGCAACTCAGGATAGCCTTTGGCCTGAGCCTCGAGGTCGGTAAAGACGGCTTCAGATGCGTCTTTTCCGAGATGCTCCATCCGTGCCGTGTCTTCTTCTTCGAGCCTCTCCATTTCCTCGACGGGCTCCTCCTTCTCCTTGTCCTTTTCGTCCTTCTCGTCTGGATGCAAGGCCTTGTCAATGCCAGAGGACTCTCCCACTAAAAGGAACTGTGCGTTGGGGATGAGATGCTTAGGGAGGGTTCCCATCCAACGCAGCGATCGAAATTCGTCGAGGATCTATGCACACGTCAATTATTGGACAGTCTATGCGCCCGGACTTAACTTACGTCCTCGGAGAACTCGGGAGACTCTGGCAGCTGCGTGTTTGCGGGCGCAGGATATTGTGGATTTCGAGTGCTGATGATCCAGCTACCCTTCTCCTTGAGACCCATCTCTGTCTGGACTTGGTCAAGCTTTTTGGGGAGGGTCAGCATGTATGCCAGATGGCTCTCCCTCCCGGTAGTGGTGATTGCGTATACCCCTTCGCCAAATGGAGAGGCTGCAGGGGAGTGGCGGTCGATACCAGCTTTGGTCTGGTAATCGTTGGACGCCAGGAAGCTCTTCCGGAGCTCATCGAACGACGCATCGCTCTTCTCGACAAAGGCAATCCAGCGGTCTCGTCCAGACTGGGGAAAAACCTTTTTGGGAACGGCAATCAGACGAGAATTGCCAGCATCGCCGATAGGACCATCCCCAAGTTTCGCGTCCTTCGGGATGGGCCGGAGGATGATGTAGCTGCGAGCGATGTCGCTAACCTTGTCGGGGTGGTCAATGCCTATGCGGCCGCGGAAGAAGAAGTAGATGATGCCCTTTTCGAGGATATTCGAGGGCGTCGAGCCATCCCGGCCGTGAGGTTCGACAGCGCTGTCTTGGTCTGTGACCTCGGATTTCTTCTGTTCAGACTTGTTCTCGTCATTGTCGTCCTTGTCCTTCTCGGCGGTAGTGTCATCCACCACCTCGCCCGGCCCTTCTTCCTTCTTGGCCCTTGAGTGCGGGAAAACAGTGTCAGTGGAAAATAAAGAATTCATTACTAGAGGATTTGTAGAGATCCAACTCACCCGTTCAGAGACTCGTCCAAGGTCAGCTGTCTTCCCTCGTTGCCTTCCTTCTTGGAGGCTTTGGATGGAGGCAATGTCGCGGACTCGTCTAGCTTGTGCTTGTCACCAGCAGTTGCACCTCTGCCTGATCTCGTCTGGGTCATTGTGGCAGCGTGTGATTCTTCGATATGGGTTACGCAGAGGTCGAGCAGCGTGTAAATGAATACTGAATTGGTGCAGAGGTCAAGGGGGCGTCGTGTCGGTGGATGAAGGAAATGAGGACGTGTTTCTGACGTTGAGCCCCGAGGTTTTATCTGCACTTTCCCTGCAATAGCACGTACACTGCAAAATTCAAGGACGTGTTGATTAGCTTTTGGCTTGGGTAGTACTTTCCCCTCTCGCGCAGAGACGCGTCGTGCACTACAGTAAACGAATGTCTCATAGATGATGTCATGCTTGCCATCATCATCTAATCACTGCATCGTAAAAGGTGCAAGGTAGACACCTGAAGGTCAGCCCCTCGTCTTGACCAAGCAAGCGTACGCAGATGTAAAAGTAAATCGCTGCGATGATTGGGCAATACGTAAATAGGCATCTCAAGTCATTATCCCGTCCTGATGTTCTGTGCAGGCTCTCTGTTATTGGCTACGGTATTACATGGCTCAACGAGCCAACTTGTTGCAGTCCGACATGGTCAAAGTGTTCTGCTGGCATGCTGGGATACTTGCCCATAGTAGTTATTATTCATATGGACCGGTGCTGGCTGATTTTCTTTTTTTTCATCTCAAAAATCATTATTTATGAGGCTTTGCCTACAGTAATTTTGTGTCACTTCAATGCTGCAAGAGACTTTCGAGCTTGCTCGCGAGCCACCTCCGTACAGTATTCCCGGGCTCCCTTATAGGTCCCCCCCCCCCCTGGGGTGCGCTGGCCTGCACTGCGGCTGTTGCTGAAAACTCTTCCACAGCAGCCCGGCCCCCCTGCCTCTACTCGATGTAATTGCGAAATCACCACCACCACTCATCCATCACCCTGCACCTACTCGACGACCCCGACTCTCTTTCTCCCTCAATTTTCTACTGCAAGCTATAACAAAAAGCAGCGGTCATGTTCTCTCGTCCACCACAAGTAATATGACACAGGCCTCCGATCATAGCTACACACCAATGTTCGTCGTGAGGAACTCCCCTGGAGCTGGACAAGGGGCTTTTGCAGTCCGGGAGATCACAGCCGGGACGGTACTACTGCGGGCTGACAAGTTGACGGCGCATGTTATCCTCAGAGAGTATCGTGGCGAGGTATGCTGGGAATGCTTCGCCTACGACCGCGGCAGAAAGCTAGTCTCGCGTGACCAGATCCGTGGCTTCACGTTCTGCTCACAGCGGTGCGAGTCAACCTTCTTGAAGCGAGAGCACGATGGCGTCTGCCTAGAGGCATGGGCCGCCGTGGAGAGATCGTCTAAGCTAAAGTCGCGGGCATCAGAGGACGGGGCAGAGGAGGGAGCCAACAACATGACACAAGGCGACACGAAGCCTACAGCTGTGGACATCGACGAGGCCTGGCATGCGGCGGCACCTACGGCTGCGTCCATCGTGGAGGCCCGAGCTAGAGGAGCACAAGCTACGAAGGGGAACAAGAGAGCACTCCAGCAAGCACTATCGAGCCCGCCACCCCCAGATATCCTCAATTTCCAGATGCACACGATCCTGACCCAATATACTGACTCGGTCTCATGGGGTTCGATCTTCTCACTGGCCCACGATCCTTGTCCGTACGCGTCGTGGCAAGAGCTGGATCATTACGTCAAGTCATACCTGCACCTCCTCGCAATCTTGCCAGAGGCCCTGTTGCCCCTCACCAATGAACAGACCCTACGTACCATCAAGTGCCACGAGGTGCACAACAGCTTCGGTATTAGGTCCCTGGAGGACGGGGGCTCTGAGTTCTTTGGCTTTGGCGTATGGCCCTGCGCCAGCTACTTCAACCACAGTTGCCTTCCGAACGTGAATAGGCGCAGAGTCGGGAGGACATGGGTTTTCCAGGCGAGAAGTGATATTCAGGACGGCCAGGAGCTATACATCTCGTATCTGAATGGGGAGGAAGACATCCTGACTACAGCAGAGCGGCGGGCAAGGTTGCGGAAGCACTGGGGCTTCGATTGTGCCTGCGAGAGATGTCGTGGTGCGGGATAGACTCTTTAAAGGTCATCAGCATGCATCGATGATGATAGTCGACAAAGAGACAGAGAGTGTGTGCGCTTGTGTGCGTGTGAGCAACTAACTGCCTGCAAAGGTTCTCGTCAGGCTGGGCAAAGTCGCAAAGGCACCAAGCAACACACCGTTCGTAGGATTTCGCAATGCCTGCGCAACCCACATTACGGGATAAGCTTAGGCAGAAGCTTGGGCAAATTCTCGGTACTCCATCCGAATGAAGCTAGAGACATGGCCTAATTGGGAGTACTGGGCGCGTTTATACGGAAAACAGTATTGCTCCATTGGCTTGACCCGTTTGCTGTCAGCACTTGACCCCCCGATAGCATCCACACCTCGCCAGATATGGTGTGGTAGCAGCTCCAGGCAAAGCAAAAGGACCCAGCAGCAACTTATGCGTCACCTTGTTACTTTCATGGAATGAGGCCTGCTGGCAGAGGCCTCATTCGTTTGACGAAGGCTCCCATGTCACCCACTTCCGTTTTCACATAATTACCACGCTTCCTGCCGGCGCCGGCTCCTTTGGTCAGAATCTGGGCTGTCCTCACAAGTCCACAACATCATCCCAACAATAACAACAACACCAGCTGCAACACCGTCCGCTACTTACTTGCCATCAGCAACCATGTGGTCACCTATCCTTGTCGTCTTGGCAGGCGTGGCCAACCTAAGTCTCGTCCAAGGCGCCTCTACCACGTCCACAAATTCCATCCCCAAGTCCACACAAGCCTCTTCGTATCTCTCTAATGTGTGGGCCGGCCAAGGCCCCACGCCGACCTGGGCGACGGGCAAGTACGCCACGACCCTCGCATCGGCCCTCTACAGCATGGAGACCTCCTTCGGCGGCCGTTCCGACTACACCTCCATCGTCGACGCCATCTACTCTGCCGCGTCCAAGGGCGGCGGCTCCAAGGCCGTCGCGTCCCTCAGCGTGTCTCAGTGGAACTGGGGGGACATTACTACCAACGGCTGGTACACGAGCAACGTCCCCAAATCCATACAGACTGAGGTTGTCAAGTACGACAGCGCCTGGGAGAGCGCTATCACGAGCGTCGAGGCCAAGGCCACAGCCACTGGCAATGCTGCCGCGCCGAGATGTACGGGCATGGACATAGTCGGCGTTGCTGCCGGCGTCGCTGGTGTGGCCGCTGTCGCTGGTCTTCTGTGAGAAAATGAAGGCCATTCTCAAAAACAATTAATCACCTTGTGGGAGGTCTACCTCGGGAGAAAGTCACTTATTGCTTGGATATCACCTGCCGTCTGAATCGAGAAGAATGTTAGCAAGGATATAATGAATCAAGTCGATGTTGAATAGTGGTCATTGTTTCCTGCATCTCATGCTAATTATTATATATACACTTACTTGGTGTGTATGCTTCTTGCTGAACTGTGTTGTCCTAACCAGAGCCATCCAATCCACTTCGGTGAAGACCAATCTTCCAATGCCAGTCTTGTCATGCCATAAATAGTGTTGCGTCCTGCGAGTCTACGCACACAGGCTTCAGTTCTTCAGAAAAGAAACTTTCACACATGGAGAGAGAGGGAGAAAGAGAGGAGTGTGAGAAGGTCATAGTGGTGTGCATTTGATAATTCAATGTCCTTTACCATATCGGTCCATGTGACGAGACTCCCATTTCATCGTCCTTTTTCTGTTTTCCCCTTCTTGAAACCAATAAGAAAACGCCGTGACTTAAGAGCTGTGTGCTCTTGACCCGACTCCTCAAGAGTCCCGAAATCCTCAACGCCTTCATCATGACAAGTGACAAAGTAGTAGAGAAGAGAAGTATGTACAGGAAGAAGTATTAAATAAAGGGCTCGTTGCGAACCCCCCCCCCCTTTTTTTTTTCTTCTTTTTTTCTTCTTTTTAGTTCCAGACGGACCGTTGTCCGCTCCGACTCATCACCAACATCTCAAACCCCTCGACACGATTCCTAAGAGCGGCGTTCTCCTTTGCCAGCCCCCTGTTCTTCCTCTCCAGATGTGCAATGTACTCGGTAGCCTTGCTCAGGATGGTGGCCTTGTTGAGCTTGTGCGCAGGCGTGACCCCGCCAAGGTCCTCGTCGCCGTCCAGCCCAGCCTCGGCCTTGATCTCCTCCATGACGTCGGCCCCGTCGTCGTTGTTGTCTGCGTGCTCGAGCCGGTGGACCATGACGCGCAGGGCGGGGACCGAGTCACGCAGGGCCGCGATCTTGTCGTTGAGGTTGGTCCGGTACCTCTTCTCGATCATGTTGTGGGCGGTCTTCTTGGGGCCCAGGGTGGGCCTGGTGCTGGAGCCTTCCTTTGAGGACGATGCCGAGGTATGGCGGCGCTGAGGCGGGGGTGGGGAGCATGATGAGCGAGGTGAGGACGGCGAGGCTGAGGAGGAGCAGGCGTCTGATGACTTTCTCTTGAGGCTGTTGCGGGCTGGGTATCGTCTGTCTTTGGCTGATGAGAGTTCCTGTGGGGAGGGCAGGCCAGAGTTGGTCATGGAAGGTTGCTGCTGCTGCTGCTGATGTTGTTGTTGTTGTTGTCGTTGTTGTTGAGGCATATTGAGGTTGTTAAACTGTGGTGTCTGAAACAGAGGCCTTGTATCGTTGACTCCCTCACGGCCAAACACGACGTCGTCAAGTCCAGTGTTTCCAACGTCCATGGAATCCAGGACAGGGCTCACGATAGGTATGGATGAGAGGTCCGGGCTGTCGAGGAGCTCGGTCTTGAGGAAGAAGTCGGACTCTGGAGACTGTTCAGCCTTGTCCCAGGCAGCCCAGTCCTCACCAGCACCCGAGTTGGAGAAGGAGAAGCCGTTAAAGATGGGAGAGATGGGGGATCCGGATCCTGGCGAGGGTGCCGAGTCGGTGGTCAGCTCTGCGGCACTCCAGTCTTCTATGGAGTTATAGACGGGCACAGAGAAGTTTTGGGGATATGTCTATAGTAGCAGAAGAAACAAGGTTAGATAAATGCGATTGGAGGACATGAACGAATGGGACGGGGTGCCCAGGACAATAACAGGCAAATTATAAGAGAGAAGAAGCAGAGCGAGAAAGGGTGCGAGAGGGGTTGGTGAAACCCAACTAGGGTAGAGTGGTATGATATTTCCTCAGTGGGTTTATATCGTTTCGAGCAACATATGCAGCCTCCCGAGCTAGTGTGGCGGGGGAGAAAGCAGGCCATTATAACGTTTCAATGGAAGCACAAAATGGCATGGAAACGCAGCCAGAGAGAGATGAATCAAGACAACGGGGAAGCGTGATAAGTGGGGTCACTGGGGCCCCAAAGACAAATAAGAACAACCAAGAAAAACTGACCTGTTGTCGCTTGAGAGTGGAGGTTGAGGAGGAGGAGGGCTGCTGAGGGTACGTGCCGAACAACATAGATTGTTGGCCGACAGCTTGCAAGTCTGCTAGATTGAAACTGTCCATCTGATTGGCAGTTTGGGGCGCTTTTCGTGTGTCTCTATTCGGACGCTGTGTAAGGTGCTATGATGATATTGATAGACGACCTTCTTAGGTGATGGGGCTGAGAAGAGAGACAGAGAGCAGGAGGACGGAGGGCTTGTTTGTTTTCGAAGGGAGGAGGGTCCGCTGCGTGTCTGGTGTGGGACGGTAGTGGTTGTGGTAACAGCAGGGGTGTTGTCAATATCGAAAGTTGTTCCGCGGTGGTAGGGTTGGGTGATTGATAGATCTCTTCTGGGGAGACTCGAGTGCGTGATGTTCAAAGTTGGGTGATGATTCTCAAAGTGGTGGTTTGTGATGAAATATTATTACCGAATCCTTGGTGGGATGATGAGGTTATCGAGCCGTGGTCCAAGACATCCGATGGCAGATACATCCCAATAAATATATACCTGCCATCTCGTCTTGGGAATTCTCCTGGCGCCTGACGGGGCCTCGGGACTCTTCGGCGAGAACCTGGGAAGGGGGAGGGATGAGCGTGGCCCAGGGCCTCTTGGGACCGACGACCTACCGGAGGACAAGGATCGAGACCTTTGGATGCTGTGCAACGTGTGGACCCTTCAAACTGTCGATTATCGATCTGGCATCATACGAGTGGGCAATGCCCTGGGGGGTGAGAGGGGGGAGGGGGGTCGCTCCCGGGCCATCAAGCAGAGGCCGAGCCCGGATGAGCCCAGCACACACTCACACTCACTCTCACACACACACACACATATACACTCAAGGGCACATGGGTCTCGGGTGAGATTCCGAGACGCGAGGCTAGCAAGTACTGGTTTGCAGGGGGGGGATGTTTATACGGTGCAGTATTTAACGAGCGCTATGAGAATACTTTTCTTTGTCTCATCTACTGGTGTGATTGCCCACTGAACCCACCTTATCGAAGAGGTCCTCCTCTAACAGATACCAAACTTTTAAACTTCGAGTCCCCTAACTAAATCAAAACGGCCCCCTCCACCCTTTTCCCCTTTCAATCAGCAAACCATGGCGACTTCCGGACTACAGCGCCTGTCATGGGGTTTTCTATTTTTTTTTTTTCCTTCCCCCGCTGGTATTTTTATTTCCAGCTCAAAACCCTCCCCCCCCAGCAGCCCCCCTACCGGAGAGTAGTTGTTCGATGTCACCTACTTTTCAAGTAGACAGGCGGCTAGCCCCGTTGACTTGCATACTTTCCAGCGTTACGGTACTAAGTGCCAGCTATGGTCCCTGGAAACCGGTGAAACCCTCTTAGCCTTGGAGGGTGAACCCCTCTCCTCAAGATCGACATCCTGTTCAGGGTTCATGTAAACAAACAAAGCAAGACGTCGTCGGCACATTTATACTGTACGTTAAACTTGTTCATGATACGCCAAGTCTCTCCCTCTCTCCCTCTTCCTCAGTAAGGTTTGCGATGGATTTGACTGGGCGCAGTCTCCCGCCAGAATACCCTATCCTACTCTTAGTCCGTCCAATAAACCACCGCGACAACGATTCATTCAATCGTCGGTAGTGGCCGGTCTACCCATTTGCCGAGCGGTGAGTGACGTCTCCCTCGGCCGAAAGGCAGCAGCAAAAGATACATTCGAACACAGTAGATCATGATGAAGTGCAAATCACTCCCAGATGTGTACTCGGTCCCCCCGCAGGTTTGGAGCTGTTAAACGAGATCCCTCTGTTCCCCGTCAAGATTTGCTCTTGCAGGCGATATGTCACCCCTCGGCTAATCTTGCCCGCTGACAGCTCAGCCCTCTTGGCTCGTCCTCCAGGCTTACATCACAGTGATCGACAGTGACAAGACCGATCCAGACCCCAAAGGTTGCTGCATGGAATTTTTGATAAGATGGCATACCCGGAGTTTGTTACCCACTACGGAATTTTGCATGCGAATGCGATCCACAAAGATCTTGTCTTCCTGGGGCCCATACATGTGAACATTGCACCTGCGAAGATGGAGATCCTTTTCCTCAATGATGGGAAACCCTAGACGGATCGTGATGGAAAGCATAACGTCTCTAATCTCCTCCCCCTCTCAGCCCAAGCCCTACCTTGCCCCTCCCCCCCCTCCCTTTCTTCCCTGCTTGTCTGCTGCAGAGTAGTGGAGTATCCAGACTTTCATTCTCCTGCAGATGTGTCCCAAGAGATTATTGACTGTAATTATTTCCTTTTCTTTATTCTTTGTTGTAAGAGTGCCGAGCCGAGCCAACACACAGGTGTGCCGACAAATTGTCTAAACCGAACCATTCTGCTGCAGCCTTGCAAAAAGTGGCGTGATTCCAATGTGGGTCCGAACCGCTGCCCGTTCTGGGGTCGCGCCACGAGCCGGTGGCCCTACCGTGGCCCTCTCAACGTGTGACCGGGCGAGGCCGCGTGAATTCTGTTAAGGGTCCAAGTCCCCTTGCCCGCAAACGTCGCCACAGGGTGACTTGGTCGAGCATCGAGGGAAGTTATCGTGATGGCCTCACCTTGGAAATTCTCGACTTGCACGCGGCTCCGGATTGATTTCGTCCGAATCGCGGGCTCAGTCAGCCTTTTTCTTCCTTCTCTTTTTTTCTTCTCCTCTTCTTCTTTCTTTTCTCTTTCCTCCACTCTTGCCATATTTGTTACCGACTTGTTACCGGAACACGACCGACCCATGTCTTGCCCCTATTAGAACCCGGATTCATGTGCTAGAGGAAAATAGACAAAGTTTCTCCGGACCGGTGTACCCGACGTATCCGGGCCAGCGACGCCGATCGTCAATACTTTCCAGTAATTACCGCACGCCGTAACTTGTTTGTATCATCACGGCAGATTGGAATATAATTATTTAGGACATTGCACAACAAGCTATCAGATTACGACATTTTGCTATCAGTGCCAATCTTTTGGCAATTACTTTCATCATGCCAAAGTTTCACATCGTCTGCAGATAGGAACGCTCGGACTCCATCGAATTAATTAGAGAATTGATTGAATGCTGCGTTCACTTCAACACTTTTTGCTAACCTCTCGCAGAAACAGAACAACACTTTGAGCCCTCCTTCATAATAAGTGCTATTCAAGATCCTCTCGAGACAAAATCATCCCAGTAGAAGTTTGTAGAACCAATGCCGAGTTACCAATCACCAGGTCCGTCTACTCTCTCTCTCTCTCTCTGAACTAGATGAGTGCATACCCAGCCTTTCTGCATCGATAACCATAGGTGGACATCTACCAGCATGCAACGCCCCTCTGCGCGGAGTAACACAAGGCTTCCCAATGTTGCCACGCCTCCTCCTACTTCTCTCCTGCCAAGACCATACCGACCTCCTTCAGTGTCACACTCTCCACAAAGCCGTTCTTTTCATACAACCGCCGCCCTGGTGGGTCAGCAAACAGGGTGATGTAAGGCTCCCCATCTTCCGGGCTATTGTCCTTGACATAAGCCAACAGATGCTTCAAGACCACGCTCGCCAGTCCCTTCCTCTGGTGCTCGGGCAGGGTAGCCATATCCGCGATATGGAAGTACCATCCACCATCGCCGATGATCCGACCCATAGCCACAGCCTGGCCCTTTCCAAACAGTAAGCCGGATGAAGGTGGAGAAGATGCCTCGGGCTCGGTCCCAGAGGAGTAGGTAATGTGGCACCCGTACAGGCTCCCCGTGACAGCTCCTGCAGCCTGTGCTTCTGTGACGGGTGTGAGGCCGCTTGTTTTGCGCAGATTGCGGTACTCTGAGATGGATGGGAACCCTGCGTGCAATGTGTACCCGGCGGGCAGATCGCATGAGAGGTTTTCCAGTCTGGAGGCCATGATGTAGTGGTTTCTCAGAATGACGATGATGTTGGCTTGAAGCTAAACGAGGCCCCCGCTTTTGAGGAGGGAGAATGTGTCGAGGACCAAGTGGCCGTCTGCTCCGCTATGCTATGTATAAGGAGCTGTCACTTTTTTCGATTATTTCAAGATCTTGGCTAGTGGACCAGACGATCTTTAAGGATAATAGTATCGGGCTGTAAAGTAGGATAAAGGTGAGAGCTCGTTTGTGAGTTGATATCGACGACAATATGATGATTGATAATGACCACAAGGAAGGGCGTGCAACGGCGCTCGGAGCTCGGAATTCGAGTAATTCGAACACCTCAGCCCGACTTTTAACAGACGTTGGCGGAATTGTGGCTTTTTTAAACCATAATAAAGACCCGCATCAAACAGAACAAGAAACGATCAAGCCCAGAAACTACCTAAGCTCGGCATTGCAGCAGATAGAATATGCAATTTGACTATGGAATCTTGCTCGAGGTTGTGAGAAGCTACCACTCTTTTGTATTCAACCTTTGAAGAGTTCACTTTGATTCATGAGACCTAGACGCATTTAGGTGTTCATTATGGGATCGTACCATCCCGTCTAAAGCTGTATAAGAGCCTCAGTAATTATATGCATGCATGTGTTTCTTTGCAGATGAGCTGTTCTTCCTTGACCACCATACAGCTTCATGACAATATCCGTGAGATCAGCTGTCTGGTCGCAGCCATCTGCTCGGCCTGCGCCTTACCATTGATCCTCTGCGGCCCAGCCCTCTCCGTAGGGATGTAGAAGTCGTACCTATCCGGGAAGAGAATGATATTGGCCAGCCTCACGACTTCTGCCTCACCTTCCGTACCGGATCCACGCTCCCGCGGTCCCCTCTCAGCGCCCCCTTCCAAGTTACTGCCGCCGCCGCCGCCGTCCTCGTTGTCTACATTCATCATGTCGGCAGGAGGCTCATCCGGCGTTGGTGTGCCGGCTCTTGTGCAGGGCCTCGTCATGACCTTGCTCCCGTCCCTGCTCAGCTCCCATGGCGCTAGACCCATGGCCCGCAGGCCCGCGTCGCCGCCGACCTCGGCAATCTCGGCTTTGCCAGGGCGTCCCTCGTGCGGCGCCTCAGACCCGATTGCACTGCCTGCAGAGTCAAAGTCCGGTCCCGGCTGGCCCTGCATGAAGGCCTTCCTCTGTCGAGCTAGGAACAGCGCGTTCGTCTGCGTCAGTGGACAGGCAGGCGTGTACATGAGCATGCTGGGCGCAGGGCGGTCGGGCTTCGGGGTGCCAGGCTTGCTAGGAGCGGTGGTCATGATGCTGTACGCCTGGTCGCAGTGCCAGATGACGTAGTCGCCGGCCTGCAGCGTGGGGACCTCAACTAGGGATCGGCGCAGGCGCAGGTGCGGGTGCCACAACTCCGTGATCCGCTGGGCGTGGCCTGGCACAGCGCCGTGGATGATGGTGGACTGCTCCTCGTCAAAGGTCCAGTTGTCGGGGTCGAGGAAGGCATCCCACTCTGCGATGGTCTCGGGCGATGCGCCCTCCTCGTCATACCCCGACGTAGGCGGCGTCGTCGTCTTTGGGGAGAAGAATGGCCGTAGTAAAAAGTAGGCCACGGCGAGCTTGGGGCTGGGCAGGACGCGGATGCTGGCGGGCTCGCCCGACGTGAGGGCGAGGATGCCCTGGAACATCCTGAAGATGCTGCACGATCCAGCGCCGTTGTACAGGTCCTGTGTGACGTTGATTCGGCCAGACGGGTCCCATGGATCGAACTCCTCCCAGTGGCCACGGAATATAGCTTCGTATGCGCCTCCTCGGCCGTAGCCATCCGGTTCCCATCGCTCGAGACTGCCATTGTCAACCTGGGCGATAAGAGTGGAGGCGGCGCTGGTGGTGAGGTTGTCGGCCGCAGAGTTGCCGTTTAGCAGCTGCGGCCCGGCATTGCTGCCCATGATGCTGCTGTCGTGGATGCGCAGCCGGTCTGCGTACGAGATGGGGAACCGCGTGGCGACGCGCGAGATGTCGGCGTCGGTACCCTTGGTCTCCCAGAAGGTCATGGCCCACTTTTGCACGCGCAGGACCGAAGGATGGGCGCGGATGGCGATCTGCGCGGGCGTCCAGAAGAGCTCGAAGCAGGTCGGGTCCTGGGGGATGGTAGGCTTGATATGGTCTCGGTTGCGGGTGATATACTCCCTCGTCTGCCGGATCCACGTCTCTGTCTGGGTCTGCGAGACGACGCCACGCACGAGAGCAACACCGTACCGCTTGAGATCCTGCTCAAAGGGCGCCACCTTGGCCGGGTCGTCAATGTCGGCAAAGTCGATGGTAGGGATGAGATCCGCACCGCGACTCTGGATGTGCTGGATCTCAGCCTTCAGAGCCACCAGAAGACGCTTCCAGGAGTCAGCGATGGCAGCCTCCCTGCCCTGGATGAGGCGGCGCTTGATGTTGGCGAAGCGCGTCGGTAGAGGGATGGGCTCTGAGCCGTAGAAGGACTGCACTGGCGGCTCCATGCTGCCGATTTTGGCAAAGACCTTGCGGCTGCCTATACTGCCGGTGTTCTTGGTGACGCGGTGCTGTGAGTGCGTCCTGTGGTGGGACGTCCCGACTGGCGGGCTCGAGGAGCTTGGGGCGGCTGAGGACAGAGGAGTTGTGACTGTTGGTGTTGTGATGGCCGATATTGCCATGACTGCTGCGGCGGCGGCGGCGGCTGCTGCTGTTGTTGGTTCTGTCGCTGAGGAGGGGGAGGGGGAGGAAGGCTTTGGAGGAGCCACCAGAGGCCCAGCCTCCGAGACTTTGGCAGAAACCATCTTGACAGCTGCAGTAAGATTTTTGGTGCTGAAAACACTACTGCTACTCCTACTCTTCCTTCGAAGGGGTGCCCGTGGCCCAGAGATCCTCACTGTGGCTGTGATGCGGGTTGGGCGACCCGTCGTCGTGGGTTGAGAAGATGAGCCAGGAGGTGTCGTTTGGTTGCTGAGGCGAGCAGCAGTAGCGCCGCTACTTGAACTCGACGGACCCCCCTCCTCTGCAGGCCGCGGCGGCGGTGGTAGATCACCCGCCTGTGCAAGCTGACTGGCAGGCATCTTGAACAGACGAGCGAGTACCAAGGCCCTTGCCTCTCAAGAAAAAGTATTAGAGGGGGGAAAATTTGGAGAAACTGGCTTGGTCTGATAAGCACAGCAGGCTATAGCATGTGTGTGTGTGTGGGTGGGTGGCTGTGAAACGATTGAAATGAAGGGAGCCGTCCAGATGTGTTGCCGCTGCGCTGTGCTGTGAGGTGCCGTGATGCTGCGCTGTGCTGTGCTGTGCGCTGTTGGTGGTGGCCTGCCTGGTCAGGGTGAGATTGCACTGTAGAGTCCCGCCTCTGGGCTGCTCCTTCTCCCCTCTCTCCCTCTGGCTCGCGGCTTCCTCGTTTGGGGCCCCGTGGGTTGGCTGGGCTAGGGTCGACCGGGCTCGGCGCGGGGAAGGTTAATTAACTTGATGCTTTGAACCTTATCCCGTTTTGCCCTATCCCGCGTTTGCGTTTGCAATCTTCTGATCCTCTCCGAAAGAAAAGAGACAATCGGCTTTTTTCTCTTGCTTTCCCACCTTATCTCGTCTTCGAGATGGGCGTACTGCCCAACTAGGGATCAACTCTGACCCAATCGTCCTCGCTTTTGTGCCCTCTGCTGGATTCCTCTTCTCTTTGCCTCCCACCCCTGTCTCCTTCCTTGTTTCTGTCTTGTCGCTCCTTTTCCTTTCTCGACGCGTGACTCTTTTCCAGCCAGTAGAAGAAGAACACGCTACGGAGTATGTGCCCAAGAAGCCAATCCCACTCGTGAGCAAGAATCAATATGCCGAGAATCTCACACTTGGATCCAGTAAGTGCGTGAGACTCCGACACTACGGAGCTGAGGCGCCGCGGTCTGCTGGATTTCCTCTTTGGGAACGTTCCCGGGGGAAGGATGTGATTGATGATGATGATTCAAACTTGCAGACGGTGGATGTGAATGCCGATCTTACACTCGAACTGCTGTTGTGAAGGTGATAGTTGTCGTCTTGGAATTTTCCCGCGACGAAAAGGGGATGGGAGGATCTTGGTTGTAGACACGATAGCAAGGCTGTGTGTGAGGCAGAGACAGAGAGGAGAAAGAGAGAGAGAGCATAGATTGCCTTGATCTGTCGTATTTTCTGGTAGTTGCCAAGCCTGCTTGTGCTCCAAAGACTTGTGATGATCAAGTATCATGTCAGATCGTAGTGGTGACTGCGGTATGGGACTGGATCGTTTCCTTGTCTACGTCCTATAGTCCAGAGGAGGGAGGGTGGAGAAGCCATCACCAGGGCTGGATCATGTGGGCAGGAAGAGCATCTCCCTTTCTATTTAAGCCTTCCAACTGGACTACCTAGGTAGGGCCAGGACCGAGCCCCCGGGAATTTCACGAAGCATACACGACCAGCCTGAGACCAGAACATCGCCGAGATCTGGATCCAAGTGATGAATCTGATCATGGAAGGCCTTTTCGCATTCTTGGTCCCCCTCTTTTCACACTCAGTTTCTTTTCTCTCATATCATTGCAGGGGGGTAAGTAAGTACCTCAAAATAAGAAATCATCCACGGGACGATTATCCGCCCGGCATGATGGCCTTGAGATGTTATCACTCGTGACATGCACTTGTTCATTCCTCAGCTACTTCTCACTCGCTGCCCCATCCTGCTGAATCAATCTCCATCCCACGAGGTGTTTTATCAGCAGGTACTGAGGCGGTTGTACGGCCCAGGGAACTAGTTTCAGGGCCCACCAGAGTTGCACCAGCACGTTCAACACGCCTTCGAGCCCCACCACCCTACGGCCCGTCAGCCCGCCAGGCCGTCGGATCTGGGGCCCCAAATGGGTCCAAGGTAGATAGATGCTCGACCCCTAGGCCCTGCCCTCCTATAGGTTCCGGCGAATTTCCTTCTGCAGCTGGGCTGCGGCCTAGACTCCCACCTCAGCCCAGGAGAGGTGAAGTGTGATGCTACTATACACAGCCCAAGATAGATCCTATGTACCTTGTGTACTACCACCTGTCTGTATCATACATAGAGTATGTACATAAGTCTCGTCAGCTGTCACTATCATTCATATCAATCACTGTCGACCATCGTACAGTTGAGCAGTCACAACGAGGACGGCACATCATATATGCACTATAGAACTAAACGGCTGAATGAATGTAAGCATGACTTGAGCCGTAATAAATTATTCTCCGCCATATCCCATCGGACTGATGATTTCCGGAGCTGGAGTCCCGTCTTTCATCAGGACAAACTACTGTTCTGGCATTATGCTCGTCAGCGTCGCCCAAAAGATAGAGAACATTGATCCAGGGGGTGCATTGTTCGCATCTGCAACGCTGGAGTTGGAGGAGGCCAGAAATATATTCCTCCAATCTGCGCGCAGCTCCTTGCTATCTCCTATGTCGCCATATGTGGTGACATTGGCTCCTGGATCTCGGTTCACCATCTTCATCACATTTCATGCAGTAGGCACGGCGGTACCCGTCCTATACTGTGTAGGTACTTTTACCCCAACGTTACCTTCAAGGCAATGGTGCATACCACCACAGTGTGCGCCCGCGTCTATAGATCATACCAGCCTGAGTACTCCTCTTTAGTAGACACATCCTCCGGGACTAACAGCCTATGAGTACTTGTGCGAAGTATGACAGGACTCGCTTACAACAACGTACAGCGGAGAAATGGCGGCTAAACTGCATCTCACGCTTGAGCCACGGGCCCATGTCCTCGGGCCACCTTTCCGGCTTGCTCACCCTGTCTTGAGATTAGACGTGCCAAAGTACTTTACCGTATTATGAACCGATACATCCACTCACACGCTCCCACCAACCCACACCCACGCACTCTTCCACCGCCCTCATTCCCGATTGGGGTGGCGAGATCCACGGATGCTCGCGACAAGATCTTTTTCCTGCAAAACATAATACAGAAAATACAACAGAAGTTGCTGCGGCTCCTCTTTTTCTTCTTCTTTTTCTTAGCCTCGAGGCTAATTCCCAGGCCGCTGGTTCTCTGCCCCCCCAACGGCCCGGCTCTCAGTCGTGCTGGTCGACTTCGCCTTGTCACCACTGTAAGTCTGCTGCATTAGCAACCTTCAGCCCAGCGACGGGCCGTACACGCGATTTCTCCGATTGGACTGATGCACGGTCCGGGCGTCTTGCAGTCTGAAGAGGAGGGGTGGGCGCGTGAAGATACGTATAGGGTTTCCGACTTGTCGGTCAGTTGTCTGCATGAGACAATGTGGTCGCATGAGTATATTAAGTGGTTTAAAGACACTCCACGAAGGAGGGAATGGCGCTACAGACATGGAACAGATATTGAACATCGAACCCGAAATACATAATTACAGCCCTGGAGTCGCATGCGGATCATATGCAGCCAAACCCTCCTCTTTCACATGGCATGCGACCTGCAAGCCTGTAACGGTGGGCGTCAGCCATCAGATGTGGAATGCCCATGCTTGGCCAGCATGGAGATCGACGTCTGGGCCTTCGATAAATAATCGTCGCGAGAGACCTCAAGCTCACGTTCTGGACCGTCCTGACAGCGTTATCGGCGCGAAAAGAACAAAAAAAGATGAAGAAGAAAAAGAACAAATTAAGGAGGGGGAAATCCTTGTCCTCCGGCTCCGCTGGCCGTCAGATCATGTCCGTCTTTTGAGGTCTGGTCAGGCAGCTGTGATTCATGCTGTGTAAGTAGCAAGGCATAAAGGAAGCGTGCCAGCAAACTCTCATCATACCTGAGCAGTTCTGTCCAACAAGTGGCCCGAATTTCCATAGATGCAGGGGGGCCACTGATCAAACACTTCGTATTTGAGACCCTGCTTCTCGGAAACGTTTCAATTTGGTTTTCACGATGGCACTTCTGCTCGGGTCGTAACGACGGGATCACCACAACCTCTTCCGTCAGGGTCAAGTCTTGACTACTGGATTCTCGGAAACGCTCCCTTCCCCTGCCTCCTAGCCTCTGAAAGCAATATTTCATAGCTTTAGGAAAGCAATCCAGAAATATGAGCCGGCCCGCATAGGCGGCGGATTCTCCCATAGGGCCTTATGAGGTTGTTTTAAGCCTCCGCTCCTGACATTCCCAAGCTGGAGGTACCGGCCTGGGCCAAACGAATCAAGCTGGCCAAACCTCTATCTCGCTCTGGTCCTCATGTGAGGCTCCTTCCGAGTCTGAAGAAATGAAGGCGTTCGACAGGGGGATCTGCTAACAAGGGCTGAGAGAATAAGACAGTGCTATGAAAACGAACGTTAGGCAGCCAATGTATGGTTCGTTGGGCGGGGGCAGGCCTCAAAAGTGATCAGATCAGGACAGCTTCGGGAATACAGAGCATTCACGAAACGCAATCCTGGTCATTCTATCCTCTTCGTTTTCCAGTACTGCTTTCTACAGAAGTGAAGTCCATGTGTATCGCTTGCAAGCTTGTGAGACCCTCCTGCTACGTCAAAATTTCTCCATCCAGTGCGTCGTGATGCTTTGCCTAGTTCTTAGAGGTTCGGCCACTGTTAGCCCGAGGTCGAAGAAGACTTCTCCTTGCTACGGATGCAAAGAGATGGTCCTCTTTAGCTTCTTCATAATCTGCCTCCGGACCACTACCGGCTCAGCACCTGTGTGGCCCTTGTCACGCCTCTCTTCATCAGTGTAACAGTCTGTGGAAGAAAACTAGATGGCAGTATAAAGTTTGCGTGCCAAGTGAAGAGCGCTGATAAATGGCATTGCGTAAAAGGGACGATATGTTTTCGATAAGGGAGGGCAGACCAGTTCAAGTGCCCCAACAAGCAGCTGCAGAATCACCTCATAAGTCTCTCGACGATGCCTGACATGAGCGCAGCGAGTGATGGTGCAGCTGAGGGAGGGGGTGGGGGGTGGGGGTGGTTCAGCCAGGGCTGTATGTGGATCGAATGCATACCAAGTAAAGAACATCGTGAGTGTAGAATGAGGAGCCGAACGTTCTCGATAGGCCATGGCTATTTCGTAGACTCATTTTCGCTGTGTAAGGAGATTTCGCTGCGCTGGTCTCATTTCTTGCTCCTTCCCTTCGATTTTACAACTGGTTTTTCTTTGATTGCCTCCTCTTTCGGTGACGTGGCATCATCGCCTTCGGTTGGTCCCTCCTCGCTCTGATCCCCAGCCACATCGCTCGAATCTCCATCGTCGTACCCGCCATCTGTCAGGGCGCCATGCTCCAACTGCTGGCCCAGGACCTCCTTAACGAGCCTCTTACCCTCGTCCACTTCACCATTCATGGTGCCGCAGCCCATGCATTTCCACATGCCCAGCTCCGACAGGCTGGTAGTCCCTGGTGGGGCCTGTCCGTTGACCAGGCGGCACCGCTTGCATATGAGGACGAAGCGGTTCTTGGCCGCCGTCTCATCGTCGCCAAGCAGCAGATCCATGATCCTGTCGTACCAATGATTTTGTGGACCGGTCGGAGCCACCTCGTACTGCGTACCAGCGACTTGGGGTGGTCTAGGGTGGTCAAAGGCGTTTGAGGAAAACTCGGCGGTGAGGTCCATGCGCCCGTCAGGCGAGGGCAGGCGCTGTTCTTGCTGCTGCTGCGGTAGCCCTGGGTTGGGAGACGCCATCTTGTGGCTTTGTATGTTCGCCGTAGGTGGAGGGGCCATGTAAATGCGGTTCGGTGTGCCTGTGTTCTGTTTCTGGCTGGCCCCAGGGCTTTTCTTTGCTCCCTCCTCTTGACGGTCCCCAGTGGACTTCCTCTTGATCTTGGGTTTTCCCTCGCCGCCTCCGTATTTCTCCAGCAACTCTAGGGTCGAGTCGTACTTTGTTGCGTCTTTCAGCTTCTGAATCGTCTTGGCACGCTCGGCCTGCTGGCCCTTCAACCGGGTGGTTAGGGTCTCGATGCGGAGTTCGTAGACGACCGAAGAAATAGTGCGAACGAAATAGATCCTACTCTACGATCAGCGACAGCCCTGACAGACTTTTTGCTAGCGTTGCAGTCAATATTGTGCCCTACTCACAGCACGGGGCCACCAGCCATTCCTGTCCATTCGTAGACTCCCATCTTGTTCCAGCCAATAACAAGAAAGGCCACAACAGCATACACCAGGTAGGCAAAAGATAGGTAGAGAGTACCAAGGACCCTAATACGTCGTGAGGAGGCTCTTGTTCTTTCGAGGTTGGCTTGAGTGGTTGCAATCTTTGCAGACAGTGCGGACAGGGTTCTCTCGAATGAAGCTGGGGACGAGGTGTCCTGCTGCAAATAAAAACAGTCAGAGGCGATAGATAGCACAGGAGGAGAGCAGTATGCAGCAGAATGAAGCAACTCACCTTCCATGGCCAGAGGGACACCATTGTCACGGGTGCTTTCCTTGGGCCAGCTGTACTACTTGTCTCGAGAAAAAGGGGCGCAGGACAGTGCAAGATTCTGCCAAAGCTTCAGGCCAGGGTGAGGTGTGCGTGGAAGAGCGGAAACACTTTCTTTGTATTCAGTCGATGAAGGTGGGTGACAAAAGGGGTGTCATGCAGTTGCAAAAAGGATGATTGCCTTGCTGGCCTTGCAGACTAGAGTCTGCACAGGCAGCGTAGTTAGTGACGATGTTGTTTAGGGTGACGCAGCTTGGTGTTAAGACATGTGGCAGAACAGGCACATGCACATCACATTGTCAGCCAAATGTACGTGGAAATTAGAGCTCTGCTCTGACCTCATGGCCCATGGGTAGCTAAGACCCGTGCCACGCAACGTTGTACATAAATAATATGTACTAGCACAGCGCTGTAGCAGTGGACTGCTTTTCATGTTATGCCTGGGCCACCCCACTACATTTCAGTGATACACCTGCAACCCTGACCATGTAGCTCTACTGTATGTATCGGTGGGCCTCCTTGTGACCCCCTGTCGAGTACTTGTAAGGGGTTGCCAGCCGCGGCACCACTGGTCCTTTCTGGGCTGACTAGACCCTGGACACTGCTATTGACAGCCACAATGTGCTCATGAGGGTTTGGGGGACTTTGCTGGCCTTAAAGAGTTTGAGGCTGTATTCTGACCTCTGCGTGTCCAGTTCTCAGTATAAGCAACAGCGTCTTGCTTTCTTTTTTGGTTTCTTACTGTCCTTCTTCAATCTCAAAGTCCTGAATCTCTTGACCTCTTCCTTTTTCCTTTTTCTGAGCCACCTTCGACTTGCGCTGACGATCCTTGGTTATTGGGGACAAATTCTAAGATGCCATACCAACCTCAATAGAAGCAACACACGCCTAACCCAAGCTTAAGCCTTTGCGAACTGCTGAATACTTTCATACCACCTCCTTGTCCCTGTTGCGATCTGTCAATCAACATACATGCCGCCTCCGTCCATCAATCACCATGTTTTCCAGGATTAAAGGCGCAATTGATCGCACGATAGCGGAGGAACAGGCTCGACAGAGGGCTTACGCGTCAGACCAAGCGCAAGGTGGTCATTCGAGGCAGGCACCTTCTGTATCACGAAGCAACAGTGGCGCATCTACTGCTGCAGGCCGAAAACCTAGGCAGAAGAAGCCTGCTCAGGATGGCTCCAAGGACTCTGACTCTGCCGTTGTTAATCCTGACCCAGCAGTCTTCGAGGCTGCATTTGTCATAGACGATGACGAGCCCAGCCGGGCGGCGACTCCGCTTCCAGCCTCCGACCAAAAGCCATCTCAGAATGCAGAGGACGCAGATAATGACGGAGCCGAGGACAGTAAAGACGAGAAGGCTGACACCGGGTCTGGAGACAGTGGCAAGGACCCGGAGAAGACCGAAGGCCTGGACGAGAAGCAAGTCGACGAGGACAGGCCTGTCCCTCCACGCAAGCAAGCTGTGCCTGACCTCCCCGTCGAGGTTCGCGCCAAACTTCGCAAATTAGAGAAGTTGGAAGCGACGTATCCAGGTTAGTCTGACGCTGATGTCTCAGACAAGGTAGAATTCCAGCTGATCCTCTCATCTGCAGAGCTGCTTCGATCTTACCGTATTGCCCATGGCCGTGCTACCTCCATCGAGCCCTTCGAACGAGCCCTGCGAGAAAATACCCCCCTGACGTCGATTAAGGATCCCGACGCTCTCATCGAGTACCTTAACCAGCTGAACCTTAAGGCAGACATGGTCATGGATGAGCTCAAGAGGGTCTCTGCCGAGAAGGATGACCTCAAAAAGAAACACGATGCCGCCGACAAGGAGATCACGGAGCTTAAGGAGAAGGTTATTGCTCTCGAGGCTATCAAGGCTGTCCCGGAACCTGCGGAACATGAGAAGACAGAAACAAATGTTGAGGTAGCAGACAAGGTGGAAGCCGAGACCCAAGCCTCCCCTCCATCCTCTACTGTCAAGTCGCCTGTCCAGTCTGTCCTGGGCATCTTCTCCCCCAAGCAGAAACCTGCTCAAGATGGAGAAGCCGAACGGGAGGCGGGCGAGGACTTCTTCTCCTATGACAACGAAATTCCGCAGTTGCAAGCCGAGGTCGAAACCAAAAATGGGGAAATTGAAAAACTACAGTCCGAGGTCAACAATCTCAAGGAAGAATTGTCGACTGCCAAAGAAAACAGTGCCGGCTTAGTTGAGAATCTGGAAAAGGCGACAAGAGAGCTGAGCGAGTTCCGTGACAACTCGGCCGTCAAGGACTCCCTCGAATCGCAAGTCAACGCCAGAAACATCGAGATCAAAACCCTAACAGATCGCCTCAACACTGCCGAAACGCAGCTCAAGGACCTACAAAGCCAGCTCGAGGATGAGAAAGGCGCAACCGCAGCCGCCATCAAGGAGAAGGAGGAGAGGCTAGCCGAGACCAGTTCCCTGCAATTAGAGCTGGAGGGTGGGCTGAAGAAGGTTACCGAGGCCAAGGCTGCGCTCGATGACCGGATTGTCAATCTGACCACAGAGATCAAAGCCTTGAGACAATCCAAGCTGGAAAACGAGCAGAAGATTGAAGAGCTCAACCAGCAGCTCCAGGCAGCACCTCCCACGCCTGCGCCCTCAGAAGCCCCTGAAGTTCCTTCGACGTCAACACAAGCGACCTCTTCGTCCAAAAAGAAGAACAAAAAGAAGAAGAAGGGTGGCGCTGGTGGTGCAGGTGCGGCAACCGCCACAACAGAAACCCCGACACCTAGTGGCGAAGAGGCGTCGACGCAGGGCCCAGTATCATCGAGCTCAGGCCCCACGGTGGCTGAACTGCAGGCTGAGATTGACACACTGAGACAAGACGTTGCAGACAAAGACGGGCAGATTGATAGGCTCGCCAAGCAGCGGAAGACGGAGGAGGATCTGCGGGAAGAAATCGAGACGCTGCGCGAGAATCTGCTGGACATCGGCCAGGACCACGTCGATGCCAAGGACAAAATAAAGGCCCTAGAGGCTGAGAAGAAGGAATTACAGGAGCGAATCACTGAGCTGGAGAAGGAGCTTCAGTCATCGTCGGCCTCTACGGAGTCGAACCAGAAATTGCAGGGAGACTTCGACTCGCTAAAGAAGGAGTTTGACGATCTCACAACGCGGTCCGCAACATTGCAGTCGGACCTCGGTGCTGCACAGCAGCTGGCTCAAAGCAGGTACAAGGACCTGACAGAGCTCCGTGAGGTCTTGCAAAAGGCCCAGCCAGAACTCAAGAGCCTGCGGCAGGAGGCAGCCACCCTCAAGTCTACCAAAGAAGAGCTGGCTGCGAAGACAGCGGAACTTCAGGCTTTGGAGAAGCGCGAAAAGGAACTGAAGGCGGAGGTCACCAAAGTTCGAAGGCTCGCTACAGAACGCGGTACCGAGCTCGCGACGGAGACCAGCAATCGACAGCGTCTCGAAGCGGCTCAACGCGTGTCGGGGCGCGATCTGCGAAGGGCAGAGAGTGAAAAGATTGAGCTGAGCGCCAAAGAAGAAAAGGCAACCCGTGAGCTGCAGCGGCTACAGGAGGAGATGACCAAGCTCCGTCCACGCGTCAAGGATCTCGAAGAAGAGGCATCCAAGTTGCGCAAGGAACAGGAGATTCTTCGCGAGGAGGCAGAGCTCAAGACATCACAATACACCAATGCCCAGAATCTGTTGGGCAGCATGCGCGACCAGACCCACGAGCTGAGCATTCAGCTGAAGGAGTCTCAGTCTCAAGCTGAATCGCTAGAGGAAGAGATCACCGAGTGCCGCAAGCTGCTCGGTGAACGCACGCGCGAGGCCGAGACCATGCGCCGCCTGCTTGCCGAGGCCGACGAGCGCGCCAACAGCAAATCACGCGAGATGCAAGACCGCCTTGAGGAGGCCGAGAAGGAGCGCGATAAGTTCGAGCATGAAATGCTGTCCTCGTCCAGGCGCCACAACCGCCAGCTCGAGGAATTGAAGCAGCGCGTGCGGGAGCTCGAGAAAGAGAGCAAGACCCTTGCTGAGGAGAGGGACGAACTGGGCCACAAGGAGAGGGAATGGCGGCGGCGCCGAGAGGAGCTCGAGGCCGTCGAGTCCAAGGCGGACGCCGAGGTCAGCGAGATGCGCTCCACCGTGACGAATCTACGCGCAACTCTTGATGCGTCAGAGCAGCAGGTCCGAGACGCCGAAAAGGCCAAGAATGACCTGAGACGGTCACTCGACGACTACAGGATTCGCTACGACAAGCTGGCCAAAGAGCTCAAGTCGGTGCAGGCCAAGCTAAACGCCACTGGCGTCAACAGCCCGACAGTACGCAGTTCCATGGACTCCAACAGGTCCGGTGTCTTGGTGGGAGGCAATGGCGCAGCCGGTGGTGGGTCTGCCCCAGATACTGTGTACCTCAAGACCATCCTGCTCCAATTCCTGGAGCAGAAGGACAACAAGCTGCGGTCGCAGCTGGTACCTGTCCTGGGGAAACTCTTGAGGTTTGACAAGTGAGTTGAGCTGCCGTTTGACCATACTGATCAAGATTTGCTTTTTTTTTCGTCCCCCACTCATGCTGCTTGCTGACATTTTCTACCTACGCAGAATCGACGAGCAGAAGTGGATGGCTGCAGTCCAACAAATTGGTGCTCGGTGACCGGCTTCCAACGAGCCTCAGAGTTGTCTGATATTGTTACCACATTGGCCCAACTTGGAGCATACCAAGGCTTTTCGGAAGAAGATTGCTATGGAGCATTGCAGTCCATTATGAATCATAACGCTCTCTAGCAGCCTAGATATATGTATGAAAGACGCTTGACCTTAAGCGACAACCATTACGGTATCGCCGGTAGAGACATTTGGGCGTCCCGTGCAATGGAAGAGCAATAGGCATGCTATTTTGAAGAAGTTCACACCGTGGCGAGTGTTGTCACACGGTTCTTTGTCGAAATGTGAGGTGGTCATGGTTGAAATACCTCGACAGCTCATTCTGTCCAATATTTTAAATGCTATACATGTAATCATAAGAGATGCACTTTGGAGGTATACATCATATCCAGAATCGTAAATTTATTTTGACACTTGCGAGATTGCAAGATCAGACTTAAAAGTATTGCATCGTGGAGATATGAGATACAATTGATTTGCTATAGTACGACAATTGCTATTTCAATCCTAATACCAACCATCCTCAAGCTCCCGTCATGAGGACCTCATCCATTACATTATCATCCAAACAACCTTCCAAATACAGCCGGACCTGATAATTAAAATTAAGAAAGCAGGCAACAAAGAGACCATTGAACGACCTTAACAAAGACTGAGGCAAATACTTCAGTAAAAACACACCCAATCAAGGGTTGCAGACTCAGCTCACACCCGCCACACTTATCACCAACCAGGTGAGGCGTGATCCAGTATTCTCCTCCCTCAGCAGAGCCCTTACACGGCAGAGGTACCGTTGTTGGTGCCATTATGGGTACCAGTGTGAGTGTCATTGTGTGTTCCATTGTGTGCACTGTCGTATGTTCCGGCGGTGGGGTGGGAGGCCTTCTCGCGGGTGTGGTCGGCCGAGCGGATGGTGAGACCAAGCGCGGCTGGATCAATTGTATTGTGACCAAGCAGGAGGAGAATGCCAAAGCCAGGCTTGGCAAGGATGTCGAGGATACCATAGAAGATGGCCTCGGAGTCAGGGTGGATGACATTGCCGCCCTCGGACAGACCCCAGGCGATGGGGTACAGGAACCAGAGGAAGATAGTTAAGACACCACAGCGGACGAAGGTGGAGCTGATTGAGCCACCGAGGGCATTGGCATGGCGGCGGGCGTCGACGACAAGCTCGTACACGACGAAGAAGAAGGCGAACATGCCAAAGACCCAGTAGCCCCATTTGTACGAGGTCTGGGTGAGGGCGCCGACCAAACCGGTGACGATCATGATCTCGTCCGCCAGGATGGTGATCAAGAGCGTGGGCCAGGGGACGCCGGCCGTCAGGAGAAGATCGGTGAGCAGGAGAGGCGTGGTAACAAACCAGTCAATGTATCGAACGTAAAAGATCTCCCGCGTGCCGGCGGCGTTCGTGATGCTGCCGGGTCGGATGAACTCGGCCTGGATGGGGACTTGACCCAGGTCGGAGCCCATGGACCAGTAGGCGATGCAGGCCACGGCTGTGATGCCAGCAGTAATGTAGTGGAACAGGCGATGTGTCTGGGGTTTGGTCATCGCCATGCCCATGAAGACGAGGGTTGAGACGCCCATCACAGCGCACACTGCAAAGTACCAGTCCGAGGCGTGGACGGTAATTTGGAGGTCGGCATGCTGTGCCACCGCACTATTGACGCTCAACGCCTGGTTCCCAGTCATTGTGTAGGAATATCGTCAGGTTTGTCTTGTGGTGTTGTGTGTATGGTTATGTTGCTGCTAACAAGTAGAAGGCAAAATGATGGGACTGTACAGCGTTCCGCACGAAGTATTAGACACGCCGGGGAGACGTTCTAACGTAGTTTGTGGGAGGACGAAAGACTAGATGGCGACGGGTGAGACAAAACAAACGGTCATATATTAAAATGGGAAAAGAGGAGGGAGGATGAGCTATTTGAATCAACTGCTCGTGCCGTGATGAGGGTGGTATGTCACTACGTAGTAAACTGTACTTGGTAGTAGAATAAGATGAGATCATCCTTGGACCCCCTCAAGCATAGCTCCCAGGACTGTTTCTCCCGTAGTCGATTACAATCGTGGTACTAAGATACTAAGCTACTCTACTCCCTTAGGTGTGGGTGATATTAAGACATTTTAGGCGCCTAGGGGGTGGCAGGGGAAGGGTTCATCTGCGGCATGCTCGGAGAGGTCATGACGTCTATGTATGCCGGTAGAGAGTCCCGGGATCGCAATTATTGGCTGGTGATGGTCAAGTAGATGCGTTCTTTGTGAGGAGGCCCTTGAGAGGTCAAACGAGTAGTATTCACGCACTGGTTGGCGATAGGAGGGGTGGATACACGTTGAGCATGGGACATGTGTATGCATGGATCGTGGCTTGACTTGACCCGTAGCCTTGCGCCCTGCCTGCATGTGCCGCCTCTCGACACTTGTAGGGGTGGATGCTAAGGGGGAAATTTCCAGGAGGTGCCAGTGTTATGTCTCGGCTGGGTGAGACATTCCTATTTGCGGAGAGAGAGTTTTTATTGTTTTATTCACCAGCTCCCCAATGCGTTTGGGCTTGCCCCAGCCCAAACCTTTACATAGGAGGAGAACCATATTGAACTCACTAGAGACAGAAAGACAAAAGAAAAAGAATATCAAAAGTCGGTGAAGGCCAGCTCGTGGATCGAAAGGAACATGCCTGAGCACATGGCCACTGACACCATCCATATCGAAGTCCATGTAAGTAATGAATACAACCCCACAGGAGGAGAGGCCCATGTCAAAAGTGAAGATGACACAACAGTCCAAGATGCACGTCTTCTGCGATACACTTGGACTGCGTGGAACGGAGGATTTTCTCTCAAGTCTTGCCTATTTTAGCTGGGCCCATGCGACTATGCAAGGTGTCTGTCTCATTTGCGCTACAAGCGAGTCTGTCAGAGACACGAAATTGGGTTGATGATCTCATGACTTTTTTTTCTGTCGGTACACATTCTACTAGCGCATATTTCTAAAGAAGAAAAGAAAAGCTTTAGGATCAACAAACCAACGGCCACGTTATTAGTTCCCGATGCTTCCTCTATGCCTATGCATCTGTTTCAATGAACCAGCATTGACCAATCCTTTGATGTGAAGCCCTTCGTCATCTTCGATTTGGCTTGGCAGACCACGATCACACCTCCTTGAACTAATTGCACTGTCATCGGTGCGGTCTACGAGGAAATCTCGAGGTTGCATGGTCTGGGGAGGGATGCAATTGGGAGATCAGATCCGGCAGAGCATTATGAGATCTGGACCATGTTCCGCCAATGCAACGGTCCATCCTCGGCATCGGGAGGTACGTACGGCCAGACAAACCACCCCTTGCCTACCATAGTAATTTACATGGTCATTCATAATGCATGCACGGTACATAGACTCTTTTGTGGAGACGGGGCAGCACACACGGCACATGTTCCAGGCGGATCTGGCCGCTCCAGGCTATTATCAGAAGTACCGTTACGACTGTGTAGTCTCGTAATCAGTAGTACGATCGTACACTGCACCATCGGCAGCTGGCTGCCCGGCGCCTGGCCAGCAGGTGATCCTGAAGCTTATTCTGACCACAGCCAAGCACTTTATTCATCACATCCTGGAGCTGGTTCCCCTCCAGAATTTGTCAAGCTTGTCCCCTGCCCAAACCTCTAGCAAAAGGCTGGGGGAAAAGTCTCGTGCGTCACCTGGTTAACTGAACGGCTCAGGGATCCGAGAACACCGCGCGTGCACATTGGCCGAGGTTGGTCGAAGCCTACTTGCCCCTTGCCAATGAAATCGGCTGGCCAAGTACCGGAAATAACATTCAACTAGGGATGAGGTCATACAAGAAACCCCCCCTTGTCGACCGATGACTACGATATTACACGAACCAGTGCCAGGGAACAGTACTCTGCGGTAAACTGATGTATTCTGATGTATCCAGCGCATTGGAAAGGATTTTCTATTTTCTTTTCCCTTGTCTCTTGGAGAGTTGAGGCTACACTGAGACAACACAGAACGCCTTCTGCCCTACGTTTCGCCCAATCATTATCATCATCATAAACAAACATTGTCGACATTTTCCTTGGTGAATGTGTACAGGCACACATTTGTCGACATACGCAGCCTTTGAATTGCCCATAGCCAAGAGAACATGAGCGGGCACTGATGACCTTATCGTCTCTTGAGACTTGGGGATTTACCTTCGAGGGCAATGGCTCTGCCTGCGGAGAACGAGCCACAGTATGGTGCGCCCAAGCGCCGCCACCCGTAAGCTGGAGCATTTCCCCCCCATTATTTAGTCAAATATTAGGCCACGGGCTGGATGAGGATCCAGCTCAGCCTCTTTGGCAGCAGTGATTACATTGTCTGACATCTTCGCAGATACCTGTCTGGAAATTTCGCGCCTGTCCAAAAAACAACACCTCTCACGCCATGTACATACACTGGATCCATCCCATATGACCTGGGCGGTGGGCAGTACGTGCGTAATGGGGGAAATCCAGTCACAAATGATGATCTTGGCCGCGATGCCCACTGGTTCGATGGCGATGGAATGCTCAGTGGTGTCCTCTTCCACAGGACGGGCGAGAAGGGGACAATTATCCAGCCCGAGTTTGTCAACCAGTTCCTGGTGACGGATGTGTACGCCTACGCAAAGAGAAGCTCTGGCAATAGTCAAGACACCTGCACGAGCTCGGATGGAACACTGAAAAGACCCGTTCTGCCGAGTATAGCCACGCTTGTCAATCCTTGCGCAGGCATCTTCACCATCATCTGGTCCGTGCTCAGAACAATCATCCTTGTGGTGTTGTCTCATCTCTCCAGAGCAAGATATCCCATTAAGAAGATCAGCGTCGCAAATACGTCTGTCATCTTCCACGACGGCCGCGCGTTAGCTCTCTGCGAGAGCGGGCCGCCGCTCCGTTTTGTCCTGCCGAGTCTGGAGACCATAGGCTGGTTCAACGGAAAGAGTGCCGAGAATGAGCCCTCACACCAGCTCTCAGCCTCAAGAGGTGGGTTCGGGGGGCAAGGCCTCTTGTCGTTCATGAAGGAGTGGACAACCGCACACCCCCGAGTCGACCCCGTCACAAAAGAGATGATTGCCTTCCACTCCGTCTTCATCAGCCCTTTCTGTTACTATTCCATATTACCGCCTTCGAGCGTGAGTGCCAAGTCTGGAGCATTGTCGATGGGCGCGGCACGGTTCTCGATGCCTGTGCCAGGGGTTAAGGCCCCCAAGATGATGCACGATTTTGGTGCATCTCGCAACCATACAGTCATCCTCGACCTCCCCCTCACCCTGGACCCAGTGAACCTGGCCCGCGGCGTCCCGGTACTGTCCTACGATTCGGCTGGTGTATCTCGTTTTGGAGTCTTTCCCAGGTACAGCCCAGACCGTGTGCAATGGTTCGAGACCAACCCCTGCGTCATCTTCCACACAGCTAACTGCTGGGACACCACGACCAAGATGCTGGACATCAATGGTGCTCAGCTAGAGAAGACGTCGGTTAATCTTCTTGCCTGTCGGCTGACCTCCGCATCGCTGGTCTTCAGCGCGGGCAACCTGCCTACCCCAGCCGTCAAGCCTGTGCCTCCCGAGTACGCCGAGGAAGAGCAATGCAGACTTTACTATTACAACTTTCCCCTTTCTCTGGATAATCTGAGTGACGAGCCGGAACACCGCATTCGCCACCAGTGGGCCCTCTCTGCTATATCGTTTGAGTTTCCCACCATGTCGCCGGATCACTCCATGGCGTCGGCCCGGTATATCTATGGCTGCTCCACCGCGGATGCCTCCTATACCGTTGCCCTTGGAAAAGCAGCAAAGATCGATCATATCGCCAAAATCGACGTGCAGACGCTCATCGATCGCGGCATCCGGCAGCCTCCCCAGCCTATCAAGGGATGCGTCGACACCAGAACAGTTGCAGAGATCGTGGCCGCCAATGACCCAGATGACCCCATCAAGCTGTTCAGGATGCCGGAGGGCTGGTTTGCACAAGAGGCGCGTTTTGTGCCCCGTGGAGAAAGCGAGCGTAAATTTGAGGACGATGGCTGGTTATTGACGTACGTCTTTGATGAGAGCCAGCTTGAAACTGCAGGGGAAAACGCCGGGGAATGTAAGGACGACGCTGTCAGCGAGCTCTGGATCATTGATGCCAGAACGATGAAGGAGGTGGTGGCTCGGATCAGATTGCCACAGAGGGTGCCATATGGCCTGCATGGCGCATGGTTTTCCGAAGATGAAATAAGGGGCCAGAGGCCTTTCCATGGTTTCAGGACTTTGGGTAATGAGGCGCAAGAGCAGATAATGTCGAGTAGTTTACGGGGTTTGATTAAGAGATGGGTTGGCTGATGCATTCTCTCATTTAATCATCCGCTGGGCGGTGTAGTGGTTCTCTTCAAAAATTTAATATTAATGTTATGTCATTGACGACCATTTCGAAATCCTAAAGGGGTTAAGACGACGCTGTCGGAGCATATCTGGCTAAGTAACGGGGCGGATGATGAGCTTGAACACGGAAGTTGTTGATGCTAACAGAGAACATATTTATCCTCAAGAATCATGTCATCTACTACAAGGCCAACGGTTGTCATTGTTGGTGGCACCTAGCATACGCCCACAATCTATGGAGACCGTACTGCTGCACTTGAGGCATGCGGCTGCGGAGTCCACGTCCTGCGAATGCCCACGACAAACGGTTGAGGCCACCCAACGCCAGCTTTAATCACGACTCCTAAAATGTTCGTAGCTTGGTCGAGAGCCTAGTCCAGGCTGAACACACAGTCCTCGCCATTAGGCACTACTACGGCGCACATGTCACGTCTAACGCGCTGCATAAGCTGGGCGTCGAGGCAGGCTCATCCGCGGGACTCAAAGGCGGCATGTCCACTTGCTCTACATGGCGGGCTACCTTCTTCTAAATGGCATATCCATGTTTGACGAGTTCAAGAAACTAGGTGACCCCGAAGACGCTCCTGTTGTTTTTGACATAGTCAGAGACCAGACGATGGTCGTTCGCAACCTCAAGGCGATATTCCTATCCGCAGATGACGACACGGCGGAGGCAAACGAGACTGCTCACCGCCCCAACTTGAGTACGACACAGAGCGTCGTAGAGGGCGTCAATAAAGTAGTCTGGTTAAAATGAGGTAGAGATGTTTGTTGCCTGATAGCAATCGTCTGAGCACCACTGCTGCTGTAGATGTGCAGTACTATAAGTAGTTGTTCATCCAATAAGTGATATCTCAATTGAGTCTACGGAATAGGAAAATTATTTGGTTAAAATCCTTTGATACATCAAGCACGGCCAGCTCTATTTTGCTTGAGAAAGCCTGCAACTTAATTATCCAAAGCGCCAGTCTACGCAGCTTCACACCGTATATGAACCAATCAACTGCTAAATCCGTTTGTCCACCGCTTTGCATGCTTTACCTCGGGTGAGAGATACGTTGTAACGTCGAGCTCATTTACCTCATTGCAAACACAGCTCACAGACGCTTGCAGGCCGGTATCATCTGACAGTGCCCTGTGATCGGCCAACCTCTCCAGCATACCTAGGAATCGGTCTGCATACGCACCCCGTCCTCGCTCTTTCATCCACGCTACGGTGCCACGGGCGACGCTGAGGTCATCGCTTGCATACCGCCATACGGGCACATACAGCTTCACCTCCGGCAGCGGCTTGTCAGGTTGGATGTCGAAATAGTAGATCAGCCCTGGCGGTGAATTCGGGACTTCCCTGACATACTTGTCAGAGGCTGGGTCGTGCCGCGGAGCGCTGGGAAGTTCTTCGTTGTCCGAGAAGCCGGCGGGAAGCCCCACGGCCGCGTGGATCAAGGTGCGTACCTCGCCTACCGTTTTTTCCATGTTGTGTCGCCGTCCGCCCAGGGTGATGATGTCACGTACCGACGCGAAACTGGTGTGTGGCGTCATGAAGTACCATTTCAGCCGTGATTTGGCTGGCGATACTGCATCGACAGCGACCATGAGGGGCATCAGCGCTTGTCCCTCTGGTTCGGAAGACAGGAAGTCCAGGAGAGCATCTCGGGCAGGACTTGTGGGATGTAGATGTCTCAACGAGGGTGTGAAAAGTTCTATATGAGGTAGAAATGGCTGCGTTATGGCACGTGGCGCGCAGTATGTTTTGAACCCCAGGCCGCTTGAGACGAACTCGGCTGCTATGGCGAATGTGGTTCCTGTTGGCGTGCCAGCCTCAGCCAATTCGACTGCCCTCCGGTGCTGGCCTTGGTCGAACAAGGTGGAGAGGAAATGGTCTGTCCAGGTCAGGTCAGCGTGAAACGCTGCCGCGAGGCGACGGGCCAGCTCCGTCCCAGCCTGCCGGTTCTCTGGGTCTTGTGTTGTTCCCGAGTCTCTGCCGATGGGCTCGAGGGAATAACGGATGTCTGGTTGGCTGGTGGATGACTGCTTGTTCCATTTCCACGAGTATTCTATTGGAGAACCTTCTATCGTGATGGCTGATCTATACTGCAGCTCGCCTGAAGGTGAAGGTTTCCGGCCCATATGAGACACCTTGAGCGGCATCGAGTTAGATGTAATTATCGCTAACTGCGCTTTTATTCTTTCTTTGTTTTCTTTGTTGCTCAGATGAGTGGGTGTGAAGAATTTTCACTTACCGCCCAGTGGTAATGGAACAGTAAGGCCTCATATTGCCTTTCTACCGAATACTCAGCAGCATCGACAAGTATGGCAAGGTGACGTCCCGTGAGCTGCCACCAGAATTCACTGTCGACATCGCGAGTAGGGAGAAGTTTCGATAGTTTGTCCCATGCCTGTGAAGGCGAGTCCACGTCCTGATGGGTCATTCTGACAAGCCTCGTATCTATTCAGGGAGATGGGCTGAACTACAATCAATAGCTCTTGATAGCTCTTGATGACTGTGATTCTCATGAAATGGCAAAAAACAGAGAGAAATTACAAGGGAATTGTCATCTTTCCTCCTCCTAATGACTCCAGATCTGTGGCTCTCACCCGAAGCGCCTGCAAAAGGTTTCTGTGCCGGTTTCGGTGGTACTAGCTTGCCCTCTGCTTATATTTGAGTATTGAATACATAGGAGGTACAGCGTACTGTCAGAAAAAACATAGATCCGTACTGTACAAGATGAATTGAGTGGCGGATCTGACGAGGATGAGAATCCTCTATCCTTTAGGCTGCTTTTCCAATCCCGGTGCGGGGGATGGTATCCAGAATGCATTGTAAGCATGATGACAAGGGTTTACGACCAGAGAGACAAGTATGGGGGAAAAAAAATTGTTGTGTTTAATAGCCTGGAACAACACGAAATAGTGCTGTCATGCTACTGACCTGATACCAACGGCCAAAACAAATTCAACTCCACCAACGTTGTGTGCATCTACCTCGCTCGCAAGCATGCTGCCACTCATTCTGTTGGGAGCAGTGCTCCTTCTGATTTTTCTTTACAATAGGCTGCGATATCACCGCTTCCAGCAGTATGCCTCTCTACCACAGAGACCGCCGTCACTCCTGTGGGGCAACATGAAGGAGGTACAGGAATGGGCGACAAATGGAGAACCAGATCGCCATCCTGGTAATGGCGCCCCATTCCACCTGAGCTGTTGATGATGAGACTGACTGATGGACTGACTGACCACCTTTATGCCTAGACCTCGGTTTCAAATGGATGGGTGAGCGTCTGGGCAGCCCGCCGGTCTGGCTGCTGGATATCCGCCCTTTTGCGCCGTTTGCCACGGCTGTCATCCAAAATCACGAGGTGGCCGACCAGATTGCCAAGGGATCCAAAACCTTCCCTTACAGTACACCTAGAACGAGTGTGCTTCAGACCTTGCCTCTGCTCGGCACCAAGTCTCTTTTTGCTACCGAGGTTAGTGAACATTATCTAAAGGCTCATCTCTATGTGTGTTGACGCGGAGCCTGCAGAATGAAGAATGGAAAGCCTTGCGAAAGCGCTTCAATCCAGGATTTGCACCGCAGCACCTCTTAACGCTTCTCCCCACCATCCTAGACAAGTCGTTTCGCTTCCTGAAAAACCTAGATCAATATGCCCAGAGCGGCGAGATTTTCCGCATGGACAAATTGACCACTGCTCTCACATTCGACATTATCGGCGCCGTGACCATGGACATCGACCTGGATGCACAGCAGCTAGATCAATCCCGACGGAGCGATTTCATGAACTTGTACAGTGAGATGCTCGCCAGCTTCACGAACGATCCCGGCCGTCTCCCTTGGTGGATGACCCCACGGAGGAACTTGCGTCGTCGTACCATCGGCAAAGCCATCGACCGGCAGCTGGAGGCCATGATCCGCTTCAAATCAACCACACTCCGCGACGCCGAGCAAGGGGATCGCGTCCAGCGCAGCGTCTTTGATCTCTGTGTGCAGGGCACCGAGTCGAGCGAGCTGCCAGCTGATGTTGTCGCCTCGACGCGTGACAATGTGAAGACGTTTCTCTTCGCCGGCCACGACACGCTGAGCACGCTTCTCCTATGGATTTTCTACGAGCTCTCACGGACACCTCGGGTGCTCAAGGCGGTGAGGGCGGAACTGGACGATATCTTCGGACCGGATCCAGACCCAGAGGTAGTAAGGGCACAGCTAGTCGCCCCTAAAGGCGGGAACCTCATTCGCCGCATGACGTACGCCTCTGCCGTGATCAAGGAGTGTCTGCGTCTTTATCCACCAGCATCGGCCATGCGAGGTGTGCCCAAAGGGTCAAACTTCAGGGTTCGCACCCCACAAGGTCAAGAACTTTGTCTTGATGGCTTGGCAGTTTACATCAATCACTATGCCATCCAGCGAGATCCAGGCGTGTATGGCCCCACGGCGAACGACTTTGTGCCTGAGCGCTGGCTTGGCGACACGGAAACGTCCCATGCTACAAGTGAGGATGGCGGGTTTGGCGAGTCTGAGAAAAAGACGACGGCGTCAGCATCAGCTGTACCCAATGGCAACGAGCATCGCAAGTTCCCTGCTGCAGCGTGGCGGCCGTTTGAGCGCGGGCCGAGAGACTGCATTGGCCAGGAGCTAGCCAACGTTGAGGCGCGTGTCATCATGGCCTTGGTGGCTAGACGTTATGACTTCGTCAAGACAGGGCTCGGCGAGCTTGATCTCGATGAAAAGGGTCTGCCTGTACTCAATGACAAGAATCAGTACAAGGTTAAGCAGGATGTTTACTGTGTAAGTTATTTTTCTTGTCTATAATTTCGTGGATGACAGCTAATGTTGTTTTGTGTGTGTGCAGACGATTCAGATTACATCGAGACCGAAAGATAGTACAATGAGGGTGAAGATGGCCACGACTGTTTGAGGTCTTGATCGGTTTGCAATGGAGGTTCAAGATGGGAAGCCGAGTTCTTAACAGATGGGTATATTACTATAGAGAAATGAGAATGCAATGCAAGAACGTAGTGGGAAATACAAGTCGTCCGGGTTCAAACAGTAATTCCTATAATGACTTAAAGTGAACCGGGCTCATCAATGTCGCGTTTTTGCACGACTGTGGCCTTTGAGGTTTTGACAGTATCTATATAATTGCTTGCAATCACTTTACTAAGTACCTGAAGTTTTGTATGCTACATTGCGGCCTCTACATCTCAACAGCGAAAGAACAGTAACGATGCAAAGATGAAACTGTAAAAATATGTACATAGGAATCACATTCCTACCCAGTGGACGCCTTGCGCTTCCTAATTGTGACTAACGATGTTCCGCACGGCTCGACCAACGTGACCTTGCGCACCCCCTGAGGCCGCTCCTGGAGGTGGTCAAAGTCGTAATCCAGCAGCAGGTGTGAGAAGGCGAGTTTAAGAAGGTTGGCGGTGAACCACCTCCCAGGACACGCAGAACGGCCCAGGCCGAAGTTGAGAAACTCGCGCGAAATGTCCGTCATCTTGGGATGGGCTGGATCCTGCAGGGCGCGCTTGGGGTTGAACCCGCCTGGATAGAGGCTCTCGTCGCGCTGGCCTACGCGCAGCGTCGAAGCAAGGATGGCGCCCTGCGGTACGTGTACGCCGGTGGAGAAAGTGAAGCCTCCAGGCTTTACGATTTGTCTCTCCAGGCCGACCTCGCCGATGGCGTTATAGCGGATGCTTTCGCGGATGAAGGCGTCCATGGTGTTCAATCGGTTGACAAAGTCGTTGGACCAATCATCGCCGCGGCCGAGGTTCGCGACAATCTCGGCCCGCATCTCGGCGACCGTGGACTCAAAGACAGGCTTGGGCAGCGAGACCAGGTCGTACAGGACATTGGTGAAGCTGAGAACGTTGGAGTAGGATTGCAGGAAGTTGAGGTTCATAACGCGGTTGCAGAGTACAGGCGTTGAATATTCGAGCTGGCGGTTCTTATCTTTATTGGCAACCTTCATGCAGGCACTGAGGAGATCATTCTGTGGCGGTGTCAATATATGTGGTTGATCCTGGTGTCAAAGGAAAGGTAGGCTTGGATGATTTGGACTTACAGGTAGCTCTGCTTCAATTCCTTTCTCAGCTGCGTCCGCAATGATCTTCTTGCGCTCCTCGATGATAGGTGCTGCATGCTTGATGATGATCTCGCGCTTCTTGGCCAGGGGCCGGCGGACCAATGGAGCCAGAAGGCTTTTGATGGAGAGAACCAGTGTCAGCGTGGAGCAAAGTCAAATTTGAGGCCAGAACACTTACGGTCTCAGAAAAGAAGGAATGAATCGAATATAAACGGCTGTAGAAAACATCTGAACCGAGTACTGAACCATGGCATCCAGATACTCCTGATTCCTGCAGAGTGGATAGCCAGATGTGATTCTGTTGCTGGAGCGCGACATGAGCTTGGTCACCATGTCCCACATGTTGATCTGCATCACGCCGCTCTCGTCCATCCTCGACCCGACGTAGTGCTCCAGGGCTCCCGCCATTTCCTCGTTCATCATGGGCATCTTGTCTGCCAGCTTGCTCTTGAGCTCTCGCAGCACGATCGGCGTCTGGATGTTATTGTTCAAGATGTTGTCCCCAAAGCAGACGTACTTGGAGTGCATTGCACCGGCCACGAATGCCTTGAATGAGACCACATTTTCCGGCTGTTTCACATACTCATCTATCAAGTCCAGAGGCAGCAAGAATAGAAAGCCTGATTGCACATGGGGGAAAGGTACGATGAGGACATCGTTTGCTGTCTTGCGGACCTGATGGCTGTAATTAGAACCATGGTTTTCACAACCTAATCTCGCCAATATTGATTCTTGAAGAAAACTTACTTTCTCGTAGGATGTCTTGAAGAGCCCCTCAGAAGCAAAGACACATTCATAGGCCACCCTGAAGAACTGCCTGAAGCCTCGTTTTCCCTTGACCCATGCATACGGAGCGTATGTCGGAGAGAAGGACACGCGCAGTGCGGGTTCAATGAGATGGAGCAACCAGCCGGTGAGGACCAGCACCGCAGTGATCTCAACAAATCCAACAACTCCAGGCATGGGTAATTGCTGTGTTACTATATGACTGGTGACATTAGGAGTAGACTCCAGAGAAGTCAACTTGTGCGAAGCATTCGATGCCATGCTTGGTCTGTCTGAATTCCTAGAAGATAGGCAAGTGTGACAATTTTACACATACACGAATAAGACAAAACGTAGACACGAGAGGAAACGTCGTGACGGAAACAATCCGCAACTGGGAGCAGTAGTCTTGAGAATTGGAATCCCGTTTCCTTCTCTCTCCTCCTAGCCCTGCCTCATTGCATGATTACTGAAGATCGGTGAGACACTCTTCTCGCCGGAGCCATGATGCAAGACATGTTCCCTCGGTGAGGCGATAGTCATACAGTGCCTCTAAGAACTGTGAGGATGTAGTGAGTACTTCACGATTCAAAGTGTCTAGCAATCAAGTTTCCGTAGGAACGTGCATGAGCGGATCTTATAAAACGGGTAAGCCGGCTCCTTCTCCCCCACGATCTTGTAAGCTCTAAGACTGCACTGCGGTCATCGTGAGTAATGTTCTTATATACCCCGCACCCCATATTGCTCTAGTACTCCTCAAGGATCCTTGGCGTAGAACTTTGTGTCCTTTTGTTTTCATATTCTTGGAAGCCACACCATCTCACTGGTCACACGGCCTTGTTACGCTTGCAAGGGCCCATGTATTGTGATAAGAACTTGACGATCGATGATTTGTTCAAGAGTAGTACTGGGCGGAGTGTGAGGCTTCGAAAAGTACGTCTCCGAGCGAGAAACCAATCACCGGTGAAGTGATTGGGCGCGCCAGGTTTAAAATCATGCAGCTCAGGATGCGATTCCTCAGCAACCCTGGAGAAGGCCGATTCGCGGCGATAGAAAGTAACTCATGTGTGATGATCAATTATGTGAGATATAGAGTTAGACGTCTTGATTTTGTGCCGAGTAGATATGTTCCGAGCAAATCAGAGTTGCGTAACCCGGCTGTGTTTCTCCTCCTGTTCTCTCTGACTCGACATGTCCATTCATTTCAGCACGTACATCCTGGGGTTTTGCTGATGATAATTTTACACAATGACGGTCGAGTCTCGTAGAGATCTTTTCATCAGGTTGGGGATCCTGCCTTTCCTCATATCCTCAGGGCATCTTGTCCCAGTGATAGGATCTATCCATGTTGTCACTGGATCTTACGAGTTCCCAATAGCTCTTCTGAGCATGATATGCGCCGCTACCTCTATCGTTGACTGTGAGTAGTTACCTCACAGGCATTGTGGATATTTTCTGTAGATACTGATATAGCGGTAGCATATGACTCTTACAAAGACATCCCAACATCAAGGCGACCGAGGAAGTGGATATGGCAGGCCTGGATGTATTCGCTGTGGGCGGTGGTCCTTGTTACCACCTACCTCACTGGTTTTGAGACATCCATGCGCATGTATCGTTTCTCTCTGATCGGACTCGGATGGGGCACTTCATGCATCCCTCTCTTCTCGTTTTCGACGGGGATTCACCTGGCCAAGCCCAAGTCTCTCGTAAGTGAGATACACACCAATACTCAAGACACACTCGTTGGCCGTGCCTCTCACTAATGACGCCAAAAACAACAACAACAGTTCTTCGAGGCTAAGTCGCTCGTCGTTGCCGTCTGCATGACCTATGTCACGGCTGATGTGGGCATGTTCTACGGCTGCCATGACAAGACGACTGCCAAGTGCACAGATAGCTCGCTTCGCGCACGCAGTCTCTGCCTCGTGATACTCTACCAATTCTTCCGAGAGACAGTATGCGATGCAAGAGATATCGCTGAGGATGCTGCTAACGGCATGAGGACCTTACCAGTCAAACTGGGCAAGACGTACACTCTGCTGTGTTTGGCTGGTCTAGGCTTGCTACTTGATCCCTTCCTCACGGCAGGAGGCACCGCCTTCCCTATGACTGGGCCCCATGAAAGCCTTCAGATTCCTCTTGAAAGTATCGTGCGGGTGTGCGGGACGATCGGACTGTACTGGATAGCACTGATGTTCCCAAAAGGACATCTCATTGCATGGGGCGCGGTTTCTTTGCTGGGACTTGTTCCATTATTATGGGCACAAGCAGCTCTTCTAGGATCTGAACAGATGAAGTGGCAGACAAGAACCATCACATGGTCTCCGGGGGCTCTTGTGGGGTTACAAAATCCAACTTCTAGTCGTCTCTTTGGCTGAGTTTCGGGTTTGGCAGTAGACCGAGTGAAAGAGCCTTGGATTATAAAGATAATTAGAAAAAGACAGATTACTTGACCAGTCTACGGAAGAAGGAACACAGAGAGAAATAGACAAGGCTCCCTCAATCCTTCCAGTACCAGATATCTATTTTATGTATCTTTTAGTCAAGAATGGAGCAGAAACATAGAAGAAGGAAGGTAAAGCACCAATAACAACCAGGTCTACCCGATCAATTCTCTGCTTCCCAATGCAAGTGTGGCTCTCCATGCGCCTCGAGTAGCCCACCAGTCAACAAGGCATCCGCACGAACAGGGAAGAGGAGAGGTTCCAGATGCCTCGTCTGGTCAAAGTGGATGCTCGCCCACCGCAGATGAGCCGCCCATGTTCCCGGAGCCCAGTCAGCATTCTCGTTCCCAGGCTCGTCCCAGATCCTAGCCAGATATTCCCTCTGCTTGCTCAACAGGCCGTGCGAGAACTTCATGGTTGACGACATGGCCAGAATGCCGTCCACAAGTTCCTCGGCCTCCTTGTACGCCTGGTCGTGCTCTACCACGTCGCGTGGCTGGCTGAGGAGCTCGAACTGCCTCCGACCAGACCACTGGGTCAGATGCTGCGCCCAGTACACCTCTGTGATGCACTCGTAGAGAAGCACGTGCTTCGCAAAGTAGGCTGGGCCATCCCACGCCAGGGCTGGATCTCGGATGTGCCGGAGGCGCTCTACACAAAACATGTGGGAGATGTAGTCGAAATAAGGCGCATACTCGAACTCTGGCGGGCCCCCGGTCGAATTGGGGACCTCGTAGCGCGGGAGATGGCGCAGCAGTGGGTGGCGGCTCATGCCCGCCGTCCCAGGCGCGCCGTCCTCCCAACAGGCGAGGTAGATGTCGTGCCAGTACTTGGCACCAAGACAGCCTCTGCGCGCAGCGATCAGACCGTTGAAGAACATGGCGATCTCGTCGCTGATGGTCATCTTGAAACCCATCATCTCCATGTCGTTCTGCGGATCCGAGAGCTTGTCCCAGCAGAGGTCGTCCAGCCCGCGGAAGAGCATGAAGCCGACGTCGAGCCAGACGCCTCCGTGGAGGTAAAGAAGCGGGAGGCGCATCAGATCGCCCATGTGCGCCCCGAGGTGGGTATTGTTGGTTGTCGTTCCAGACGACGGAGGTTGGAGGAGTGAGCGAGGGAGGAAGCGCGCGGGCTCGGAGATGTATCTGGACCAGTGATTTGCTGACCCTTCAACCATGTCGACCACACGTACGGTCCAGTCCTGGTGGCGCCGCACCCAGCTGATGATATTGCGCTGGCACCATGGCTTACAACTTGTGAGCCCTGTGTCCCAAAAAGCCCACATGTTCTTTTCTGAGCCGTCGACGGGTTTGAATGTCTGCAGATCCGCAAGGATCTCTTGGTCAGATCGTTGATCCAGCGTTGGGCGTGTTGGGCGTGGTTGTATGGGCTCCATCATGTCTAGATATTCGATAAATGATATGTGAAGTCAAGATTCCTCAGAGCCTGTCAGCCTTAAGTGACTCGCCAGGTACTTATACAAGTTTTTGCTGGTCATTCCGCAAAGGGAATCCTTCGGATTACCAGAACAAGCGTCAGCACTTGTCATCAACCCCATTTATCTTTCATCTCCGTTATTAAATTTGAGCCCAGAATATGGGAATGATAAAGAACCGTCGTATCCCACCTAGTAGTATCCGTGCCTATTATTCTTCACTAATCAAAAATACCATTGAAATTGTTGAAGCGAGGATTTAATGTTGGATATAAGAAGACCATCTCTGAGAAAGTGAGTCGAATCAGCTTCTTGTATGAGACGACAGTTCGGAATGAAAATTTCTGCCACTCAAGAAACAAGAGAAAAAACAGATTGTGATGCAACTCATTGAATGTATGCTCTACCAAGGGAATTAATTACTGCTCATAGATGAGTCAAGTCCCGTCTAGGATGGGTGTAATTAATCAAATCATCTGAACGGAAATGCCCCTCAGCTGCATACCTGGGTATGCTCCAGGCCAAAAATACGCACATTCTAGTGCATATTCCCATTATCAAGTACTTCTCCTTTTATCTCAATATATAGATTTCACTTACTGTTGCATGTTGATGCACAGGCTATCCTTGGACAAAACAAGTAACTAAAACCGTCACATGAGCCATTATTCCCTTCTCTTCCCCTCCCCGCATCGTCGGAAAATTGTTATTGCCTTCAGTCTGGAGAAAAACTGGAGCCATGTATTCTACCATCCCTCCGAATCCTCGGCCAATATTCACTTTACATCTCGGTTAGCAGTTGCTTTGAGGATCTCGTTCTGCCGAGTCCCGACTTACTATTCTTTTTCATTCTTCTTGAGCCTACCTTACTTACTTGAGTCAATTGATCGGCAGTCCTGTTGTTCGGAAAGGAGACGAGACCTCCTGAGGGTAGTCAAGTGCTCATGACGACGCCGCTGAAGCGAAAGAGGAGCGATGCCACTCCGGGTCCGCGGCCGGAGCCCAAGAAATTGGCCGCAGCATGCACTGCTTGCCGTAAGCAAAAAGTAAGTAGGTGATCTCACCTTGCAGCACGGGGGAAAACACTGTTTGTCTGGTCTAGGCAATGTGCAACAATGATTCGTTGAGGAAAAAGAGTTTCTTACATTTGAGATGCAGTAGTTAATGATTGATTAGATCAAATGCGACATGCCCAGCGAGGAACCGCCATGCTCACGATGCGAAAGACGAGGGCTCTCGTGCGTATTGCATACGTCTGCGCTGAGAGTTTCCAATCCAGACCACAGGTTAGTACTGAATATATATACGGATCTTGCACATTAATCTGCTTAGAAACTGGGGACCTTCAATACTAATTCATCCACCAATCCGAACCCAAGGCAAGTCTTGCTGCTCGGCAAGGACATGTCCAATATCTTCTCTACGCTCCAGCGCGTCTGCGACAAGCTCAACATCGATCCTCCTTGGCCATTGATGTCAACCCAAGGAGGCAACAGAGCTAAAAGCCATGTGGGACCGCAGTCTGCGGAAGGCACTGAAGAAGGGGGCGAAGATGGCGCTACGTCGGGAGTGTACGAGTTGTCACCACCAGCCTCGCCATCGGCAGTGCAAGCACCCATCGACCCATATCTGAGCGGAGGAAACCTTGGAGCAGATGCTTCTCTTACCGCAGGCACGGGCACAGGGGGAGGTGGAAGTCCAACGCAGAGGGTTCGGGGCCGAGAGAGCGAGAGGGGGGATCTGGTCAGCAAAGGCATCATCACGCCAGAGCGTGCAGAGATGCTGGTCAAGCGTTATCTGCTCCATCTGGATCGGTTTCTTTACGGGATCGCCGGCCACTATCAGGATGCTCACCAGGTCCGCACGGCATCCCCCACACTCTTTGCGGCCATGTGTGCCGTCGCCGCCTTTCAAGACGTCGACAATAGAGATCTTTTTGACGTGTGCTATAAAGAGTACCGGTCTCTGGTGTCGACCTCTTTATTTGAAAAGAGGGATCTCGAGTACATTCGGGCTCTGTGCATCGGCTCGTTCTGGCTTCTGGACACCTCCAGAATCCTCCTCAGCGACGCCGTGCGAAGAGCTGCAGACTCTCGACTGCATCATAATTTCCACAGATGGATGGAGTATTCGACGACGACGACAACGAAAAGTCCGACGGCGTCTTCGGTCCCGGGCTCCACAGATGCAGGCATGGGTGCAGACCCGGCGCCGCGTGATTATCAAAAAGAGGATGCGCGAGACCGAGTTCGTCTGTGGTATCTGCTCTTCGTCTCTGACCGACATCTGTCCATCTTGCATAATCGAGACGCGCTGACCCGGCAAGAGAAAGATGCTATTGAGAACAGAGACAGTTTCTTGGCCAGTGAGTATGCAGGACCGGCACTTTCCAACCTGGATATCCGTCTCATCTCGCAGGTCTCTCTGCTCGTCATCATGGGCCAGATTCGAGATGTTTTAGGCTCTGAGCGGCCGAGACCACTGCCCAAGACCTATGTCATTCAGTTCTCTCACTTCACAAATGATTTGGACCAGTGGTATGGGAAATACTCGCCTCGCTTTGGTTTGTTTACCCCTCCTCCTCTAATCTTGATATCATTTACAGACCTATCACAATAAGACTGACTAGCAATACCGATATCAAATGAAGAGCCCGACGAGCACATTGGTGATTTCCCGCTGGCTGGTCTCACAATACATTATCAATATGCGCGACTGTACCTGAATAACCACGTACTTCAAGGCCTAGACGACAAAGACCCCATTCCTATCCACTTTCTCCCAGCTGCGGCTGCGGCACGCGAAGCCGCCCACCATATCTTCAGCATGCTTGTCGAAAATCCCGCTCTCCGCAGCAACATTGTGGGCATGCCGCACTACTTCCACATCATGATCTCGTTTGCGGGCCACTGCCTACTTGAGATGACCATGAAGCACCGCGAGCAGCTGGGCATCGCGGTTGAGGACGACTTTGGCCGTATAGCCACGGTGCTGGCCCTCTTTGCCAGCACGCCCACGCTGCCACAACATCCTATCGCGCGAGCCCTGGCGGGCCTGACACGCAAACTCAACGAGTGTACAGCCAGCCTGGGCATGGAGTCGGTGCTCACGGGCAGCCCCTTTCAAAAGGCCGAGTACACCAATCTCATGACGGATTTTAGTATTGGTATGGGAGGAGGTGAAGGAGGAGTTAACGTTGGTGGTAGCAGTAGTAACCATGTTGCAGCGACACATACGACGCTTACCTCTCCAGATAATATGCAGACTTTTGGTGGGCTGTCGGATGATTTCTGGTATGGGGACTTTGGAGACTTTCACCTGGCATTTCCGGCGTCACAGTCTCAGCTGTGAGAACACACACAGGAGAGCCGGCGTCGGTCTCACAATTTCATCTTACAATGAGAAACATATTTATGTTGCAAAATCAACCCTCTCTGCCCGGACACCAAGTGCGTAACACAGCCAAGATCACTACCATTTAAGGCTGATCATCGTCGTCATGAAAGATGGTCGTGCCCCAGTCTGGCCGGTTGAATCGCCTGCCTTTAGTCTTAGCCAGCTCGTCAATCCGCCTCACCTCATCCTCGTCTAGCACAAAATTGTCTCTTAGGTTCGCTTGGATCCTCGATGGGGTGGTGCTCTTGGGAATAACACTCCATCCCTTGGCGATTCCCCAACTCAGCATCACATTCCCCGTCGGCACCCCTCTCTTGCTGGCGATCTCTATGATGACAGGCTCTTCGTGCAAGGTGCTTCCAGAACCGCCAAGAGGACCAAATGCCGTCTGGTGGATGCCCTTGGCCGCGCAGAATTCATGCAGCTTGTTCTGGGGCAGCAGTGGCTGGATCTCGGTCTGGTTGACGGCTGGCACAACCTTAGCACTCGCCAACAGCTTGGCGAGATTCACGGTCGAGAAATTTGCCACGCCGATCGCGCGCACCCTGCCCGTGCCGTCGTGTAGGATCTTTTCCATCTCGCGCCAGGTGTCGCAAAAGTTCCACTCTGGGTCGTGCGTCTTGCGGTCTTCCTTGCCGTACTCGGCACCTGTTTGGTCCGGGCTGAGAAGCGTGACGGGCCAGTGCATGAGCCACAGGTCAACATAGTCCAGACCGAGGTCGTGTAGGGACTTGTCGAGGGCCTTCTCCGCCCGACGGTGGTCAGAAGACCACAGCTTAGTGGTCACAAAGAAGTCAGACCGGGCCACAGGAGGCTTTCTAAACACGCCGCCTATCTCGGCTTCGTTGCCGTATAGAGGGGCGCAGTCAAAGTGTCGGTAGCCCGCTGCGAACGCCACCTCGACTGCACGGGCTGCATCTCCTGGAGCGGCTTTCCAAGTGCCAAACCCGACGGCCGGTATCTTGGCCCCAGTGTTCAGTGTGAAGAAGGAGGGAGGCTTCGGAGTTGCTTCCTCGTCATTGTTGGCAATGGTAGAAGAGGAGGTGGAGGAGGTAAGTGAGGCTTCCAGAGTCTCCAGGATCTGCATGGTAGAGATGGTGGATTTATACAAGTCCTGAGAAGCAGGCTTGTAAGGTTTGCGTGGGTAGAATGTGGCCTCGGAGGACAGGCCCAACAAGGCACCCACAAAGTGAGCAGCGCCAGCCTTGGTGGCAGCAAGTCCTTTCTTGCAGGCCGACTCGGCGAGAGCCACTTTTCCTTGCAGCTCACGAGCGTCTTCTATCTTTCCAGCCTGCCACAAGGCGTACAGCTTTGAGACAGCCCTCGGAAAGACATTGCCGATTCCTGTCACGCAGCCAACACCACCGGCTATCAGGCAAGGGAGAAGCCAGTCAGATTGACCCGAGAAGACGGCAAATTGAGAAGGAGGGAACTTGGCAGTGAGGCATGACACTTTGCCTGCATTGGCACATGTCAACTTGACGCCCACGATGTTTGGATGTACTGCAAGACGCGAGAGCACGTCCACGCCGAGATCAACACCGGCTGTAACACCAGGAAACTAATTTCACACCAAACGGGTCAAAATTGGATCTTGAAATACTAAATCAGATAATTCAAAGGGGAGAGGAAACTTAATTACATTGTAAACGATAATGGGAACACGGCTATGGTCCGCCACTTCGGAATAAAAATCCACGATGGCTTGTTCAGAGACAGCTTTGGGCCAATAACTCGGGGGCAGGAGGAGACCAAAGTCAGCACCAGCATCGACAGCATCATCCACAAGGCGCAAAGTCTCGACAGTGGACTGGCCACTGATACCAACAGCCAGTGGGAATTTCGGTACGCCCAAGTCAGTGGCAGCCTTCCGTGCGGTGTGGATGAGACTGACACGCTCCTCAGGTAGGAGGAGGGCTGCCTCCGCCGTCGACCCTTGGAGGACTAGACCGTTAACGCCACTCGAGATCATGTATGACAAGTATTTGTACATGGCGTCCAGGTCGATCTCCTGGCGGGGGGTGTCCTTGTACAGGCTCACGACGGGACACCAAACCCCGGCGGGAACGGCAGGCGCCTTTGAGTCTGTTATGGGCATATTGTAATGAGAAGGCCCGGAGGACAGGGTCATACACTGGTGAGAAAGGGTCGGTAGATCTGTTTCTTATTGTCGGGAGGAATAGGGGAATTGAGAGAAAGAAGACTGAAACGAAGATAATGGAAAGTGTATATATTATACGAATAGGTTGTGAATCATTGCTCTCAAAAGGCTCACCTATATGAGTCAATATGGAATGCCTGTCGATCTATTGTGAAGTCCTTTGAGGGGGCATTTTCATTGTGCCTCCGGCGGTATTATTCATCGCGGGGTCCAAAGCTACACAGTATTGTGTTACGGCGGAGGGCCTCCGATGCGGGTCCTGCTCCGCACGGGCAGATTGGGGGCTGCTACTGTCAATACAGTACCATCGAGGAGGGACAACGGAAGCACCCAATGAGTCCTTGTCTTGACTCCACACCAAGTCTACACCTGCGGGAACCAGGTCCGGATTCGAGGTCCAGCCCGGCTCAGAGCATCCGTACAACAAAGACTATGCGGACGGGCACATCAAGAATTGGGGACTGCTGTGCTACGATGTCATCAATGGAGTGAAGTGATCTGTCTCGGCCACCGTCTGCTGGCGAATACACCTGGGAATCTTCCGTCAATTACAGATTCTGTTGTGAACCATTGGGCCCTGGCCTTTTCTATACTTCCCAGACGTCGAGTGTGCTGGATGCATGTCCTTGTCCTAACATGTTAGCCAAATCTCGAGAGAACACCTAATTATAGCCTTTCAGAACAACATCACCACAGCACCATATTGTCTGTCAGCGCTGCAAGATCGGTTGAGAGAAATTGAAAGAAAAAAAATGCCTACGTAAATGTCTTGTTAGTGAGATGAAGTCACTTACTGGTCGTATTGCAGCTTCAATATCTGAATGCTTGAACTGTGTTATTCGATCAAAACTATTGCGCTGCTCTGGCATTTAGGTCACCATGTTACTCGTGAATTGGTGAGTAGAATATCTTGATTATCTTGACTTCTCTTTAGCAAGAGCCGTAAACGAAACGATAATTCTTCTCTACCTATTGAGCAATTGCATGAGTCTTTTTCCTCCATTTTTCTTTTTTCACCTCAACCCACCACCTCAATATGTTTCACAGTCCCCTTTCCCGGCAGATCCTCGACCTCCATCATCTCCTGCACATCATGGCGCACCTTTTCCTCCTCCGTGGGGTACGCATGCCGCCACATAGTCCACAGCGGTCTCTGGAACAGGTCGTCCATGCTCTCGATGGACCGTCCCTTCATCTCCGGGAGGCAAAAGTAGATGAAAACAAAGCCTGCATATGTGAGCATCGCATATAGGAGAAACGTTCCCCACCCCATCTCGGAGAGCATCAGTGGCGTAGCCTGGGTGATGCCGTAGTCGACGATCCAGTTCACAAAGAAGCAGAATGACATGCACACGGAGCGGATCCGCGTGGGGAAGATCTCGGCAGCGACAACGTAGCATGCGACCGAGTGCCCAAAGGACCAGCCAAAAGCATAGAGATAGATGCAAATGATGCCGACTATGCCACCAGCCGGTGTGCCCCCAACGCTATCCGTGCTGGAATTGCCTCCGCTGAAACGAATATAAATGGCGAGGTAGAGCATGGCGGTAGCTTGGATGAGGGCTCCGACGAGTAGTGGGCGGCGTCGTCCAATCCGGCTGTGATGTGGCATGTTGATTAGTTTTTCATGATTTCTTCATGTTGACGAGCCGGTTCATAGCAGTTGGGTCGACTTACTCTACGAGAAAGCCCACGTAGAAGATTGTTGTTACAACTTTGACGACGCCATAGATGCCCTGTTGATAAGAGACCAGTTATCAGCCACTGCCATGCAGCCATTCAACGGAACATTCGGGGGTTTTGTTGAATGCTCACAGTTGTCAGCAAAGTGTTACTATTCCCCTTTACACCGATCAACTTGAAGATCGAAGGAGCGTAATAATTGAGACTGTCGGTGCCAGTGAACTTGTGGAAAAGGAACAGCATGACTGCGAGAAAAATACGTCGGCGATTGCTGGTGACAAGAATGATGTCCTGGACGATGGCCCATATGCTATGGCCTTGACGTGCCTAGACACAAGACACACACACACACACACACACACAATACGTTAGTACCTGTTGAGGGCTCGTACGTGTGTTTTTGGCGGGACAGCTTAACATGATAGTAATTACCTCTTGTTCGCTTCGGACTTGAGCCTCAATCTCTTGGTATTCAGTCTGCACGTAAATGTGTTCGGCCGGTAGATTCCGAAGTTTGGTCAAGTTCTTTAGTCCCTCTTCTGAGCGGCCATGATTGATGAGATATCTCGGTGTTTCGGGCACAAACGGGATCATGATGCACATGAGAACGCCTGGGATGATCTGGAGGCCCATGGCAGATCGCCACTGGCTGTTGTCGGTGGCCGAGGCATTCCACAGACTGACACCATAGTTGATGAAGAAGGCGAGCATCAGGGCCGTGACAATCATGAGGTTGTACATGGCGACGAAGGAACCGCGTACGGATTTGGGCGAGTTCTCGGCGAGGAACTGGGGGCTCAGCATCGAGCTCGCGCCGACACCCAAGCCTCCGATGAAGCGGCCCGCCAGGAGGACATCGTAGTTGGCGATCATTTGCATAGCCGCGCCAATGACGAAAATGATGCCCCAGAAGAACACTGACCACTTGCGGCCCAGGATGTCGGATGTAGGCCATGCAAGGAGAGCACCGGCAGAGGCCTATTGGTACAGCCACCAAATGGAATCTTAGTGCACGAGTAAATCATAGAGGGAAGAGGGTGTAGGGAACGAAGAGCGATAGGAGTACAGTGATTACTTACACCTGCTGCAAGCATGGCGGCGATGATCCCCTGCACACCAGAGGCGTCAGTGAATGATCCTCGTTCCAATATCATGGAGAATATGATATTTAACATTAATATGGCCATAAATACCTGGCGCCGATCTAGCTCAGCTCCGTCCAGATCAGCCAGCCCAAATGCATGTTCAAAGGAAGGCAAAGTCAAGATGCCGCCAATGTTGCCAGAATCAAAACCGTAAAAGCAACCTGCCCAGGCGACAGTAACAAGCAGATAGAAGAGACGGAAGTTGAAGATCTCTCTTGGATCGTTCTTGGCGTCCTGGCTGAACCAAAGACTCGTGCCGCCTGCCATCTTGGTCGTCTTCCGGTGGTAATCAATTCTTTTGGTCTGGTGGCTTGAACGTGGCAGTACTGTTTCTGCCAGGGCGAGACTTCAGCAAGGCGAGAGGACTTGTCTTCTCCGCTCTGTACTGGCAGAGTCCTGCGGCGTATGTCGGGGTTCATCAAGAGCTATATGGTCACACAAGGCTGCATCTTATGCGGGTCCAAATCTGGGGAAAATCTGGGGAATAGTGGAGGCCCCTCCCTATGCTAATCCGGGGACGATCTGGGGTAGCGGGTCAATGTTCCATGAGGACCGGCGCGGCCTTCCGCACCAGAGCGGAAGACCCCTCCGGCACGGAGGTTTGGATCACTGGCTGTCTTTCCCTGAAATGAAAGACAACCATCCAACGACCTCAAGCTGACTCATACCAAGTGGTGGACACCGTGGGTTGGCAAATTAGTATTCCTTGTCGTCGGGTGCACATCTTAAATATAACACACTTTTCGATAAGATCCGGAAGCACGAAAGGGAATAACAGAAGTTGAAGTTAATGTCACGTTTGAGCGTGTAATTACCCATGGGAAGCAACGAGAAACAAGACATGTCGGATCCCGACAAGACCACCATAGTCCATCTCCAAAAGCCTCTAGACCACCTGGAATGCTTTCTCCCGTCGACAACGCCTCAATGTCACGCATCCAACCTACTTGTGCTAGACAATGGTGATCTCTTGTGCGCCTGGTTCGGTGGAACCCAAGAAGGCAAACCCGACATCTCCATCTATCTCAGCCACCGACCTGTAGGCGCAGACACCTGGCTCAAGGCAGAGAAAGTCACCTTCGACGGGTCCAGAAGCGAACAAAATCCCGTTCTCTTCCAAACGCCGTTACCTTCTCGGGACGTCTGGCTGCTGTACACTTCGCAGGAAGCTGGTAACCAAGACTCGGCCGTCGTCAAGCGGCAAATTTCCAACGACAAGGGCAGGTCATGGGGCCAGCCAGACGTCCTCTTCGACGAGCCAGGAACTTTCATACGACAGCCAGTCGTGATCCTGGAAGATGGCGCGTGGGCGATACCCACGTTCAAGTGTCGGACAGAACCGGGCATGCGCTGGGTTGGCAACGACGATATTTCGGCTGTCCGCGTCTCACGGGATGGGGGCCAGACGTGGTGTGAGAGGGAGGTCCCAGACAGCTTCGGAGCAGTGCACATGGCGATCCGGCAGCTGAGAGACAGAAACTATCTCGCCTTGTTCCGGAGCCGCTGGGCCGATAACATCTACTCATCCAACTCGACCGACGGCGTTTCTTGGTCGAAGCCAGTCCCGACAGATCTACCCAACCCAAACTCTGGCATCTGTTTCGACGTTCTTCCCAGCGGACGGCTCTTAGCAGTGTACAATCACTCGTCAAAGGCCAATGCGCAAGGTCGCCGTGAGGGTCTCTACGATGATATTGCAGATGCGTCGGATGTCCGCAAGAACCAAGGGGCCGGTCAAAATGGCAAGGAGGCCTTCTGGGGCGCACCAAGAGCGCCGTTGTGTCTTGCTTGGAGTGATGATGATGGGGCTTCGTGGAAGCATACAGTTCTCGAGGAAGGCGACGGGCATTGCATGACAAACAACAGCCAGGAAAAGCTAAACCGTGAGTTGTCATATCCGAGTATCACATTGAGCCAGGGTGGGAGGGTGCACATAGCTTTCACACACTGGAGGCAGAATATCAAGTACATAAAGTTGGATCCAGCCCTGTTAGATGCGGCGTAGAATGCTGTCAATCCTACTAAGCCACTCAAGACAAGCATTTCAAGTGCAGACTTAAGTACAAATTTAGACCTAGCATCGATGAACATGGCCCCGATTACACATGTAGCCAGCCTTCCCAACTATGACTTTAATTTCGACTACGTTCGTTCAATTTCCCGACTCTTGACCAAAACATCGACAGACTAAATTCTTCTCTGAAAAGCCAATCATGATTATTCCATTCTCAACTTATCTAAGAAAGATAGTCTTCTACGTAATCCCTCAGAGTCTGCTCGAGAGAACCATCTTGCTGAAAACCGAGGTCTGTAGCTCGCGTGATGTCAAAAACGGCTGGCCATGAACTGACAATCTTTGACACGTTCTCATCATATTCCTCCTTCACCAAAGCCACAGCCTTCTTCCCACCCACCTTGGCCAGCGCATCAAGCATCTGCTGTACTGTCGTGGTCATCCCAGGAAGATTTACAATTCTGTGATCTCCGCGGAAGTTTGTACCCTTGAGACGCATTCCGGCGATGACCAGGTTGCGAATCACGGTTCTCGCGGAGCACACCCAGAGGCTTAGGTCCTTTCGCACCGGCAAGATAGCCTCTTCTCCATTCAGAGGTTCCCTTATAATGCCTGAGCAAAAAGACGACGCAGCACCGGTCGGCCTACCAGGGCGCACAATGCTGAAACCCACGCTCATTTTCAACCATCAGCAATCTGTTTCTATCTCATTGACATGTACGCATTTATTAAACTCGGATCTTTTTTTTTTTTTTTATCTTCTTAACTCACATAGTAGGCAGACGCACAATCCGTGCATCTATCAAACGCCTTCGTGAAAAGTCGTTGAGCAGTATCTCGACCATGGACTTTTGAGCGCCATATGACGACTGAGGAAGCGGCATCGTCTGCTCGCTGACAACGACACCATCAGATGGCCCAAAAACAGCAAGGCTAGATGGGAAGATGACGCGCGCTGGCCTGTCACGTCCACGTAGGATATCCAGTATGTGCCTGATGGAGTCCAAATTGACCCTGAGGCCAAGCTCAAGATTTGCTTCTGCGGCTCCTGACATGATACCGTGGAGGAGATAGACGTGTGTGAGGTCCGGGGTGAACAGCTTCTGACACATGGTAGGAGACGTCAGATCCGCCGCTACCGTATGGATCTCACAGCGGTCATTTTGGTCTGCTGTGTTGGCACTGGAGGGTGGGGCTGTAGGCGTGACTACATCTGTAAGAGCGATGCTGTTGACGGAAGGCTCTTGCAATAATGCTGCAGCCAGAGCCTGGCCTATGAAGCCAGCAGCCCCGGTAATGAGAATGTGTGATCCGGACCCATCGTTGTGGGTCATATTCGCCATTGTAAAGTCTCTCGCTCTTAACATTGACAATGCTTACTGAACTTTAAGCCAAGATGTTAAGAGAAAGGAAATTCAGGAAAGAGGAGAAAAGAGGATATTCACAACGAAGCTACTTACTGAAACTGGATATCCTGATAAGACGTTGCTCTCAATCAATCTCATAAATACACCACTGCCTAAGGTATTCTTAGACCAGAGTTTGGTAGCCCGACCATACCCTAGACCGACTTACTTTAGATGTGGATTATCGGACTGAAGAAACTCGGAGGCTGTTGTGGATGCCATGTTAGCACTGCTTCTAGGTCGGTGCCTCGGAACCGTCTTCCGTGGATTGAATCTACCTATCCCCCTCTCCCCCCTTTTCCCTTCCTTTTCCTGTTTTGTTTGGCCCATAGAACACCTCTTCGGCCGCATATTCAAGATAGAGTTCAAGTTAGAAGAGAAGTCTGTTGTGTTATTAAAATCCTACTATATCAGACCTCGAGACGTAAAGACTTCTTCGTTTGGTTTAAGGAACATTAAATAATACCATCATAAACTAATCTAAATGGCCTCCACCTCCAAGGGCTGGTAGAACTCCTCCAAGCTTTTGACATCCGCGTCCGTCAAGTCGACAGAGAATACTTCCATTGCGGCCTCGATACGCTCTATGCTGGCCAGCCCAACAATAGGAGAGCACCCATTCCTCAGCAGCCAAGCAAGAGCAACAGCAGACATGGAACATCCTTTGGACCTTGCCAGCTGCTCTGTTCTCTGCACGATATGCTCGTTCTGGGAACCCTTCCCCCGAAACCATTTCTTTGTCTTTCCGTCTCGCCGGCTCCTGTCTGTCTCTTGAGCCCAGGGTCTCGTGAGAAGACCCCTTGCGTTGGGGCTCCAGGGGATCAGCCCAATACCCTCGGCCTGGCAGAATGGAATCATTTCCCTCTCCTCCTCACGGTAGAGAAGATTGTAGAGCCCAGACATGCTCGAGAAGGTAGTCCAGCCGCGAGATTTGGCCGTATACTGGAGGCGCGCGAACTGCCAACATCGCATACTTGACGCACCCAGATAGTGCACCTTGCCCATCTTCACCAGATCGTGGAGGGAGCCCATGATCTCCTCTGGGCTCGTCTCGTGGTCAAGTCTGTGCAACTGAAGCACATCAATGTATGTGGTATTCAACCGCCGGAGAGAAGCCTCGACAGCTTCAAAAATGTGCTTCCGGCTGAGACCGACCTGATTGACGAGTGGACCATCATTGAGAGCGGGTTGTGGCCTGGCGTCTGTATCATCTTCCATCACCGGATAGAACAGCTTGGTCATAAGAACCACTTTGCTCCGAGGGATGGCATACACTTGTAGAGCCTTGCCAATGATAGACTCAGACTGCCCATTCGAGTACGTATCTGCCGTCTCCCAAGTATTAATACCGACATCGTACGCCTTCTTCAACAGCGGAAGAGCGTCTGCCTCGTCTAACACCCAAGGAGAGCCTTCCCAGTTCGGATTCCCATAAGTCATACAGCCGAGTATCACCCGTGAGACCTTCAGACCGCTGTTTCCCAGTCGAGTGTACTCCATCTGCGGTCTTGAACAAGAAACACCACTTGTGCCGTTCAACCTGGGAACAGCCCAGCTCGCGACCAAATCCCGAAGTGTGTCACGCTCTCCCACATTTCCTGGAAACACGGCGTAGGGAATATCAGGCCACTTGGACGTACTCTCTGAACATCGCCAGATGGGCACGCCCGAGGCTGCCTGCCCTGCTATCTGAGCACGCCTGAACATGAGCCCCTTGGTCGCGGCATCGGAGCTCGTAATGCCTCCTTTGGCAATTACATAGCGCGGCCTCGGTACGAGAAACCTCAGAAATGCCACGAGCGCCTCGGCGACTGCGCTGCCGATATTCAGGCTGGAGAGCTCGTCCGCACCCGTCACGAGCTCGCGCTTGTCATGACCAACACGTCGCGGCCCTGTGTGATCCAGGTGCCCGCCCGGTTGGCCGCATCCAAAAGGGTCCCATGTACCGTCTCGGGCGACCTAAGGAGTTTCGACACGTCCAGCGTGATAGTTTCGAGGTGCGTGCCGCGTCCTTGGACGAGGGTCTCCAGCTGCGCCGTTGTCTTGGGCACATACGAGCCAGCGATGATCAGACCACCGGGCGCCGACGTCGAGAGATTCATGTGCAGATCAACGGGAGAAAGTGGAGGGATCTGCTGGATACCAAGGCGACTGGACACAAAGGCAGCGCCCGTTCGATAGATACACCTTCTCTTGCCCTCGGCGGAAGCATTGAGCAAGCCTCGTACAAAAACGTCCATGTCGGCAGTCTCAACTGCATTGGCAATAATAATGGACCGTGGAGGGCAAGACAGGAGTTTTGCAGTGACTTGAGCAATACCCCCAATGCGGATATCCTCCAGCGTGACCGAGCGGATGCGGTCCGCAGTAATGCCCCCTCCTGACTTCTCCTGTATGTACCCTCGGAGGTTGGATTGTGTATATCCAAATGTAGCATCTCTCGCAAACGGTGTCCGGGCAGCCGGAACCAGATCGCCATCTGGACTTTCGACGTAGTGAACATCGTCGATTGTCAATCTTCCTCCCTGCTCGAAGAAGGGCGCCAATACCCAAATGTCCACCTCGCCGAGGATCTCCTCACTGGCTTCAACTTCCAGGGGAAAATGACCCCGCAGCATCGAATCTCCTCTTAGCACGACCTCGAACGCCTTGCCTGTGGCTTCGGCAGCTTCCTGAACCGACTGACATATCGACTGGATGAGATGGCGGGCTTCGTCGGGAGGCAAAGCTCTGGAGTTGCTGAGAATGAAGAAGCCATGGCGACATGAACGAAATTCCTCGACCAAAGTAGCTTGATCCCACACTGTGAGGACATTGATGTCATGGCATGTCTGAGTTCCTGTTGGGTCGTCGTCCAGAACCACGAGCACGGGGAGATCGCTCAAGGGAAGTTCGCGCAGCTTCTCCTTAGCCTCTGCCGTCAGTGGTGGAGGAAGGCGACTCAAAGCATCTTTTTTGGAGATGTTTTGAAGACTTTCTTTGTTTTCCATGGTCTTCTTGTTCTCTTGCGAGCCAATACTTGATCTGGCGCGGCATTGTAGTGAGAGCCCTCATACCTGCTTGTATTCAAAGCCAGTCATGATGACTATCAATCCCAAGGAATTACAGAGTGATAGCCTTTTCCCTAAGTGTCGGCATAACTACGGCGTTGGTCCGAACACGGCCGGAAGGTAGCTCCGGTGTTGGATCCAGAGGTCGGTGGAGGGATCCGGGGTAAAATCCGCTGCGGAAGATCATCGGCGTCATCCAAATAATACAGGAGAATCCTTTGGAGGTATTTTCTGTTTGCTGTTCGGGTATAATCCTTAATCCTTGCGTGGGACCCCTTGTGTGTTCTCCTCGGCATTTGAGCTTCGCCTTAATCCTCTCTAGCCAATATCGCTCGTTTCTGTTCGTCTGATTACCAAACATCATGGCTTCAAGAGCTAACGAAGCAGGCTCTCCTTCTTTGATCCCGTTTTCTGAAGTGAAAAAGCATGGATTTGCTGGAGATTGTTGGGTCATTGTTGATGGCAAGGTGTATGATCTGTCAGCGTTCGATCATCCTGGCGGTTCAGAGAGTGCGTTTAATCTTAGAGGAGACCTGACACGGAATCAAGCCTTTGTCGTCCCCCTCTCCCCCCTTTTTCTCTCTCTCTTCGTTCCTCTTTCCGAACTAGAAGATATACATGTACTAATGCTTCAATTCTGTTTTTACCATAGTCATTTTAAAATATGCAGGCAGCGATGCGACTGCAGCATTCAATGAGATACATGCCCCGGGCATTCTCAAGGCTCTCAGCCCAGACCAGCTCAGGGGCCCAGTAGACACCAAGAGCATACCTGTCCAGGAAGAAACCAAGGCAGTAGACCAAATCAGTCGAAATGGAAACACTCATCAGTCCAACACAAGCTATTCCAAGCCACCACTACAGAGCATCATATCGCTCCATGACTTTGAAAAAGTCGCCCGGGACACCTATTCCGCCAAGACTATGGCGTTCTATTCATCTGCCGCTACCGATTTGGTATCACACCACGCAAACATACATTGCCATCAACAGCTCCTCCTGCGGCCTCGAGTCCTGAGAAATGTTCGGGATGTGGTCACCAGGAGGCAGATCCTAGGCTGTGACTCCAGTGCGCCCTTCTTTGTCAGTCCTGCCGCTATGGCAAGACTGGGTCATCCAGAGTGAGTTGCATTAATCACCAGCTACGTCCAAGTATTACACCGATGAGTTTATGATCTGATTACTAAAGAGTGTTGAAGTGGTGAGCTTGCGATTGCACGAGGATGTGGAGAGCAGGGCATCATTCAGATTGTCAGTCCCGCGCCATTTCACTATGTAACACGAAAATACATTAAATCGTAGGGTTCAAAGCAATACTGACGAGCCTTGCCGTAACTAGATATCAACAAATGCATCTTATCCATTGGAAGATATTGTCGCTTCTGGCCAGCCGAACCAGTCATTCTTCCTCCAGCTCTATGTCAACTCGGACCGACAAAAGACAGAGGATCTACTGCGATCGGCAAAGCAGCTCGGTATCAAGGCCATCTTCGTCACAGTGGACGCCCCTGTCCCTGGCAAACGAGAGGCAGATGAGCGAATAGCCGCCGAGAATATCGTGTCCGCCATCAGTGGCGCCGTGGCAACCAACGACAAGAAAGGTGGCGGACTTGGTCGCGTGATGGCAAAATATATCGACTCGACGCTTGTTTGGGAGGATTTGGCATGGATTCGAAAGGCAGCCGGAGGAATCCCTATCGTCCTCAAAGGAATCCAGACGGCAGCAGATGCCCAGAAGGCTGTTGATTTTGGTGTTGATGGGATTCTCCTGAGTAACCACGGCGGGCGTTCCCTTGATACGACTCAGCCCGCAATGGTTACTCTTCTAGAACTGCACAAGGTAAGACTACGTATTTTGCATAGTTCATGGATGCTGGACATCATGCTAACTACAAGGACTATTTCATCTCCAGGCCTGTCCCCAGGTTTTCCATCAGCTGGAGGTTTACGTCGACGGCGGTTTCACACGAGGTGCTGACATCCTCAAAGCCATTGCACTCGGTGCCGTCGCTGTGGGAATCGGTCGGCCGTGGTTGTATGCAGTCAACTACGGCCAGGATGGTATCGAGCACATGTGCGAGATCTTGAAAGATGAGCTAGTGACTTCGATGAAGCTGAGTGGAATCACGGACTTGAATCAGGCGCACCCCGGAATGGTTAACACGAGTGCACTTGAGCCGTTGATTCGAGCTTCCGACTTCCACCCTTGGATACAGTGGACACCTAAGTCTCGATTGTAAAACGAGAACGCTGTGGAAATATTCCCATAGACCGAGCATATAAAAGCACGAAGAGGGAGGAGTTCTTAGTTGGCACTCATTTCTCTGCCGTATCAGTTCACAGAGTGGACCGGATTGCAATGGTATCATATATATACGAGAGTATGGTGTACGGAGGAACGCGCTTCTTGCTTGGGATTCTGACTACGCGAGCACAGGATGGCCATCGTCGTGATAGATACTCGAGCACCTCACACTTAAATACATCTCTGATACAAGTATGATAAATCAGTACTGTCTCATGCTACATCTTGGAGATGAGCCCGGGTTGCTCCAGTGGCTATCTCGTCTGATGTTATGGCAGGGCTTCCGCTTCACAGTGCACTCGACACTTGTCAACGTGCTCTACATTGCCATAGTCTGGGAAAACGCACGCAGCATTTCTAAATCATCGCAATTATCTGTCCTTCTAAGATATCTTTCACGGGTTGTGTCTACAACAATGTTTCGTAGATTTCCAGAGTCTGGCTAGCAACGATGCTGGGTCTGCCTGAGCTTGCCCGCAGTCCTCCCAAGCCGGACCCAAGCTATGTGCGCTTTCGTGTGAGAAAGCTGACTATCCGCCTTAATATGACTGGGTGGTCTGGCAAAGTCTAATGTTCATAATCTGAGCAACTAACAGAAGACTTCTTAACCATCGCTGCATAGGGTGATACAGGAGTCCTTGCAAGGATGCCTTATTGTAGTAGGCAGACGTTGTGCCGTCACCCGGGGCGGCCTTGGGCTTGGATCAGTCGCAGGGGATAGTGGCCGTGGACCAGGAGGGTACCAAGGAGCTGCGGGCTGTTTCAGGCCCGTGGAAGTTTGTTGGGACTTACCAGCCTGAGTCTTTCGAGCACGATGGACGTGCGGCAAACTTTGAGACCTATCTCGGATCTTGAGCTCACCCGTGTTTTCAAGCAGTGCCTGACGAGATGCTCCGGTGGACATGGTGGTGGGAAAACATAGCCTTGTTGAGGGATAAAGAAGACAGAAAGAAGAAGCTCGAGTTCTGATTGTCGTTCGGTTTCATGCCTGGCGCAGAGCACGAAAGTCTGGTCTCCCGCTCCGAAACAATAACCACGGATATCATCGATAATAGCTTGAATAGCCAGACTGGGCCCGGACCTGGAAGGGATAAAAACCTGTCTTGAGTTGGTAGACAGATCATAGCGGGAAATCAAAGGGCCGGCCCAGCATTACAGAGAACACCAGTTGCAGGGTGTCACGCAAGGTGATCGCCATGGGTGAATTGAGAGAGACGGAACTGGTAATGACATGAGATCAAGTCGCCTCACACGCGATGCTGGACAGGGAAGATTACTATGAGGGCCTCTCTTGAATGGCAGGGAGGATAGCTGATCAGGAATCAGAATTTTGTTCCAAACAAGAATGCCCCTGAATTTGATCTCTCAGGAAGAAACGTCTGTGGAAGGATACCAGAACATGAAAGGCAGAGGCCAATCTTGACAAATTATTATAAATGGGCTTGTCTCACGCATCAAACAAATGGTAGTATGATTGTTTTTCTCCCTTTACATCGGCTTGCTACATCGAAACTATCTGCGTCTTGTTTCAATATGAACGACACAGTCCAACGGCATCTTGTGGCGATATGCACTCAGGCACCATGATCAGGGCCGCAACGCTGCAAGAAGAATTTATAGCAGCAGCAGCAGCAGCAGGAAGTCCGTTCCTGAACTGCAGGCGGAGGGTTCTGTTTTCGAACGCTGGTTGGAATGTTCTGACTTGAAACCACCTCTGCTACGCTCTGGCGTCCCAAGACTGTTCATTCCAAACGGGAGGCCTGCAACGTAAGGCGATGGCAGCAACCAACACCCTCAGTAAAATTACTGCTGCCAGACACTGGTCGAAGGCTGCCGTGTCCAGGGCTAGTTCACACTGGCACCAAGACGAAGACGGCCGGCCGGCCGTGCTGAATCCGTCGTTCCCGCACACGACTCACGCAGCTAAGGGATGGGAAGATCACTCAGAGCAAGGTGGCCCCTAAACAGCTTAAGCAAGGAGGACGCACAAAGTGCAGGGAACTATCTTGTTGAAAGAATCTTCCGGAAAACAGCATCGGAAAGGCTCATAGACCCCCCTTTGAGTTACGCACTTGTACACACGAATACCATGTTTATACAAGTGATCAAATCAAAGAAAACTCGTCACAGCAAGCAATGATTCACAGGTTGGTCTTACAAGAAACCCAAACGCATCTCGCCAACAAAGTCGACAGCAAAGTAAGAATGCCTCCCCAGGGCGTCCATCCCCTCCATCCCCCTCGGCCTATCCACTCCCGTCCACGTGGTTCTGAACAGCTGCGGGAAACACCCTTTAGGCAGCGTCCCGGAGCGGAGAACCATGCTGGGAGAGGGAAAGCCTGGTTTGTCCCTGAGCCGCCACCACCATGAACCCTTCCACCAACCCACCACGATCAACCCAGCATATTCCTCAGCTCAAAGAGAAAAAACCCCCAATCAAAACCAGCAGTCCTCCTCCAAACCCTTTTGCCCCGCCCCGACCTCGGGAGGGTCCCCCAATCTCGATCGCCGCCGTGTCAGCATTGTTCAGGCCCCAAAGGGAAGTAAGTGTACTAAGCGGCATGCTCGAGGGAGAAATGAGGGAGGGGTGGGGCGTGTGAGGCAGTGTGAGGCAGTGTGAGAGTGTGTGCGCTTACCACAAGCCATCGCAGTCCTGGCACGCCTGGGAGAGAGGGGAAGAGGTTGGTCCAGTAACCCAATGCAAGCAAGTTCAGCGACGAGCGCGGTACTAAACGTGGTGCTCGCTCCGCCCACTGGAGTCAACCAAAACCACCTGTGGCCGCCAACGGACTGCACCTTCAGGCTACCACCAAAGTACTGGTTAGAGACAGCCCCCCCCCCCCTCTCCTTTCTCCTTTCTTTTCCTTTTGGTTCCCCTACTGGCGTCCCGTCACCGTGTGTGAGAGACTGTGCGATCACAAGATGGATCCACGCATGCAAAAAAAGAAAGAAAAAAAGGCCCTCGGCTTAAGTTTTGGTGCGAGTTTGTTGTCCCACCCTTCTTCTCCTGCTCTTTTACTCTTCTCCTTCTTTGTGCGGCTTAGATGATTGTCTGATTGTTTCTCTCTGATACCTCTTCATTCCTTTCATGGAGTGGCCCGATCCCGAAGGATAGATCTACTATCGGACCGAACCACTCGCGTCAAGTTTGGATCGACGTCTGCAAACGCAATGGCCCCCCTCCAACACAATTTTGGGGCCCATTGAGTCCCCTGATAAGTGCTGGAGGGGTTGAGCTCTCTGCCGAAGCTGCCAGGTCATGAAATTAGCCGTGTGTGCTCTCGGAGATGATGTTTTGGCAGGGTGACAGGGCGGACCGTCCATGGCCACGACCACCCGGGGTGACTTTAGCATATACACATAAGAGGACGAGGAAAAGCAATGTCGAAGACATCGCACACAAAGGTACAACCGGGGAGATCCTTTGGAATTACCCATCTCGGGTGCGACGTCTCTTCCTGGCCGTACCTCCAAAAGAACCTGCAGCTTGCTCGTCCTCCTTAATACTCCCTATACGTCGTCTCCACCTGGGAAAGCATTGCCAAGCAGTGCAACTATAGTGCCCTTGCTATTACCATGACAATTATTCCAAAGGCCAGGGTCCAAGTGTCCCAAGTCAGGAATAGCAAGACCCCTTTTCTTTGTTGGAGCAAGTGAGGTGCTAACGTTGGGGTATCATGGCCTCACTTGCATGCCCCAGAGTATCACTAATCACCACCCCTTCGTGCCCCGTGCCATGAACAAACCTCTCTTCCCAAGCTTCACCCCCATAGACACCTCTCCCATCTTATCAACGGCAAAGCCATTTCTCGCCCCGGCATCGACAAAGATCTCCCTGATCTGCGCCTCCCCGAAGCCGTGATGTGTCACCGTGTGCCGTGCCTCTAGCACTGTCGAGTCTTTACCGTTCTCATGTCCATGTCCGTGTCCGTGATGATGACCATGAGCATGATCATGTCCATGGCCTGCAATAGGCGCATGCGTAAGAAAGTCGATAATCACCAGAACACCGCCCGGCTTCAGGCGAGAGACAAGACGCTTTGCCGCGAGTTGCGGATCGTCAAAGTGGTGAAACCCGAGCCCGACGATCGCCATGTCGAAATCCAAAAACTCTGGGCCTCTGAAGGCCGTTGGGTCCTCATCATCCGGGATACAGAGGTTGCCATTATATGCAAACATCTCGTCCCTGGCCAATCCCTTTTGAACAAAGAACGCACGTCAGTGTCTGCGACAAGTAACGCCGGACGTTGGAAGAAGAAGAAAAAGGAGTCTGTGACTTGGCAGCTCACCTGATTGCTAGCTCGCGTGTTGTAAGTATCGACCATCTTCTGCGAGAGGTCAATGCCTATGCACTGCGTCGTGTACGGCGCGAAAATCTGAACTCATCAATTGCACGTCAGTAGTCGCCCACGTCTGTGGCTTCGAGAGAAAAAGCAAGAACTGCGCCACGAAGAAAGGGTGGGAAGAAAGGCCGGGTCGGCTGGCTGACTGACTCTAGACATGGCGCCCGTGCCGCAAGCATAGTCGAGAACCCTCACTGCGCGTGTAGGCTCTGCATCTGTCTCGACTTTCCCATCCCCAGAATCACCGTCCTCAATCCACTCCACCCCGATGAAGCCTCGCCTGGCCTCAATGCGCCTTGCGATCTCTGCAGCAGCTTTCTCATGCTTCTCGTCGTAGTTGGCAGCTTCGTCACTGGGAGGGGGGGTGAAATCACACGGTTGTTAGCTTTCCATACAACCCAGCCAGGCGAGCATTCTCGTCTCATTCAGCTCGGAAGAGGGGAGAAGACGAAGAAGCGAAAAACAAGCAATGGTGGCAACCCACTCGAAGTAAGCCCGGTTCAGGTCCGTCCTGCCCTCCATGCTGTTCTGCGCACAATGTCCAGTCAACAATCAATTTCCTGCTTATCTTACGACACGAGTTGGGAGTGGAAAGCCATGTAGTCAAACAGCACAGACCAGCAGTGGACGCTCCCAGACACGCAATACGAAGCCACATTTTTAAGCAACGCGGCCGGAGACTTTCTAGGCGCCTAGTCATGCCCTCGGAAACATTCTCGAGAAGAGTCATACGCATGCAATGTCTGGCGATGGAGAGAATCCACTCGAGCAAAGTGTCCGAGCAACAACAACAGGACAACTTTCACGATGAATCTCTCTCCTCAGACAAAACAATTAATCGCTATCAGAGCCTCGCAAATGGTGCCTTACAAAAAAAAAACCACCAAAAACCCATCATCACCATTCACCACCAACCAGCTGGGCCGGCGCTTCTAGACTAGGACGGCCCCATGCAACCCCCAGTCTTACGCCTGGATGGGGACTGAGTAGCACCAGCCCATCTAGCCCCCAGAAACCCCCTGAAGGAGGAAGAAGTACAGAAATAGGAGTGTTGCACCTACAAAAGTCGTGGTAGTACAGAGAGGCACCCGAATCGAAATCTGAGAACTGATACCGAGTCTAAACCTGACTGCGGGCGGCCGCCACCTAAACCAGTGTTCCTTGTCTGATGGAGGGGCCCGTTGGGCACTGTTCCCGCCTCTTGGCCCCAAAAGCAAAACCTGTCCACCCGCTCCTATTAGCAGGTCGACTTGGTGTGCATAGCTAGGTAGCGTACCAGTACGTTCTGGACGTGCAAGGCTGCAGGAAGTAGAGGACGAAGAAGGAGAAGAAGAAGAAGAAGAAGAAGAAGAAGAAGAAGAAGAAGCGGTGACATTAACTGGTGGGTGCAACGGAATGCACAGTGTCGGGATGAACCCAAAGTACAGGACAATCATGCCAAGCAGAGTTTAGAGGAGACAAGAAAAGATAGAGTGGTCACCGACAAGAGAAGCTTGCAGGGGCAAGGGCAGCAAGAGAACCTTGGAAGCTATTCACCCCCTCCGCCCCCCCTTGGACGCTGCCGGCTGCAGCCTGGTCACAAAGCTGGGCACAGGAACTCTAGCCACAACAAGTAGGGATCCAGTGTGGGCCTCCCTCCTTGTGATCGCGGACCGATGCGTGTCGTCCGGCCGCGGGCCCCTGTGGCTCGCCTTGTCAAGCTACTACAGGGCCCGTACCGAACAAAAAAGGGCAGGGCAGGCTCTGAACTTCTGGGCCCTTGGCCGTCGCACGTTGGCATCCCATTCCTAGGGGAGCTTTTCCGATCCTCCCGTCCCTTTTCTCCTCTCTGCCCGACCCCCCCAAGACATGCATGGAACAATGTGACATGCACACACGCGCGCGCGCACACGCACGCAGACGCACACACACACACACACACAAACACATGCACACGGCTCCTTTGGGATGATCACGAGGCCAGCTCCTTCGTCTCGGTCCCAGTCTCAACACCCTGCTCGTGCCCGATCCTTCCCTCGCTTGTCGCTTTGTGCGTGGTCCCAAGATCCAGGGCCGGGACGGCGACAAGCGAGATGGGACATTTATCACCATGAAACGCTGCGATTGCCCAATAACGGGCTGATCTGCAGCAAAGTCAAGTCCGAGGGTGCTAAACAACGGGTCGACGCCAACTGCGGGCTGCTCCCGAAAAGGTGGAGCCCTTGTCGATATCGCAAAAGCTTTATACCTGCCTTACTACGCAGTGACGCTTCAGAGCCAAAGCCACGACATCCAGCTCGGGGTCGGAAGGATTGGAGCTAAGCCAGCCAGCCCAAAAGAAAAGAAGGGAGAGAGGGGTATGGATACGCCGTCACCAGGCGATACTTTATCCCCAAGAGACAAGGAAAAAGATGAACTGATGACATTAATCCCCCACCTATCAGCGCACCTCTTGGTGATGAACACGGCCATGCCCACGTGCGCTAGCTGTAGTGAAAATCAGTAGAATATTGATAGACCGCCGATTTGCCCAACCTCAATAGGAAAGGAAGCCCAGAGAAACGGGTGGGCGACTGGTCTCTTGTCTTTGTGAGCCATCACATTTTGGCGTTACAGCATGATGGTCTGGCCTTATATATGCGCGGTAAGAAACCTGATATAGGTCTTGTGTAACATCGAGTTGTGGTTGCCAGCACTTTTGGGGTCGCAGCTTGTTTAGTGAGAGAAGCCCGCGCACCACCGGCCAACTGCATCCACTAGACAACAATGGCGGCGGTACTTCTGTCCCGTTCCTTCGAAAATTGATCATGCTTTTTGCCTGCCAACGGCCAAATTGGATGTGAAGCCGCGAGACACTGGGGTGCACACATGCCACAACACGGGACGTTAGTTCGTCTGCCACCACAACTTGGCCCCGTCTTGTCTCTGATCTCCCTGGCAGCCTGGGTAGTGATCTGTTCCGGTTGTACGCTGTACCACCTGCCAGTCGTCTCTTCGCGGCTTAGACTGATCTTGGCCCTCCCCTGCTGGCGAAAGCGAGTAAGCCCGGTCTGCGGACGGTTGTCTATCAAGCAACTGAATCCTATCCCACTTCATGTTCAACACCTACCCGGGTCCTCACCGCCGGTCTGTGTATAGAAGCGCAGCCTCCCGGTGGCACAGCAGACAGGTTGTATACGTCGTCTGTCGGTGCTCCCAGGTCATTGTTTGAACCACATCCTGGTTCATATCTCCCGGACTGAGGTACTATGTACCGGGGGGGGGGGGTCGACAACGCCTGTGGGCTCGTCCTGCATGATCCAAAGGTCAAGGGAGCGGCACGTCACAGTCTGACATACTAACCTTCGGAATCCTTCTGCTAGGAAGACGCAGTGTCTTTCCCGCTCTTGTACTCTCGAAGCATGTACTCGGTACGAAATCCAAGCTCTGCAGGACCGACCTGGTTGGGTGTGCAATTAGTGCAAGCAAGACGGCAGGGCTATATGCCGCGATTGGGAACAGACGACGCATCAGACCTGCTGTGAAGAGGTCTGACAGCATCGGAAATCACATCAGAGACACAGCTCGTCAGCATATTCATACATCGTAAGACGTATTCGTCTTCCAAGAGTCGCCCTTGAGATATGTCATGGAACTATGGATAACCCCATCACCAAAACAAGCGTCAGCGCCGAAGCCACACATGTCTCTCGCCAGGCATGATGAGGTGTGCGGCGAGTCAGCGCCCGGCATAGGCAGGGATAAGTAGAGTACCAGATGGCCCGAGAAACGGGTCTCAGACAAGCTGGTGGATTCTTTTGACATCGAATGGTTCAAACACACTGGCCTTAAGTGGCTTGGCTTGTGTCGCTCTCCCCACGGGAAGGAAGCATGGGAAGAAAGGCCGCAGCCAATGTCGATCGTGTTCGTCAAGACAGCCGGCAACGTCGAGGACTTGCCAGGGGACAGAGGTTGCTGTCACTGCCCAGCCCACAAGCCCCAATCCGTGAAGTATCCCCGAAGCTATTTCAGGGACCTTTTTTTTTTCTTAAGAAGGAGGGGGGGGGGGTTGTAAATACCATGGACAAAGCTCGCAGAAGGGCAGTTCAATCGTGGGATGATCGATACCATCCAGCAGAGGTGGGGAAGAGACGATGGCGCAGTCGGTTCAAGCCGTCATGGTCGTCTTTGACCCATGTCGAGAATTCGCCCATGGTATCCCCCACCACGTCGCCAGCGGTAATGAAATGTCACTGTGGCGCCGGCAGGCTGATGGAGGAAGGAAGTGGTTGGGTTCATCAGTCGCTTGTAGATCGAAATTCTGAGACTGCAGATGCGAAACATATGATGTAGCCTGCCCCGAGAGAGATCGGACCGCCTCTCCTCGTGTCATCGGTTCACGCACATGCCGTACCACCCTCATGGCGGTAACGTGAGCAGACCTTGGCAACGGGGGAACCAAGGTAGTAACCCTTTTTTCCTCATCAGGAAAGTCCAAGGAAGGGGACATACCTAAACACGGATGCTACGAGTCTGAGCCGCCCGTCGTGACGCCAACACAAATGTACAGGGACGTGTGGCACCTCATTTGCCGGGAGGGAGCTGTCTCGATGGGCGAGTCGTGGCGCCTCGTAGTGTGAGCCTCTTGTGCGCAATCGCTCTCTGGCTAAAGACGATGCATGCATGTCTCGGCTAAATCTGTCCATGTTTGCCACTTGCTGGCCCCTCGTTCCCCCCCTCTGCGACGCACGTGGGAGAGGAAGAACGAACAAAAAAGAAAGAAAAAGGACGAGAAAGAAGGAGACAAGAGGCGGAAAGCCTCGGCGAAATGTCGACCCAACAGTTTGGGCCCGAGGAGCGGCAAGACGGGAGGTGAGATTGACGAGACCGGGAAGATCTGACAGAAGGGCGAGAGCAACGGCGCTGGACCATGCGTGTTGGTGAGTGCTTCAGCGTGACGAATCCCCTGAAAACCTCCAACAAATCGAAAGGCGAAACCACCCCTTCCCCCCTCCTCTCACGCCTCTGGTTTGTTGTTTCCTCCTACCACAACAGTTCTAGCCTGGCATCCGCTGGTGCGAAGGTGCGTGCCGGCAAGTTTTGGAATGAAAATGGTGGACGTTCCCCTTCCCTCAACCGAACCAGGTCTTTGCGGGTCGCGGGAAGTCTGATGTTACACCGTGCGAGGTCGGGACTCTGGTGGAACACATCCACATCCCCCAGTACACCCCCAGCTTGTAGTCGATACTTCCGGCGCTGTACCACCTAGTCTGATGACCTGCAGGCTCGCACCAGCCAAGCACGGAAACGGGAAGGTTTCCTCGGGCCCTGCTGCAACCCCACGGGTGGCCCACCGCCTTTTCTCCCGCAGGGCAAAAAGACTGTACCCGTGCGTGAAGGATGAAGCACTGGAGCATAATCAGCACTAGAGAGGGGGGCAGCATCAATGCTCTGATTGAATTTATGCAATGCAGCAACTCACCTCGAGGTATTTTTCTTTTTTCGGTGACAACAGAGGCGAGTGATGGCATGAGGGTGCCCTTCGCATGCACGGTGCCGAGTTTAGCGACGAGGCAGCCCGCACGACGAGGTGCCTAGGCGATAGCCGAGCATGCAGCAGGCTGTGGCTGTGGCTGGGATTTTGGCCCCTCTCTTGCCATGTTCTGCTCTGCGACGTGCAGCGGTGCGCTGCAATATGACCACCACACGGCAGTACCACCCTTCTTCTCTGCCTCAATTTCTCTTACGACCCCAGTCCCCGTCCAGTCTCTTTCACTTCATGGATTGTCCCTCCACACCAGCGACAGATCCCAAGGCCAGCTGCCAACCGGAACACAGATCCAGCATGGCAGAAACAGGACCAGCGGGAAGTAGCGGGCCTCCGCATACCCTGACGTTCACGTGATGTTTGTAAGGGGACCACCCCTGCACAAGCGACCCTGACGTGAGAAGTGTAGGGCGGTGACAAGGACACCAGTCGCACAGGAAAGGTAATCGGATGGTCGTGGGATCCCGTGCGTGCGCTCTCGTCTCCGGCCCATTTCCCCCCTCTTCAGAGCCATAATGGTTCTCCTGTGATCGTGGTCAGCTGCACAAAGCTGACCACAAAGCTGACCACCAGCTCTGATGCCGGTGGCCCTTCATTTGGCCCGTGTCGGGCAGGCAATACAAGCGACTCTCGCTCTCGTGTCACACCCGTCGGCATCAGTACCTGACAAACTAGTCCACAGGCGCCGCATTCCTCCTCAAGACCAAAGTTTGCTGGGTTGTTCTCATCAAATCACTGCAGTGCGGCGCAGATCAGATCCTTAGTTCATCTACGTTTTCTTTTTTCAGATGTAGGAGCGTATCGAGCCAACTCACAGGTGTGAGAAGCCAAGTGTCATGCGGAGAAGAGGCACAATTAGTGAGTGTGGGCTCCAGCTGTCGTGCTATACGCCCCGCGTAGACATGTCTTGTACGCTGTGTTCTGAACGTGAATCCTTCATTTTCCATTGGTGCTGTTCCTTCCTTTCATAATTTTTCTTTACGTGAAAAGAAGGGGCGAGATCGCTGCCGTGAGATGCTATAGGACCACGTGTCGTTTTCAAGTGCTCCTCGCTTTGGAGAATGGCCTGGAGAAATGATAAGTCGATTTTTTTTCGGACCAAGTAAGTAATAGCTACCTCATGTTGGGCACATGGCCCGGCACTACACAGGCTCAGAGGTCTCTTGGCTGGTTCGCTTCTGATTAGTGTCCAGTCGCTCTGCTGTCGTCCACGGGTGCCCTCTGTAGGTCAGCAGTGAGAAGTGATGTCGGCTCAGAAAGTCGACAGTCCGAGCAAGATGTCAACGAATCCAACAGTCTCCAAGAGTCACGCCAAACTCTGGTCCCTCTATGAGTTACTATGTCAGCGCTTGAGAGCGGGTCCGAGTGTTGACCCCGTGGCCATCCTGAATCATGGCAGGCATACCTGTGTCTCTGGTCAACATCCAGACATGTGTGTCTCTCGGCTGCCCATTTACTGCGCAGGCACCTCACCTGGAAGATCAGGCCAAGATTCGTCCGGTAGAGGCTCTGCCAGCAGCGCTTCACGGTGTCAGAGGCACTGCTCGCGGAAGACTTGTAGAGATGGTGTTCGATCAAGACGAGCATTCGGCTCGCCCCTAGCTGCCGCGGCGGGGCTTTCTTCACAACGCTAGATGTTCATGAGCCTGCCCCCATTTCTGATGGAGAAGCCCCAGAACCATAGAAGTGGCTCAGGGGTCTCGGTTGCATGTCCTATATCCTCAGCTGCTATAGTACTTCCATGCCCCGGTTCAGTACTTGATGCTGCAGTCTGGGTGGTGCCAATAATCCTTTGTCAAGTCACCCTTTGTCAAGGGCTGGAGAGCAGGAATCAGCACGTTCCATCAACGCCTGGGCCGTTTAGTTTAGGCTGTCCTAATTTCGAAGCATATAGGGCAAGGAAGTCGTGGTGAGGATCCACTGGCCGTAGAGAACCTATCTCTGTTCCTGAGAACGTGAAACTCCAAACCAAAGACCTATACTAAATTAGCTTTGACGGAAATTACCCTACCGAAGACCATTCGCGGGCTCGGTTTTCCACGAAAATGAGCACTCGCTTCGCCGTTCAACGGATGTCATCATCGCACCAGTGCCACCCGAAAAAGTGAAAGTAAAATGCCGCCTCAGCATCCCACTTGATATGCTGGGACCTTGGTAGAGAGTTTCCAATTCCTCCTTGCGCAAGAGGAGTCAGCTGGCTGTTGTCTTTGTGCTAAGCATATAGCGCGACTGACTTTCTCGCAAACTGCAGTATTCCGAGCTCTCTGTGCTGGTGCAATGACTTTAGTGTGAATACTCTGTACAGTCTCAGCAATCAAGACTCGATGTCTGCAAGACGAGTATGAAAGACCGGCGTGGAGACTGCTTCAGGTATACAGACTTACCATACTGCTTCCCATTGCCTGTACGCCGGCTCGCCGCATGTACAGGATTGTACCGTTCCTAAATCTGTTGTAAGCTAGAGCGGTAAAGCTAAGCAGGCTCGCTCAGCGTCTAATATTAGTAGGCGTGGCAGTCTGCATTGATTAGAATGCGCTGAGCAGACTGGCCCTCCTCCCGGCCCGCACTTGGTCTGATGCAGCTGTATCCCATCCTGAAGGCCAGTACAGTCGCTCTAGGGTGTGCCGCGGGATCCAGCCATGTCTTCCCACGCGGCATGACCCGACCGTCCCGCGGACGTAGTAAAAGCTCGCCTGTCACCGTACCGTCAGTGGTCACGCAAGGCAACAGCGATGCAGTAACACGCAATTGAGTCATTCGTGGGAACATTTGCGCAACAAAGTGGTTACTATTCCGGTCATCTGAGGCCGCATTCAGTCAGAAAACCCCCGTTTTTACTCCGAGACGTAGGAGCTTGCAGAAAATCTCTGTGGTGCCTGTGCACTTGTTGGGGGCGAGTGCAGCCGCCTGATCTTGGAATAAAACGATTTGCCGGAAGGTGCTAACACTCTCGACTGGAGTAGCGTACTCAAGTATCTTCTCCTTGCCACCCGAGTAGTCAGTACGGCCGCTTGACTGGTGATGCACCACTTTGGTGACCGGCGTCCCAACAGAAACCAAGAAGCAACCGCGCATGGTCTCAATGATTTGATAGTACATACCGATTGGTCTGAGAGGGGTTTCAATGCTCGTGGCGACACTCCCCGCTGTGAATGTTCGATAAAGCTCTCGTACAAGGCCCTTGTGGCGCTAGGAGTACCAGGTCGTAACGTACCCAGTAGCGCACTACGGCATTTGGTAATTACGAGACCCAAACCGGGGAAGCGAACGAGAAGTTCGGCGAACGGACCAGACCATTGGCAGCGCAGTGCCTGCTCAGCTTGCCCACCGCCTACTCCTGCATCATAGCCGATCCTTTGCTGTGACCTACCGCGTATGCTATCAGTCCAACTACAAAGCAAAGCAGTTCCTGGAGAGGTGGCCCACCTACAAGCTCCCGATAGGTACTCTGAATTTGCACTGTCTCCGGCCTTGACTGAGCGGCGCACCATAGCAGGTGGGCTGAGCAAGGGTGACGATCGCGTGAACGGTGGAGTCGGCGATTCTGCGAATGGGGTATGTTTAAAGACCCTTGTCCTTAGCCGCTAATCTGTGCCTTTGCCTGTAGCCTGGCTGTCTGGAGTTGACCAAGCCTTCCACCCCTTGAACTCCCCTCCCTGCATTGCCGCTTGCACGTTTCCGGCGGTCTGGGTCAGCGAAATCTTTGGCCTGCTGGGAGGAGATGGGTACTAGTCTTCGTAGTCAGTTGGAGAGCTTGTGACCACCTTGCTGCCGAGGGAGGCGGAGCAGGAGACAAGCTCCCACTACACGTCGCCGGTTTCAACCCGCATGGAAAAGGAATGCTGGCTGAGGATGGGCTCCAAGCCAATGAGGTGGTAGGTGTGTGTATATGATGATGTACTGGGGGATGGAGGCCTGTGAAATCGCACCCACGACCTGAAGGAATGGCCTGGAGCCCTGGGGGTGCGAGAGGGTGTGCCCAGCGCGCCACAAAACCGTCCAAGCTGGACAATCTGACCCCTCGGCTGTCGATACTCTGTCCAGGCACTCGGTGTCGTGCTGAGAGAGTAGTGATCATGGCACGGGTAATCCTGCGGTTCGTGGGCGCTACACCCTTGCCTTGCCCTGCCCGGGGTGGGCCATCGAATTTAGTCCACCTATATTCTCTCTGTATAGTATGCATAGTCTGGTCAGCACCACCCAAGGGAATGGATACGCGCGCCCATGATTACGGAAAGGATGGCGGATAGGTCGGAGCCCATAATGCTGGGCATTGCCGTGCTCGCTCGTGTCCAGACTATGCTGTTGGATGTTGTTCCCAAAAGAATGGTTAGCCGCAATCTGATAGTCTGCCGGGAAAGGAAACAAGAAGAGAGGGGGAAAACTGCGCCGCGTGTAGTCCTCCTGTATCCTTTATCCGCCATAGAAAAGCCTGCATCAGAGGAGACGAATAGTCTCGAGCCTCATCTGCAGGTGAGGTCGTGGATGGAGTCGAGTTGCCCCGGAGTACTGTACATCGTAGTATGTACCATAGTACACCACAGATGGGATAGGTAAAAAGTACCTTGGCCGGGGTTCCAGTGAAGGCGGGCCACTGGCAGAACCCCACCTCAGTATCTGGTACCCTTTCCATACTAAACCGACATGGAAGGCACCAACAGACGACGCCAGCTGACCTTCCCATGCTTAATATGACACGGCAGGGGCGGTAACTTCGGGCAGGTACGGTCCGCAAAATTTGTACCAAGCATGTACGCTGGTCTCTGATCTGAGTGGGCAGGAGGCACAAGGGTAGGCGGGCACACAAAGGTGGGCAGTGCATTTTCTTGGAAGCTTTAGCCTGTGATGGATGCATGGATGGGTGGTTCAGGTGCCTTTTTTTCTTGTCCTTAACCCCCCAGAGGCCACCGAAGGAAGAGGATGCACAGACCACACCACCACCACCTTTTCTTCCCCATCGCTATCTTTACCAACAAGACCACCATCATCAACCACGTTTTGTCTTGCAACCGTCTCTCTAAACGGTTGTGTACGCCGTCCTTGCAGCCTAGTGAAATATTACGTGCGGTATCTGCCCTGAACCGGGTCATTGAGGCTGGCTGGGCCCTGCTGACCTGCAGCACAGAGCACGCCTCCACATCGACGGCCAGCCTGCGTTGTTTTCTGATGTTCCAATCTCTCGAGGTCAATGCACCACACAATATGGCCACCTGCGAGCCTGGGAATCGAAATAACAGCCGACATCTGTCTCCCGGGTCGGTAGTGGTGCCCGGTGTCGCCGAGGCTGGGGGACATGTCCAATTGCCCCACCGCGCCCTTCGAGAGCGCCAACAAGATGATGGAGCTGAACTTGACAGAGTCTGGATGTCTGGAGCTACGACCATGCGTCCCATGCACCCCTGGCGACGGCCAACGTTGCCGCTGATCATACAGAGCGGTTCACGGCAGTGTCCGCGCCCGGAATCGTGCAGATGTTTGAATATCCCTGCAACCCACGCGGCCTGGCTTTTACTATAGTAGTGCCTCTCCCGTGGTCGACCTCCTCCACTATCTCCGTCAACGACTTGTCGTATTATGAGGACAAATTTTAGGACGCCGACCATTACAATTGCAGGCCAGACAGCTACAATGAGACGAGATGATGAGACTTCAAAAAGGGATAAGGAGGCGCCATGATCAGCTTATCGACCTCGCGTCGAGTCCCATCAAGCCAGGGTCCAGAACTAAGGCCCCGCGATTGAGGACCTCGGGATCCTTGCCGAAGACGCGACTTCCGACCAGCTCTGTCCGCCGAACCCGAGCCAATGGGGGACCGGGACTGTTGGCATTGTCTCTCGAGGCACCCTTTCCTCTGGTGGAGTGCTCAAAGACCGGTGGTGATCTTTTGGCGCTTTAGAGAATTTGTGCTGCACAGGCATGTCCCCAACACGGAGTGCTATCAAGCTCTGAAGAAGGCCGCGTATTTGGAACCGATCGGCCACACAGCTTGCCTTCGACTGCAGGACTAATCGAGTCAATCAACGGATTGCCGAATTTGACGCGGGAGAAGAGGAGGGGCCTTCGTCGCTCATCAGTGGGACCTACAGCGTCCCAAGTGCATTGAGGAGCGCGAGTGCCCGGAAGGAGGGCAGGTGCTGCAAGGGTCTTTTCTGGAAGTACACACCCTGATCCAATGCAAATCCTGCTCATCTTGCAGCAGTTCCAATATATCAAGCACGGTAAGCGCCAAGCTGGACTGCTTCCTTCGCAATCAATCTTTGGTCCTTTTTCATGAGACGAGAGGAAGGAGATTGCCTTGAGCTCCCTAGCACGCAGAAGCAAAACGCAACCCACCTGCCTGAAGAGTGTTGCAAGAGCGGGCGACTTGACACCTACCTATATGACTGCCCTCCTATGCCCTCAACATGCAGCTCTGACCTTCTTCCTGATCCTGCTTCCGTCGCCATTCCAAGACGCATCAGGTCGCTGGATGCTGAGGGCATCCCTTGCTTGGCACTCAATTCTACCACAGCGTATTGGCCGCCTGCTTTGACGTGGCCCGCCACGTGAAGCCGTCGAGCTCCCAGCCAGATCCTTGTACAGAAGGGGAGACGGGGTCTAAAATCAATCCTTCGATGCGGCCGAATATGCGACCTGTTCGATAGGGCCCACGGCGCTGGGATTCGACAGATATGAATTTGGGGCATCGTCTACCCCACCGTCAGCATCTGCTACAGGGGGGCCCTACGCGAATCATAGGCGCTGCTGCCAGGGTGGCCAGAGATCCGGTGACCTAGACCCCCGCACACCAACAGCGTTCATCGTGATTCCCCTACATACTCAAGTAGGATAGAGGGGGTGGACAAGCATCCTTTCAACAAAGACCTCCAAACTCTCATCAATGAAAGGATGGCTGTCAAAGCTCTACGTCAGCCACCAACCTCCAGGTCGCATCTGGAGCACCATCGTACACCCTTTACACTATACCAGGCTAATATAAAGAAAGGTAGAACGTTGGGCTCCAACCGACTGGTTTCGTACAGGTCAGAGAGGGAGTGCCAGGATGCAACAGCTTGTTGCATTCGCAGACTGTTCCGTGCAACGCTTCTCGCGAAACATGTGATTTGTTGAATGCCAATTTGCTTCATCAAATGTAGACACTAGCCCAGGACGACGCCTTATCGACTGACGATATCGTTCGTTCTCGAGCCCCAAATGGTGTTAACCCAATGCCCTGCGGCGCTATTGAACTATGCAAGACAGCCTTCATCTGGGGAGCGAACACCTTCAGCACCACAATAATGCTGCGCTGCAGACCACATTACGTATCTCGCAACAGAACGCCGATTTCTTGCCCCCCCCCCCCCCGCCTTCAACCACCGTGTCAATACCTGCAGCGAGGTCATTCAGCAGCCGCGTTATACCGTCACGTATTCACCCTGGACTTTTTATTCGATACGAGAATCAGGCCAATCATTTTGCAAGTACACAGATTGTCTCTTTTAATATTTGTTGTGTCTGAATCTTTGGAGATGGGCAAGAGATCGAGGTGTTGTGACGCTGGATAAGCAATATCGGCCTACGCACACACACATGTAATTATAAGCCATGGGTAGAGGGATAATCATTGAACGGCGTTATGGAATTAGGTCGAATCCTAAATCAGATTTAAATGTCATATATACAATTATTCCTTCCTGAATACAAATCCTGTAAGTGGGTTTGGTGTATATGACTTCCCACTTGAGCGTGTGCCATGTAGGATATCTGGTATGAATTGAGAAGAACCCTCTTGGGCTGATGCACATTTTGCGAGGATCAATTCATCTTCATTCTAATTTTTTGTTTTTGTTTTTTTTGGCTTGAGACTGAAAGCCGCAGCAATGAAATTTGGACAACTGTGGATGTCATATTTTGGTTTAGAAGTAGCAAATGTCATACGTCGTCACTCTCTGAGTAGTTATCTGGCAAGGTCAAGTTTCTAGTTATGTCAGGCAGTCTCATTTCCTAATGTGTAGCTATCTGATCTCCGTATCTCGAGGCTTCTTCTCTATTGCCCCTTCTCAAGCTCATACAAAGTCGGTCTCCTCGCCCTCCCAGATGATGTTGGCAGAGCTAGCGAAGCTCTCAGAGACTGGCTGCCAGCTCGGCCCTCCATTGTCAGGTATGGCGTTGTTGTTGTCCCACTCCTCAGCCACATCGTAAGCCTGAGTCCATCCAATCTCATCGTCGTCAGCAGAGGTGTTGCTGGGACCAGCCTCACCTGCGTTGATGACCCTTCCAGAGCTCGAACCAAGGGGTTCAGCACTGAAGGACAGCTCTACCTGTGGTCCAAGGTTGGGCGAGATAGGCGCGGGATACCGGGCAGGCTGTTTTCCCTTGGCCTTGCTGGAGAGGTTGTCAGCAGGAGTGGCCAGGGGAGCGGTGTGGGGCCGGGTATGGCCCACTGGAGCGTGCGGCCAAGCGTTGGCCGGTGCAGCGTAAGGCTGAGGCTGAGCTGGCTGAGGTTGAGATTGAGGAGCAGCAGGACCGGCAGGACCAGCAGGGGACCCAGCATTGGCAACAAAGTTGAGAGTCGGGTTCTCTCGCTGGGCGTTGCTGGCATACTTCAGCTTGCTGTGCTGGATCTTGTTGCCGCGCTCATTCTGCATCTTGGTCGACCGCTCATACCTGGGCCGCTCAGCGATCCTGTCGATCCAGGTGTCACTCTCAAAGGCACTGCGCACCAGCAGTTTGTTTGCAGTGAGGCCCTGCTCGACAGCCCGGAAGCGCTCCATGTAACTGTCAAAGTGTCCACGGCTCGTGCTGAACTTGGCAGGAAGGTTGAGGTCGTTCAGCTGGGCCTTGTAGATGGCGCGAAGGAACTTCCAGGCGCACATCTGCTTTTCAATCGGCTTCTTGGTCTTGACACAGTGGACCGCAGCGCTGTCTTTGCCATGTCTTATGGTAGCGGTGTCCTCAATGTCTGTCAGGTTGGACATGGCGGCAACAAGGCGCCGTGCCAGGCCGAGCTGTCCCTGGGGGTCATTGGGAAAGTCGTAGACTGCACCCATGTCAGTAAGGGGTTTGTCCAGGCTGCGGTAGGCGCGGTCAAACCTATCCAGGTCTCCCATGCTGGTGATGTGGTCGATGGAGGCATCAGAGTGCTCCTCGCTGAGGAGTGCCCTCAGACGTGCAATGTCGACTCCAAGAGTGTCAGCTTCTTGCAGGTGAACTGCACCTAGTCGTGGCGGTGCTGGCGGTGTTGGCATCGCGGGAACAAAGTTGACTGGCGCCTGATTGTTCGCAACCGGGTTGATGATGATGGCGGGTCTAGTATTGCTGGGCATCGTTTCTCCGCGGCGGCGCTTGTTGCCCTGGTTCATGATGTTGTAGTTGGGCATCGGCACACCACCCTGTGGAGTGCGGGCCTGCATGTTACGGCCGATTGATCTATTGGTCCCGGGGTTGACGTTGGGTAAACCAGCCATGTCGTTGCGGCCGATTGGAACATTGGCCACGGGGTTGACGTTGGGGAGACCAGCCATGTTGTTGTCGATGGGCAAGAGGCCTGCAGCGTTAGCCACCGAAGCCCTGCGTCTGGCAGGGCGGCGGTTGTTGAGCGGGTTGACATAGAGATCCGCCATCTGGTCTGGCAAGTTGGCCCGCAGCTGCTCAGTCAACTGAGACATCCTGGTTGTGATGTCCACTATGATGCGGGAGGCATTTTCCTGGTATCGACTCTGGGAACGATCCATACTGGATGGTGGGGATGAAGGGATGGTCTTTTCTGTCTGTCGTGTGAAGAGGGCAAGGTTTATGAGATATCTGAGCTGAGGACCTGGTCCGAAACCAGCGGACCGGGACCACGGACCACAGGCAGATGTGGATGGTAGGAGCAGAGACCTCTTCAGGGGTTTGTGAGCGTCCAGTAAGATGGTTGAGCTGTGTGTGTAAAGAGCGAGTGATGTGTCAAGAGCTGATGGTCTAGAGGGGAAATTCTGTTATATAGTAGTTGGGAACACTTACTGCCTACGAAAGACCCATGAACAGTTCATTTGAAAGTCAGTAGAGCAATTATGTTGTAGCCAGACAACTGGTTGTAACAGTAGTCTTGAGCAAAACTATCATCAACATTGTAATTAGAACAAGACCTGACGTTGTTAGTTGACATTGCACAACAGAGAGCAATATAAAATAATAATCAAGTGAAACACAAGAGACCTGTTTCTGTAGAATTGTAATTATGCAATAGTGCCGGGGAAGATGGTATACGCATTGTACCTAGGCATACATCGTATTTGTAGTGTTGTAATCATAATGATCAATCTTTATACTAAAATAAAGCTCAGCTTAACAGCTTTGTGATCGGTCAGACAGTGATTGGATCTTGAAGTCAAACAGGGATTTATAAGAACTTGTATCAACTGAGTGCTGCCCAGCGTTGTTCAGATTTCACTGCAAAGAGGTAAAGAGTCAATATACATTTCGCTTGAATGCTCTGCTGTACAATATCGTATAATAAGTTCGATGCCTTAGTTCTTAGATCTTAAAGCTCTTTCAATTTAGGCATATGAACCAAATATCAAATAATTTCTGAGCCTTGTCCACTATTCAGACATATATATGAGTTTAGCATCTCGTCAGGTCCACGGGTATTATTGCATGAGGGTATGCCCAGTGGCGCAAGAAGAGCTATCTGCCCAGGATGGTTTGATTTGCCCTACTGCTTGGCTAAGTGCACATGTGGCAAAAGACCTGAGTTTGTGGTATCATCGACCGCATTGTATTTTTCTGGGATATAGTAAAACGCTTTATTGTAAGTGCCAACTTGGCAAGGCCCTCTACAATCTACTTATATCTTCTTCAGAGGACATCTATTTGTTCATAGTTTCTGAGCGTGAAAGTTTTCAGAATATTAACAGATCCGAATACAGTGGTCAGCGCAGATAATTGACTTTGCTATTACATTCAAACATGACCCCAAACATAGCAAGCTTGAATTGATGTTTGTACAATCTAACCTCCTATAGCCAAATGTGAAAACTGACAAACGTGGCTTCAGTGAGCATTTGGGAAGGGCGTCAAATTACAAAGCTTATGCTCCAGCAGTAGACTATTGGGCATAGCCAGTCCTTGAGCAAGCCTGCATAGATGGATACTTCTACAAGCTACTTAACATTGATCGTCTAATTCCATATGTAGCGTTGGGGAGAGAAGGTGTGTTGTCAATAGCATTGGCTTGGCTCTTTGTACCCGAGGGCATATGATTTCTTAGGGCTTTGTAGGCCATACAATTCCAGGGTCTCCCCTGGACTTGGTCTTTGTGTACTGGCACTACAATAACAGGGCCGCTACAACAACGGGCCGCTACAACAACTAGCAGTCCAAACGTGTTAGGGGCCACATATTTCTGTTTAGATGTAGAAAACGTTGAGGTGCTTGTGTTGACATCTGTCAATAGGTTTCTTGGTCTCGTTCACGACACTACTGGGGCTACAATAATTACTCTTATGTAGTCAGTAGATGAGCCCTAAGGATAGGAGGAATGGCCAGTGAAGTTGGGGCTGATTTGGCGAGAATGACAGCATGACTGATGTTTTGTCACAATGTGAACCTCTAGCAGATGATCCACCTCCAGGGGGGTAAGTGAGGGTGAGATGCAGCAATATTCCAGAATGCTCATGGCAGTAAGGCTTATGAGAGTTGATGCACATCGATCTACCATGTAATATAAATCTCATGGGGTCAAAGTCAGGGGGTCTAGTCCAGGGTCACAGGGCGCAACTGTGGTCCTCAGCATTTGACCCATAGGGCCACTAGGGCTTTCATCACCAACCAGTACCGACCCCAACCCCCTGCAGCTCACTACCGTAATAAAGGCAAGGGTCCATCGGCGCGGGATCGGCTTATTATCTGTCGCAAGTCGCAGTCGAGTCTCTCTTTGGCCCCTCGTTTTAATCACGTCTTTTCGCACACGCCCGAAAACAACACCGAATACCTCCCTCCGTCTCCTTTCTCCAGACAAAAGATGCCGATACCCTTATGATCGCCGACTGCCTCTCTACTGCCAGCACACGAAAGAAATGCCAGGCACAACTATCCTCTACCGTGCCATGCTGCAGCGGCACTTCCAGTCCCTCGTCCGCCACCAGCAGCAGCAGCGAAGATGGCAGTCCAACAAGCCCGAGACTCCCATCCCCGGCCCAAACACTGTGCCTGCGACGGAGGTGCCCTTCTGGCTCAGGCTGGGCCCTCTGACCCGAGCGACACAGGCGTACGGCCGCGCGCAGAGAAAGAGGCCCTGGGTCGTCCAGCTGTGCACGTCGCTGACCATCTTTTGCCTCGGCGACGTCTCTGCGCAGCACATGAGCGGCAAGGGCTATGACCCAGAGAGGACAGGCAGGTCTATGATTATCGGCGGCCTGATTTCCATACCCAACTTCGAATGGTAAGGGCGAGAGATGGATTCCCGTGTTGGAGGAGGGGAGAAAAGAAGTGAAGAGCATCCTCCTTTCTGTCGGGCCACTGCTGAACAAGACCAATTTGGCGCTCACAGGTTCATGTTTCTTTCGCGCAATTTCAACTACTCGTCGTGGCTCCTGTCACTGGCCACCAAAATCACAATCAACCAGTGCTTTTTCACGCCTCTCTTCAACACATATTTCTTTGGAATGCAGGCTTTCCTGGCCGGCGACAATCTGGTCGAGATCTGGGAGCGCATAAAACGAACCGTCCCGGTCAGCATGATCAACTCGCTCAAGGTGTGGCCTGCCGTCAGCGCCATCAATTTCACCTTTATCCCTATCGAGTACCGATCTATCTTTGCCGGGACGATCGCCGTCGGATGGCAGACATACTTGTCGTGGCTGAACAGGCTGGCAGAGGAGGCAGAAGCAAGAGACAGACCGGCTGGCAGGATACCGCCCTCGTCTTCTGCCGACATGATCACCGCATAGATTAAGCCGTGGAGCCCCTTGGCGCATAGACATTCTGTGTACACATGAGAAGGGAAGGACATGCTTAGAATGGGAATAGACGGCGTTTTTGAGATATCCAGGTTTAGAAACCAGACATAGAGCGAAGACTGCTTTTTCTTTTCATATCCATAGAAAGACTCTACAAACTCGTACTGTGCACCTGGTGCAGGTACGCTATGCGTTCTACAGTGTGCGCTAAGTCTTTTAGAGACTGTATTCAAACCACATGCCAGGGGGTTGTCTGGCAACTTCCGACCTTCAAGGTTTGGATGCTTCTTTTCCTCACGAGTCACGTCACCTCCAACCTTTCCCCTCGTCCACACCATAGAGCCATTGAGTTGCTGGATGCAGTCTGGTGGCCCTCCTACACCATGGCGCACCCGATGACACGAGGTCTGTCACCTCATCTCGCCACACTCCGCCTCTCCAGATCAGCGCTTCGACCTCGCCTGTCGCCCATCTTCACGCGACGGACGGCCTCGACGACGACCTCCTCAGCAAGCAGCCCTGCCGTCTCTTCTTCGACAGCCTCTGCCTCTGCCCCAGCTGCTGTGCCGCCTCCTCCTCCTTCTCCTCCACGCCGCCCTTTCCGTCTCGGCGCCCTTGCCCTCACGACCTCCCTCGCCGCGACCCTCACGCTCGTCTACCTCTACGCAACCGACACCCGCGCCTCCTACCACCAGTGGCTGGTCCCTCCTCTCCTCCGCGCCGTCTATTCCGACGCCGAGGAGGCCCATCATGTCGGCACCCGTGCCCTCAAGTTCCTCCATGAGCTCGGGCTCAACCCGCGCGAGCGACCCACCCGCACCCCAGGCATCGTCCGTGAGCCCTCGGACCTCGCCGTGACCGTCTTCGACACCACCCTGGCGAACCCCATCGGCATCTCCGCCGGGCTGGACAAGGACGCCGAGATCCCCGACGCCCTGTTCGACCTGGGCGCCGGCATTGTCGAGGTCGGTGGGTGCACGCCACACCCCCAGGGCGGCAACCCGAAGCCGCGCGTGTGGCGCGTCCCTGTCGTGGAGGGCATGGTCAACCGGTACGGCCTGAACAGTCGCGGCGCCGACGCCATGGCCGCCCGGCTGCGGGACCGGATCAGGCGGTTCGCCATGTCGGTCGGGCTCAGCGAGCGAGCCGTTCTCGACGGCGAGGGCGTGGACGTGCCTCCTGGCAGCCTGCTGCCGGGCCGGCTGCTGTGCGTGCAGGTCGCCAAGCAGAAGGAGACAGACGAGCGGGACCTCGACGCTGTGGCGCGGGACTACGTCTACTGCGTGAACCGCCTCGCCCCGTACGCCGACGTGCTGGTCGTCAACGTCAGCTCCCCCAACACACCGGGCCTGCGCGACCTGCAGGCCGCCGAGCCGCTGGGCCGGATCCTCGCTGCCGTGGTCGACGAGGCGCAGCGCACACAGAGGAGGACCAAGCCCAAGGTCATGGTCAAGGTGTCGCCTGACGAGGACGAGGCCGCGCAGATGGAGGGGATCGTCCAGGCCGTGTACATGAGCGGCGTCGACGGCGTGATCGTGGGCAACACCACCAAGCGGAGGGCAGGGCTTGTGCCGGACGGCGTGCGGCTGATGCAGCGTGAGAGGGATGCATTGATGGAGACGGGTGGGTTCTCGGGCCCGGCCATGTTCGAGAGGACGTTGGACCTGGTGGGACGGTATCGAAAGATGCTGGACGGGTTCTCGATGCGAGACTCGGTCGAAGGAACAGAAACCCCTGCCGCCGCTGCTGCCGCCGCCGTGCCGGCTGTCGATGGGACGGTGACTGGGCAGGTCGAGAGCGGGAAGGGCAAGGAGGCACCCCAAAAGGTCATCTTTGCTACCGGCGGGATCAAGAACGGCGAGCAGGCGATGAAGGTCCTGAATGCTGGGGCGAGCGTGGCTATGGTGTACACCGGCATGGTGTATGGCGGCGCGGGCACTGTCACGAGGATAAAGGGCGAGATGAGAAAGACTTTGGAAAACGGGAGTGCATAGAGGGGAGAGGATGGCTTTGGTGATTATCATGTCACCTCTCGTTGGGAGTGTAGGACGGCAATAGACAAAAATGTGTTTTGTTGAAGTATCTTTGCGGTAGATATATCATGATATACACATGTGAGCCTTGGCCATGTTTGTCTCTTCTTCCGAAGTTCTTGACTCAACATTACGAAGTTCATTTTGGCGTTGGTTTCTACATCCATTGGCCATAGCTAAGTGTATTTTGTTTTCTTTTTCCTTTGTCTTGCGTCTCGTGAGATCCCAAGTGTTCGCGTTTTCGAGCTCTCAATTTGGGCACTTAGCCACATCATGATGGGTTCCTGCTGCGAACTTCCATGTATATCTATGTATACATCAAGTATTTGGTAGACATGCCTACAAATTTCTACAAATCACAGTCTTTGACCCCTTACAGAGTCTGTTTGGTTCGTGTAAGAAGAGAAGAGATTTGTACCGGACTGCAAACTTGGCATCAGAAAGGGAAAGAAGAAAAGAATATCCGATGGGAGATCCAATGTATAAATAGTATTCCCGCGACACTCGAAAAGGAAAATGTGATAACCGATAAATACAAAGAAGAAAAAAGAAAACAATCCATATTCCCTTCTCACTTGGTCTAGCAGTGAAACCCAGCCTGACAAGACAGATTGAGTCCTGCTCAATGATACGTCGCACAATCGCAAGCGAATGGACACCACACACACACACATGTACTCTCTCTCTCTCTCTCTCTATCTCTCTATCTCTCTCTCTCTGTTACCTCTCTCTTCCTCACACATCCTCTCGATATGAAGTAGTGGCCTTCTCCGTATCAGCAGTGTCTACCATCTTCAGCTTCTCTAGACCCAAGTCCTCGGAGAATCTCTGCATCCGAGGCGTCATGACAGCCTCAGCAACCGAACCATAAAGAATCGTAGGCTCGATCCTGTCCATCTCCATTCCCTCGTAAGCGTCATCGGCATCCAGAATCGGCCAGCCAGCCCGAGCAAACCTCAATTTCACATTTGGTGTCATATCCACAAAGCGAAACTCAACGTCCTTGCCACCATACCGTTGCACCTCATCAACTAAGGTCCGCAGGTGCGAGACGGCGGTGGTGTCGACATGGTTCACCCTTCCAAAGTCAAGCACCACGAGGCCCAGAGGCGGTAGGAAATTGGGGTCCGAGACACCAGCGGCCTTCCTCAGGCGCGCCAGGCGCTTCTCAGCACTGACAGACCAGTTGCGCTCGCTCTTGGCGCCATGAGAACCGTCGTACAGGGGCTTGTGGTAGGTCTGGACCGAGTCCAGGATGCGCTGCGTGAGGCGGTACGAGTTGGGAAAGAACAAGGACTCGCTGAAGCGGAAGACGTGGACGTCCTGCAGCATGCCATCGGCGACATGGCTCGGTGGTAAGCCCCTTGCAGCGTCAAGCGACGAGGCGAGCTCAGATCGTGCCGGCGCAGCCGAGGCGGTTAGCGAGGCAAACGCCTGGCGAAGGATGTGGTAGACAATGTTGAAGGCGATGGGGATAAAGATGCCAAACTCGGTGGAGTAGAACAGGCTCAGCCAAAAGGCCAGCATGGACGTGATGAAATCGGCCAGCGAGGTCTTCCACAAGCGGTAGAAGGCCGACGGCGGGTAGATGAGCGGCCAGACGGCGCAGATGATGATGGCCGCCAGCGTGGTCTTGGGAATCCAGTACAGCGTGCCTGAAAGCTCGTAGATGCACACGAGGATCACGCCGGTCGTGAACACGCCCGACAACGGCGATTTTACCTTGCACGAGGAGTTGACCGACGTGCGCGACATGGCGCCGCCTACGCCCATCGCGTGGAAGAAGCTGTTAAAGAAGTTGCACACGCCGAAGTAGGAGAGCTCCTGGCTCTGGTCGGGGCTGTAGTTGTTCTTTATGCCAAAGGCACGAGCAATGGCGGTGTGCTCGATAGTGGCGCCGATGAAGACTGTGATAGAGCCTGAGGCTACCTGGCGCAGAAGATCGACCGAGGGCACAGCAGGTGCTTGTTGGCCGTCAGAGGAGAGCTTGACTACGCTCCAGAGGTAGTCGGCCGAGTCTCGGTTGTGGTTCACCGCGTAGCTGATGCCTGTGAAGAGCACCAGGGCCAGGAAAGCTCTCGTGATGGAGAGTATCCAAAAGACTTTGTACTTGTCGCCCCATCTCTTGCCGCCCTCTTCGAGCAACTTGAGAAACACGATGCCGGAGAAGCCGACGGCGCATGTGAGACCACTTGCCTGCGGTAGAAACTGGAATGTCTCACGGATCTGCGTATAGGCCTTTGCAGAAGACGAGACATCTGTGCCGAAGAAGGAGCCCATCTGGTTTAGGATGATGGTGATGGCCACAGCAGAGATAAAACCGGTGGTGATGGGGATAGAGACGAATTCCAGGAGGAATCCAAGCTTTAGGAACCCCATGATCATTCCATATATGCCCATCATCAGGGCAACAGCTGATGCGATCTGCTGAGGAGTGTAAATTGTATCTGTGCCGAGGGACAAGATGACTTTTGCGGTGAGAAGACCGATGAGGGATGTTGGACCGGTCGACAGATCTAATGGAGAAGGGTTGTTAGAAACTTGGGTCTCAGCTTTTCCTTCTCATTATATTTCAAATTACGAGAAGCACAATAGACACACCTTTTGTTGTTCCCATAAATGCGTACAGAGCACCTGGGAACCAACTGGACATGAGGCCATATTGCACAGGAATTGTCGCTAGAGTTGCATATGATAGAGCTTGCGGGATAAGCATCAAGCCCACGGTCAGACCCGCGATGATGTCGTTGACGATCCATCGTGGGTTGTAGCGAGGAAGCCACTGCACAATAGGCACCTTGTCCAGCAGGTACTGTGTGGAGGCTGAAGGAAACGATCGTGCGCCCTGACCCGCGAGGCGACTGACCCTATTCCAGGTCACGTCCGTCTGCAAGTCGTCCTTGACGCTATCAATGATCTTCATGGTGACTCAAGACACCCGAAGAATGAGGGGCCAGATTTCAAAGGACAATGATGTGTAAGGTTGTGATGCTGCAAACTTCCTGATACGAAAAGGCCGTGAGTGTCTTCTCATGGCACGAGTAATAGCTTTCTTCTGTGAGGCTGACCGCAGCAGTTTATATAGACTCCAAAGATGGTACAATACTTGGGTGTCGTGCTCTACATTAGTTTCCTTCTTGCTCTGATATGAAATCATCCCAAGTTGTCCATCTCTAGCATGCCCCTCACAGCCTCCCTAAGCACCAGAAGACGGCATGCCAGATGCTTGATGCCCGCGCCATGCATGCAAGGAGCTGATCGAATCCCTGATAGTACTCCTGGGCCTTGATGCACGCCATTGTCAGAAGGATCAAGCAAAGACACAAGACCACCTTCGGTGTTCGGTATCTCATAGTCCAAGCATGGGTCAAGAGCCAAGCCTTTCTAGTAATTGATGTCCTATGGTAGACAACAGGGTAGACACCTAGGCAGTTTGGACATCAACAACGCTCATCCCGGCTCTCGCAAGTGACATGGAGTGACGCCCCTGATGTGTCCCTCCAATGGCAACAGCCCTTACTTTGGGAAGGGGGTGTGGTCAGGAAGAGACCAAGAGGCAACCAACAAAACATGAACTATAATAGCGTGCATGGTCACTACTGGGGAGAATGCGGGGTGAAGCAGTGACAGGGCACTATAGTCTGAGCAGGAGACTAGTAGACGAGGGTAGAGTCCTAGTTTCTTGAGCGTCTTGAAGCATCCTCTCCCGAAGAGGATGGTCGGAGGTGGTGGTCAATCACCATAGCGGCCGGGATGGATTCCCTCTGAGGGACAAGATAGAGGTTGCGGAGAAGTTTGAACCCCTGACAGGCTTGGTTTAGATCACAATTGGGGCATCTGACAGGATGTTTTAAGACGCATCTGGCCTTCTTACATGCTGCGCTTATATTATTACGCCTGGAAAGAACTGGCCCCGGCAAGCCGCATTGCGCCGCCCCCGCTCGTCTGAATTACAGTAATTCGTCAAGGCTGCTGTGGACCGAGAGGCACGCCTTGTGGTAACCCAACTCTTGGATCTGGTGTGGCGGCAAGGTACTAGTAGTTGTACGTATGAGCAAGTTTAGGATCTTGTGTGAGAGAGAAAGAGAAAGAATAAGTGTAGTGTAGTGTAGAGAGATGTTATATCGTGTACGAACACAACAGCGTGCCCCTTCGCAGTGGGAGAAGCCTTCCCCTCCCTCACAGAGCCACAAGGGGTGTGTCTTGGGGACCAAGACGGTAACTTCTCCGCAATCCTGCAGTGAAGGGCCATGTTGGAATCATCCAAAATTTGGGGTCTATGTTTAGGAACCAACCGCCTTCGAGTATTTCACTGGCGGGTCTGCAGGTTGACGATCCGCTGGAGGTCACATGCGTGACTCGCCAGCACTGGTTACGAGCCTGGCCTCCACAAGCGTCCATGAGATACAGCCCAGGCTCAATGAAGAGCAAGGTTCCTTGGGCTCTGCCTCATTAGTGGTGCATCACTAGATACCGAATCTTGGGAATGAATAATTCCATGAAAGAGACGATTTGTATTATGCATGCCTCGGCTTCCAGGTCATCCGGATGTTCGTTTTGGAAGTGTCAACCATGATAGACTTTTGATCGACCGCTCATTCGTGAGGGTAGATTGAGCACGACCATACTCGTCCAAAGTGCTCCTTGCAACAGGGTCCTGGTGAATGGACAGCATCCAAGGTGCGTTCGATAAATTTGCATGGTGTGGGACGATGCGAGGCTCAAGGGCATCATATCTAATAATAGGTGTATGTGATGTGACGATAGACATAAGTTGCGCCGACGTGACCCAATGAAACGTGACAAGTACATTATCAAGAAGAAAAGATCAAACAACAAGGGCTCGGGGTGGCATTCGGCGACATGCTCGGAACTTTAAAAGTCTATTATGACATCAAACGCGATGTGCCATCAGGGCGCAGCCGGCACTCTGTGTCTCGTGAGCGCGCGCCCGGACTAAATGTATTATTCGGGATGTTGATTCAAACACTGAGCCATGCTGCATTTGATACTTTTGCCGTTGCTAATATCTCACAATGTCTGGATTTGCCCGTTGAGGACTTCGCTGTGGTGCATCTACGATGAAGGCATGACGTCAAGGTAGCTTTTGTTACACAAACTCCATGTTTCACGCCAAGCCTCGCCAAGCCGATGCAGGGCTTGCTTGACGCAGGAGATTTCTTGCACGGGTCCGCAGGAAATCATTGGTGCTCGTTGTGATTCTCCACTTGTCCGTCATCAGCTGATGTTCTGATTGACTGCGCAAACCAAGAGCCCTGTCGAGGCTTCTGAGGCTGGTGTATGAAGTTGATGTTAATTGCTACTTTACAGAGTATCGTGAACAGTGGCAACGCCCCGTTTCATCCGCAAGCAAGATAAATATGAAGTCCAAAGCCGAAGTACCCGAGCAATACAATTTTTGCTATAACTCGGAATCCATAGCAATGACGACTTACCAACCTTGGACCACGAAAGTTTAACTATTCCCAACTTAAAGCACTTGCAGTGTTCAGCCCAAGGTTGACGTACGGACGACCTCAGACAAGCCGATCCGCTCCTATTTGCCGATGTCCTTACTACCCAACCAGAATTGTTGTGGGCTTACATTTTCTCTCATGACTGCTGAATATCTGTAGATTCTACACCACTATCTACTGGAGTAATCATAAATGGCAAGGCTGTAGCCGCTCACGAATTCGCCTAGTTGGGAGAGTGGACCCCCAAAGGTCTCGACCCACTCTCGCAGCGTGAATTCAATCAAGATCGCAAGGATTGTAGACTGGTGGAATACGATTCCTAGATTGACATTCTAACAGGCTTCGCAGAGTACACAAGAATTCGCTTAACGATTTCAGATTTACACCCGTCTTCATTACCTGACCATTCACAGACAAGAGAGTTTCAAAAGCTTGAGTGGATATGATGAAGCCATCTCGGTGGATCTTGGACTGCATGCCAAGGACAAGGCTGGCAATTTGATGATGTGCGCCAACAGCCAGGCCTGTTGATAGCCTCAGTTAGTTGCCCTCGTGGCTTTTCTCTTCCTTTCTTTTTTCTTCAGCGCCAGCAATACGAGTCCTTTTGCCCTCGCATAGATGTTGTGTAAATCCGTCTGTGCGCCACACCGAATGCTGGATGCAACGAGACATCGGTGTATCAACGGCCAATTGGGCCTCTCCCTGACGCGGAAATGGACATTCCCGAACGCCACCTTTCCTTTCTTCGCATTTTGTTCCGTTTGAACGCAAAGGCCCGTCTATTTTCAGCTTGCATGCATGAGGTGCTGGAATTCGCAACTTCAGACGAAGGTCCTTGCTCCAGAATTCCCCCAGATTATCTGCTATGTACTTATTATCTTTACACATCACCATCAATACCAGGCAGTTCCGGGTTTTCATGATTTGCTCGGCATATAATCCAGCTGAAGCAATTGTCTAGGAGAATGGGAAGATGCCAGAAGATCCCAGCGATACGATATGCAAGCACAATTGCTCTTTGTTCATGTGCTATAAAACACTATAGAATTGAGCAATTTGAACAAAATGGGGAGGTGCTACTATGCATAAAATAACCCTTATCCTGATATTATGTACCACTATATTATGTACCACTATAATATCTACACTAGCAGTAGTAGTGAACCTTCCAATTTTGGCAAACTTTTTGTATTGTAACACACCACCCGGAGACAATTCTATCCGTTGGTGGAATTGTCATGAGCCTCTAGGACTAGAGACTACCTTAGAGTGTACATCCATTACGCAAGGCAATTGTTTGGTTAGATCTAGCTTCCTTGGGTCGGACGACATCATTTGTAACCTCAAGTCTTGATTCAAAATGTTGCCTCTGGGACTGTGCAAAGAAGTCAAGGGACAGAAGTTGCAATGCTTTCTATCTACGGCACTATATCTGCACGATTTCAATGTTCTCCTCTCTTGAAACGACACCTGCACCAATGACCTCTTTTAAATCACTACCGCTGATGCACATCCATGGCACAGTTGTCAGATATTTGCATCAAATTGATTGCCCCAAGCCACTATGCTGCGCCTCACTATATGTCAGGTTCTATCTATCGTGCGATGGCCCATTTGTATTGCTTCATAATCATCTCAACCCCCAGTCAACCCCTCATAACCCCAGATTGGCTCTGAGATCCATGTCAAGTTCTGTCTACGAAACACCACCTATTTATTCGCCTCAAGCATATATCTAAGATCAAGGAGGCCATGTCATGAAATCTGCGCAATACTCAACTAGGCTAAAGCCTTGACAAGGCATGCTCAATAGCAGATAGCTCAGATGAAGATGAAAAGAAAAAAAAAGGAAAATAGATAGATCAGCTGGGAAATTAAGATTCGGTGATTTCCTAATTCTGATCATCCTATCATGAATCAGTCAACTACCTTATGCTTCCTGGGGTGCCCCGTGACGAGAAAGCTTGAAGCTGAGCTCAGGCTGTCGAGAGGTGTTCACCTTTGTGAAGTGTACTTGCAGACAAAGTCGAGATATCATAGACATCCTGTAGGTATTTTATTTGCGCTTACATACGTGTGGAAAAATTAGAGGTGCAGTCAGTTCTGAGAAACTGGCGACCGTCTTTTCCCTGACAACATCCAGCTTCGAGGCAAACCTTTCATGATTACTTCAATTTTATTAAACAATTTCAACACCAGAACACACTCAAAGTGAGCTTTTTAAAGCGACAGATCCTCGCCTTTTCCAGCCTTTGCGTTATCCACTCATATTACGGAATTTATATGTCGGTCAAACGGCCGGGCACCAGTCTTGCTGATGGACTCTTGAAAAACATTGAAGCACGCACTGCGGTTTCACATTGCCCGATGGCATCTTTCAGATTCTGGGGCGTACTTGCAAGTACGAAGGCTTGGTATTCGTACGCCACCTTGCTGGCGAAAAGGGCACAAAATCTTTTGATGATGCCCAGGATAGCGGCTCGCAGCCAATGACACCTTAGCAGGGTCACACGTGCAGGACGCCCGGAAGCCCAGAGCTGGCAAACCACAATCAAAAAAATAATTCGAAAGTATTTTTCATTGATTTGAGCGGAAATTTGGCCCTGAAAAATTTTGAAGGTCCATCGATGCAATTCTTCCGTCCCCTGAGCTTCCAAGGTTGTGAGTGGTCTCGGGAGGTTTCGAGCTCGTAAGATTAGACCTGAGGTCCGCCCTTATCTGGAGGTTCTCACTTTTAGAAGCACTCTGATACCAGTTGATGTCTGTCATGCCACCCCGTGTCAGAGATTGCGCTATGGCAATACTATGCTAATTAGTTGAAATGAACCTGCCTACATGTTGTGTATCGGAAATGAGTCGATATTGCAAGCTATGATAGGGACGATCTAATGCTTCACGCACGACATGAAACTGAGTCAAGGTAGTAAGGCATCGTGTTTGATGATGAACTAATTAATCATCAATTAGGCTACACTTCGAAACAACCATAATTATGTTACCCAAGTGAGAAGACGCAGAAGAGAAGAGAGGCGCCTTGATGCAGCTCAGAATATTGTGCCAGTACATGCCACACTCCAATCGAAGGAAAGCAGAGGCCATAGTAGTTCAGAACCTAGTAGGATGCGATCCTCTACTTCCTTGTGTACTTTTGTTAAATTGCCCTAATTTTCGCATATCGTTTTGTCGTCAATTTGCCCTCAGACTGGTGGCTGAGGCTAGCCACTCTTACAGTTTTCAGCGCCAGAGGTGTATACGTGCCTCCAGACTGTGAGGTATTGGTGGATGACGTTTTTGTAGTAAAAATGATTAGGCGTCATCGTCACCAATGCGGATGCGTCCCTCAGAGGACAGACCATGAGCCCACCATCCACCAATCTCTACATTAGTCTCGGGTACGCTGCGGTGGCTCAACAGCAGCCAGAGACCGAAGATTGGCTTGGCGAGGACGTCGAGGATAGCATAAGCCAAGATCTCACCATCGACAGATGTCTTGCGGGCACCATCGGCAAAGCCCCAGACACTGAAAGGCGATGTCAGAGAGAAAACACCCAGAAAGTGAGAGGGAGGGCAGAAGAATGAGCTTACATTGGGTATGCCGTCCACAGAATGAAAGTGAACAGGGCGAGAGAGCCGAAGAGCTTGGTGACCTTGTTGCCCTTGGCCTTGACTGTCTTGCTTCCGTGAAGAGCGACGTGCCAGATGATGAAAATGTATGCAATGCAGGAGATGGCATACCATCCCCACTTCTGTGCCGTATCTTCACTACCATAGGCGGCGAAGAGGCCTGTCAGGACCATGATCACATCGGCGCTGACAGCCATGATGGTATGGGCCCCATCGATTCCAGCTAGAAGGCAGAGATCGACCAGCAAAAATGGCGTAGTGATGGCCCAGTCAACGTAACGAGCAAAGTAAACCTCTCGGCAGACTTCGTGGTAGGTGTCAGGAACCTTATCGTGAGCATTCTTGACTTGGATGCAGTGGTAGTTGACGCCATGCCCGCTGGCCATGCTGAAGTAGGCCAGAGAGGCGGTGATGGTGATCATGGCAGTGACATAGTGGTACAGACGCTTCGAGACGGGGATGTTCCAGGACAGGAGGGCAAAGAAGCCCGAGGCAACTACCATGATGACGAAGACGACCCATAGGATGCTGTTGCCAGTCTCGGATGAGTGCTCATATTTGGTAGGTGTCGCTGGTCATGCACATCAAGTTGATTGATTAGCAAACTGTCACGACCTGAGAAGAAAACCCAGAGATTGGGTGAGGAAGGGGATGACATACGTATCACCGTCGGGATGGGGTCAACCTCGAAAATGTTTTGCATCTTGACTGCTATTGAAGAGAATTGGCTGTTGTTGGGAAGGGAAGTCGAAGATCTTCGTCAAGACTGTTCACAAGAAAGGCGAGGAGGGCGTCACACAGAACTTGCAAGACGGAGCAACAAAGAACAGACAGCTGAGAGGGGAAGCTTGGAGACGTGACTTTAATAAGACCATCCATTCATCTGGCGTGGCTGGGAAGGGGCGGCATTCTCTATGAGCTCCTGCGCTTGAAGCTCAGGTGAGCTTCTAATACACTCGGATCGACGTCATCAATTACGTTAGCGATCGTACATCGCTGTTTGAGCCTAGCGGGTGTATTATGGGTAGGCAGTAGTGCAGGAGAGAAGCTCCTGCAAGCCGCCTATTTCTTTATTGGACTAGTAAATCATAACATGTTATGCCCTTTCGCGTGGATGTCACCCTGTGACAACTCTTCCCAACAGAATTCCAATCTATTCTCCCGTATTACTCGCATATCCTTGGAGGTGTCCGTCGTGGTTGATGTTGCTGCCGAGGTTTAGGCTGGTCTTCTTACTCCACTCTTCCATCATCATGCCGGAGCATTTGCTACAGACGAGGCAGGCTCTTTGGTCACCAGCCCAGGTGCAGCCCAGCGTGCCCAGCTAGAGCTTACACGGTGTTGTAACGATCCTGGTTTTGTCTGGGGGATCGGCGTGGAGATTCCGGTAGATCGGCGAGCGGCTGCGAGGATCTAGGCAAACCCCGCGATCTAAACGGTCAAAACCAATCATTCCAATACCGCTGATACGCGGACAAGGGCGCTTAGCATGTCCAGACGTGCATGCTTCCTGAAGCAACGTCCTTCCTCCAATTTGTCTAGCTGAATTTGGCATCATCTATTAAAGCCACTAATTGGCACACGAAACCTGTTCATTGAGAACGCCTTCTAGCGGGCGAACAGCTTTAGCAAAGGCGGGCCGTTAGAGATGAGAGGCCCGCAGAGCACCGGACTTGAGGCTGGGACGACGTGGCTTGCACACTAGGTTCTTATCCCCCGTTTAGCCATGAAGGAAACGTTGTACATCTGAGGGTGCCACTGAGCACCGCCATATGCTTGCTTGGACTGTAGACTCATATTTTCCTGCTATGCTTCCATGTCTAAGCCCAATCTTGACTTGCTCAGAACGTTCAGAGACCTTGACCATCGGGAAAGCAACAACCCTCCGAGAAGCCAAGGAAAGTGGCGTTCGCCTTTCGCGCCCAGACACTTCTATTCCGTCACAGACAAAAGAGCTTCCCCGCAGTATTCGCCTTCTCAAAGTCGTATTGAACCGGGAATGAGACAGAGTCTAGCGTTTTGAACAAGACTACATCCCGATAAGGTTTCGCAGGGTGGTAGCAATTTGAAGAGCTTGAATATGCAAACCGTTTTTTGGTACCCAGAAGTCAACTTACTTGCATTCTAGTACTTGTTTGAGTTTGATGGAAGGCAGACTATCATACTACTTAGAGAGCAGGGAAAGGGAGGAAAATGCTACTGTGCCGTCAGATCCCGTGCAGGAGTTCTGGTAAAGAGCGACTCGACAATGTGCTTGACCTTCAGAACATTCTCGTTTCCTCCCTCCTTGGCCGCCTCGTAAGCCATACGATACACATGCAGCGCCTCCGTGAACAAAGGGCGATGGTCTGTCCACCCCGTCACCCGCCGCAACTTATCCGACCCTGTCCACTGTTGGAAATCGATAATCATGGGCGGCCAGGGATTCTCCTCTGCACCTACGCTGGCGGCGTCGGCGTACCTGATGCCCTGGGCAATCTTGTATTCCGCGACGAGAGCCTTGCCGAGCTCGTCCACCGTCTCGTACCTCCGCGCCGAGATGTTGAACACCTGCCCTTCGACATCCGCCCGCCGCGGGTGCGCTGCGATGGCCACGTAGGCGTCGGCGCAATCGTCGACGTGCATGCAATGACAAATGCTGTCGGGCTGGGCCGTCAGTAGCAGCTCCTTATTGGCGTCGGCAGCCTCCTGTGCAACCCGGAAGAAGATGCTGTAGAAGCTCGACGCGCGGCCGTGGACATTGGTAGGTCGCACCAGGACCGGCGAGAATGATTCGTGGTTCTCGAGGAATTTCTGGCTGTACTCGGCTCGGAGCTTCGCGAAAGCAGGTGGGTTGAGAGGGCTTTCTTCGGTATGCGGAGCCAGGTTCGGGTCGTTTGCAAAGTGAGATCCCAACCCGTAGTCCTTGCAGCCAGAGGTGAAGATTACGAGGGGTCTGACACCGTTGCTGGAGCTGATCGCGCTGACGGTACGGAGGAGGCTGATAATATTGTTGTAATGGCGCAAATAGCCGCTGTGATCTTCGGTCGTGGAGACGATGGCATCGAGTCTGGGCGGCAACTGGGCCGAAATACTGCCGTGGGAATTCACATCATCGATGGCCCCGATGACGGGGAGAATCTCTTCGCTGGCCAGGTCACGAACACCTTTCTCAGATCTGACGAGGCCGTAGGTGACCCAACCGGCGCGGACAAACGCTCTCGCAACGGCGTTGCCGATGTAGCCGTTCGCCCCGGTGATGAAGGCTGTTCTCAACTTGGATTGATTTTCAGAAGTCATCTCGCAATTCAATGAACATGTCTATTGGCTTTTTTCAGTATAAATACAACGGCTTCCTTTGTCAGGCTGTGATATATATGCTGCTGTGACTGACGATCAATTCGCCAAGTATCGACGCTGACAAATCGGATTGTTGATTACATATAAGTATATCCAATCTATTACGGCATGCATGTACAGACCCATAAAACAAAATTAAAGAGATCCTACAGGGCTCAAGACTACGATCTTCTAATGTTAGTGGAGTATCTACTCATCACAGCGAAATGTTCGTGAATATACATTGCCACTGCAAACCGCTTTTTTTCTAGGCTTCAAAGCGTCAGCTAAAAATACTGAGCTCTGTCATTAAAGAGGACGTAAAGAGCTATAACATCTCTCTGCTGGGACGTCGACAAATCCATTTCCATTGAGCAAAACATCCAGGAAATAATGTCGAGGAATGGTAAAAGGTATAGTATGGACCGTGTTCCGTCGGGCCTTGATATGTCCCACCGGAGTTTGGATATCGGAGGAACATTCGTCCGTTGTATGCCCCCTAAACAAAGTAACAAAAGATTGCAAGAAGAACAATTACTTCTGGAGGTAATTCAATCAATATATCTCAAGGATATGGATTGCATATACTATAAGAGTCTTTGCCGCGAACCTATTACTTAAACATGCGGTTGTAAATCTGACTTAGAAATAGTTACATCGAAACTGTAGGTGGAAGTCAACGACGCATGAGTAGCACTCTGCAAGTTCTTCGCCGCCTGATTAGAAGAGAAAAAGAAAAACAGGAAGAAGAAAAAATCATAAAATCAAATGAAGAATGAAAGAATGTGGAGAAGTGAAGAACAGAGCAGAAAGAGTCTGCAGAAAACCCCCCTTAATTCCATCACATCTCCCAGCCAGACTAAAACAATCAACACATCAGTATCATTCCATACTCAAACACCCGAATCATCTTGCTTAAAGATGTCCTTGGAAGGGTAGTAAGCGTTCCAGCTGTTACACTGGGAGTTGAGCTGGTTGATATCATTATTGCTCAGCCCGGCCGCAAAGGCAGAAGGCTGCTCAAGGAAAGTGTTGCCAAGGCCAGCAGCAACGTGCCACGCAATGTGGCAATGCCTGTAGGACATCTTGAGTCAGTTTTTTCCCGCCCTCACCAGTGACAAATCGAGCAAGAAAGGCAGGAGAAGGACATACATCAGCCAAGCTCCTGGGTTGGTAGTCTGGAATGCAATGAGAAGCCAGCCCTTGGGAGGGAGCATCACAACATCACGCCGGATAGGGTTGTTGCCGTTAAGGCTCGACACATCGGATGCCGTGAAGTTATAAGGTGTCTGAGCTGTCGGCGATACATTAGGGGAACGCCCAAGCACCACAAAGTCATGACCGTGCAGGTGAATAGGGTGTGGCAGTGCGACGCCAGTTGCGGTGGGGTCGTTCTCAATCAGCCAGTATGCCCACTGCAGATGTCGTGTCAGCAACCTTCGATACTTCTAGCCTCAACTGGATCTGTTGCAACAGAGATGCCTACTTGATTCGCCTCCTCTACCAGCCAAACATTGTCAGTTGAGGGCCAGGCGGTCGACTTGTTAATGACATATTGGGTGATGGGGTGACCCCAGTCCACGTCGAGAGTAGATCCGTTGATAGTCCATTTCCTGGTAGTTGTAGACAACTGAACGTCCAAGGTGTTGTCGCTGGCTGCAACAAACCCAGAGGTCGGAATAGAACGGGAGACGACCGGGGTGAGGTTGAGGAGGTCCAAGCATTCGTGGTCGGCCGGAGCAACGCCCTTATTAGTTGGGTGGCTGTTGGAAGCACCGTTGTAGTGAATAATAGCAGCCGGGTAAGGGTTGTTGGATTTGCCACAAAAACCGCCTCCGCCGAATGTGACGTTCATCCAGTAGTTGTCCGTAGCTTGGCTGGCATCAATTGTAACATCATAGCGCTGACCAATACCGACGAAGAGGCTGTCTGTCGTGAAAGAGTCCACTGGGACGAAGTCTGATTCAATGACCGTCATAGAATGGCCCACAATGGACACCTGGAAGTTGTTCTCGACGCCTGTGAACGTGTCAGCCCGAACCTCTTCTTGCTCGATGTACTTCAACGGAATAACTTACTAGTGTTGATGATTCGCAGGCGATGTCTTTTGCCTGGAGTTAGAGTGATGGTCTTATACTGGCCTTGCGTCGTGTTAACCGGATTGATGTTGGTTCCATTGAAGCTGTTCTATGGTCAGCAACGCCGTTTCATCTTCCTCATGAATGATCTAGATGGGTGAAATTGGCGAGTCGCCGGTAGTTTGCATTTCCAGTCAAGCTCTGTTCTGGTGATTTCTGAAATATGGGGCTGTGAATGGAGGTAAATAGTGAAGTCACAGGACAAGAGTGAGATCCTAGCTTGGAGGGCAGAAGAGACATAATGAAATGGGGGCTCATACAGCACGTTGTCGCTGGCGGGCGGCGCATTGCTCTCAGTGAAGACAACAAGTTCGTCTGCTGTTTTGTAGTAGTAATCCGACAGGACAAGAGGACCAAGGTCAATATCGTAGGGAAGACTGGCGGGGCCGTCAATCTGGATCGCGCCGACAATGCCGTTTCCGTATTGTGCCGAGAAGTGAGAATCTACTAGAAGTCAGGATTGACGGAAACCCTCATTTGGCTATATGTTGAAACTTACGATACCAGCTAGTTCCATATTGGTGTGCAATGAACGTGTAGCTGTTTCGAGTTAGAAAATGACTGCGGCAATCGAGGCCCCTTATCAAGAATCTTCTCTTTTACCCCTGAGGTACGGAGGCTTGTGGTGCATGAAGTTGTAACTACTCACGTTTTGGTGCCGCCGTTAGGTGGGATAGGACATTCCGTAATACCGTTGACTCCATCTTGCAGCTGCAGAAAACGCTTCAGTACTACGGGACCAAATTCGCAGCGACACAAATAGCCGCTAAGGGTTTGAGGGACACCAGAGGTCACTCACGTTGGTGTTAAGCTGCCTAATTCCATGCCAATGGATCGTTGTCCCTGAGTCAATGTTAGAAATTTGAGGTTGCCCTTCAAGAAACCAGCCTCAATGCTCTTACCATTGTATTTGAGATTGTTCGTGACTTTGATAGAGATTGTATCTCCCCACTGGGCGTGAATAACGGGACCTATTATAGACCAGGGTTAATTACATGTAGATTGTGATATTGGGTCATGTATGAACTTACCAAGAATGTTACCTAGAAGAGGCTCCCAGTCAGCTGATACGAAATACAACGTGCCTCATGTTGGAAATGTATGATGTACCATTGACGAGCATCACGTCTTTCTTGACAACACCATCCGGACCCAGCCAGTTCTCAGCTTGAGTTAGGGTCAAGTCGTACTGTAAGTGCTTTTGTTAGACCTGTGCAAGCTAGTGGCTATCTCATCGAGGAGTCTACCTGTCGGACAACACCCGTCAAGGGAGTTTTCAATTCCTGGTACGTGTCAGTATTTCGTTTCCTCAGATAGATACTTGGCATTGTTTTCCAGGACAGAGTCAAGAACTTCATCGTTTTTGAAGAGGCACTCACATAGTCAGTGTTGATATCGTACGAGCCGCTGATCCAGCAAGCACGATTGGAGGCCGTGTTACAGTTCGGTTGCTGGCGAGCCTCAAGAGGCTGGAGAAGCGAGGGTGCAGCCCAGCTCAGCTGAGAGGCTATAAGCCCAGAGAACAGGGCTCGAAGGAAAGAAGGCATATTGGCAATGAAGGACGAAGACTGGCCTGCCACGAAGTTGCAACGAGGTTCAAAGAAAAAGAAAAGGATGGTGATTCGTGCCGTGGGAAACACCACTTCATAGAACAGAGTAGGGGAAGGAAGACTCTTTATATAATACCTCGAGGTCGAACTCTTGGTATCGACAAACAACATCCACACCAGAGGCAAAATGGGTGAACAGTATTTCGTAACAGGATATGACTTGCGCTGAGGACCAGCGAGGCGCACTTTGCCTCTGCGGTCAAATGCTTACTGAACAGGCAACCGTCCAGGAAACGGCCTCAGTTCCCCTGTTTGATGAAGTCCGAAATCAGGGCGCAAAAGTTAGCAGGAACGCTCAGAAGACCACACAGCCATCTTCAAGATGGTGTGTAGACTCCAGTGCACTATCAGCGCTTGACAATGCCAGTTCAAGCACGCTATGAGCTTTCCAGAGGTCATGGGAAATGAGACTTCAATAGACTGATTAAACTGGTTGCCCATCATGAATGTGTGCCGCAACTTTACAGCAACACTATTTGAGCAACATATATATGCCAATCTTTTCGAAAGAGCCAAAGACAATATTCAATGTACCGGCACACGTTGTTGCCGCACATGAACCAAAAGGAAAGCCATAGGCGGAGCACACGAGATAGGTTCAAGATGGACAACTTGCTGATGACTCCTGTCGTAAAACACCACGTTGCACAAACCTGGTACACATGGTAATAGCACTAGATGCCTGATTAGAGAAGGCAGAAGTCTGTATCAAGGTCAGTCTTATGGTCTCAGGGTAAGAGCTGAAATTATGCTTAGTGTCGAGCCCGAGCTAAAGCGAAGAGTGGGAGGCAGGAAGGTGAGATGTATACAGCTCAGCATCTATTCATGGGATCGGCCCCATACAGGATCTAAAAATGTTATACCTCGCATAGCCAAACATCTGGAGACACCATAACATGTAATTATATATGGGGCTATGGCATGGCGCGCGATGAGTACTCGACTGCGCGCGTGTGGTCAGACCAGGCGAAGGACCTCGGGACGTGTAGAGCTTAATATACGGTGGATAGTCTCGACCTCCGCATGAATCTGATTCGCCGTAAGGCGCTTCCGGCGGCACCACACCTGCCGTGTCAGCAAGCCACACCAGTCAAAGGTGCCTAGGATGTAATACGAGTCTTGTGTATCCTGCGCGGGTGCTTGACACGAAGTCGCTACGGAACCAGTTAGGGAAGAGGTTGCGATCGGAAGCCGCCGATATTTTGACCTCGGCCGCTCGCGTCAGGTATCTTCAAAGTATTCTTTACCTGAATAAAACAACAGAAAGACCATAGGGTGACCACATATGCTCGGGTCGTGGATATGCTTATTGTGCCCACTCTTACATCCCGACGTTTGCTGCTCACAAACGTACCACGCACGTACATAGACACAGGGGAATCAGTATAAAAGTACTTTCACGTACTTGTGCTGCGTGACCATCGTCTTGTGTCATCCAGACTGTATTGAACGACAACTTTGTATTGATGAAGAGTATTGATCACGAGGAGTATCAGCTTTGGTCAACGCCCTGCTCGCCATCCATGTTTTCATCCACGTTACATCAGATTGCTTAAAGCCACACGGCTTATTGCGTCAACAGGGAATCTCAAATCTCGGTTGGCGGCATCTCCTGACCCGGGTCTCTGGTTCTTGTCAAGAGCGTGCTGTCTTGGCAGGTACAACACCTCTCAGCTGTATAGTAGGCTTCAAGGGTGTTCCTCCAGTAATATGACACTAGTTAGAAACTATATTATCTTGGACTTGCTATAGCAACTATCTGCTCGTCCATTGGAGCATAGACCTCAACAAAACCAATAATAGTCGAGGTTATTGCAAAGAACAGGGTGCTTGTCAAGAAGACCGCAATCCGCTGTTATAATTACCGTCGTTGATTTGGTAGGGAGAAAACAAATAGAAGAACTGCTGTTGAAAATCTGGGCATTCGTGCTCCAACTGGTAGTCAATATCTGTACACAGCTTAAATAAAAGTCCGCGTATGACCAACAATGGACCTCGAGCCCCGTCTATCAATGAGCGCTGAAACAAAGGACGAGCGGGTCATCTTAGTATCCTCGGAAGGCTCATCATGTCAGCCCTTGCGCAGCACACCGGCATCTCGTCTCTAGGGCGTAGTGCGATAATCAATCGGATGAGCCTGTGGAGAAATCCATCAGACGATATTACCTGAGCTGTGGGAACAGCGCAATCCAATAGTCTCCTGAAGCTTCGGGCACAGAGGCTCTCTCTAGAAGCTCCAGTTCGCCATGGAGAATGCATGCATAGACTTACTAGAATTATACCGGAGCACTGACGTGAGAGTCTGCTATTCAAGCAAGCTCCAATTTCCCCAAGCTGGCCGCAGTGCGGGATTCAGCGGGCATAGTTCTATATTCAATCGTTCTTAGGCGCCCTTTTGTGTACACGGCCAGGGCAACCATGCATGAATAGCAAGAGCAGCTGCGGCCATGTTTGGACTTTTTATTGTTTTATTTTTTCTACTGCCTTTCCCCTTTGAGGTTTCCAGCGGCAGTCGGCAACAACCGATCCGACCTGCATCTCCTAATCGGCTGCATTCCGTTCATGCACGTAAGACAGCGTTACACTTCGCCAAAGCAATCCTACGGGGTGTTTTCCGCAGATTATCTGAGGCGTGATCAAGGCTGGTATGTACATTGTGTCTGAAGCTGAATCAATGCGGATTCACGTATCATCGCTCACCAGACCCATGCCAACGTATTATGACATACAGCTCCTGTTCCGCAGGGACAGCGCTGTGTCGGTGTTGTATTCATAAATCAGGACCATGAGGCCGAGGCACGCTAACTCTAAAGCTGTCTCCATTCAAGTCTTTCGTCAGATATGATAGCCCTATACGTGGCACTATACGGATGCCTGAACGAGGTTTCTCTTGGTGCCTACACTACTTCCGCATGTTTCATGCAAACGATAACGTACGGGCCCTCGAGTCTGCGCCACTGGTTGTCGTTCTCGCATTTGAGACTGAGTCAGATACCAGGCTGAGATATCAAGAGTCACGAGCGTCTGTAAGATGGTGTGTTGGAACCCGATGGATTGGTACTAGACGAGAATTTCCACTTTACCAAGCCAATGAGTTGAGAATGTTTAATGTCGATGATCAACCTTTTGGATGATTCTCAAATCAGCTGTCTAGCGCATGAACATTACAAGCCGCCGTTGCCCTGATCATCATCCCACCTCGTAAGCCCTAGTAAACAATCTGGCGCGTGCTCACAGCGCCTAAGAGGATAAGCCACAAGAATGCTTGTGCAAGCCAGGATTTTGAGTTACAGCCACTTGGGCCCGATGTTTGTCGCCCTGCAAAATACTTCATACGTTCTGTGCCGACGTCAACATCGGAGCTAACGTCAAGAAAGGGATTCCGTGCCAAAAGAATAAGCGTAGGCCGCACTAGCACGACTTGGCTATCTCTCCTTGACGAGGCAATGCAGTTAGCGATAGGTTCTTGGCTAATTCCCATTTGCTGAACTTGGCTTCTTGGTGCTCACCGTCTATCTGTACCGAACACGGGAGCTTCAAGTTCACAGGCGAATCCAAGAAGTTCTCATTCATACATCGCGTTTCGAGTCGGCCGCTTCTCATTTCGTAGGATGAGGCACTGGGTATTCAGCCCGCTCCATCTTGTCATCCAATGAACCCCATCTTGACTTGGCCACCTCTTTTTCGAAAATGGTTGCTGGAGACTGCCTCTTAAGCGGATAAATTCTTTTGCGAGAACGAGAACCATGGCCTGGCCGCATAATACGTCGGTCAGACAAAGATAGCCTGGGTAGCCTGGGCGGTACATCGCTGCGCATGACAGCCAGTCAACAAGATGCTGACCGAAACTACTAGTGCGCAGTTTTGCCCTTGAGGCAACGTCGTATCTTGGCGGCTGTTTAGCATGTGAAGTACTGTATTAGTAGATTGGGCCAACTATCTTGTCCCGTCCTTGTTCGCATTCACGCCCCCCGGTAATCATCCCACAAGACCCCGCCCCCACCAAAATTGTGTTTTATTCATTACCTCGGAGTGACAGCAAATTCCCTTTTTGCTATTGACTCGATGTTGGTTCCGAGGAGACAGAGCGATGACACGAAGTCTCACTGCATCTGAAGCCCAGGCAGAAATATTTACGGAACCTCGGGCCGGAGGATTCTTTCGCAATCGAAGCAACCAATGTGGGGCCATCTTTCTGCGAGCAGTACCATAGTACCTTGTGGCGTGCTATAGTACTTGCGTAGTTTGAATAGCTTGCTCAATGGAGCCAGCCGAAATTGATCGCACCCAGGAATTCAAGTGGAAAGGCACAGAATCGTCAATCAATACGGAGTTGGTACCCAGAGACCCAATCTCTTGGTGAGGGGGGGTCCGTCTCACAATATGATCGGCAGACGTGGTCATTTCGCAAATGATAATTCGTCTGCAAATGGCCGTTTATATGACAAAACATGTCTCAGCCTTCGGCATCCCATCATTCTGGAAGCCTGCCCTGCCGCTTTGGCTTGTTTTTGCTGCGGCTGTGGCTTCAGCCTCGGATTTTTAAGTTCGGAAAACCCCATGAGCATCCTACGAAGGTTTCATGAGAATTTTGCCTTCGACAAAGCCACCCCCCCCCCCTTCCCCCGATTCTCCCAAATGTTTAGCTCACAAGCGGAGGAGGGAAAGAGGGGGGAAAACCTCAGTAAATGTATTCTTCATCATCGAAGATAATAGATGTCTATATTTGTGCACGATCTGGATATCTGCAGTTCTGAATGCCCAGCCAATAGTTCTCTAACAGATATGCTTAGATATAACCTTGGAACAGCCCTGGTATCCAACCATTGAGTACTATTTGCACTTCAATGATATTACTCCATGCAGGGGCTCTTAAACCTTAACAAACAGCGTCGACTTGGTCATCATGCGGGCTGCAAAGAAGCAGGCAGAACCCACGACCAAGGACGCACCGCCAAAGTAGCCCGGCCCATTGTAGCTCCCAGGCAGCGTGGGGTCCTGTACTGTGTTCAAGATCGCCCCAGCAATCGGAGGGCCCGTCAGTCCACCACACGCCCAGATGGTCATTGTGAAGCCCATCATGGATCCTAGGTACTTGGGATCGGGAGTGATCTGGGCGATGATGGCCGCCTGCAGTGAAACGATGCTTCCGATGAAGAGGCCTTCAAATATCGTCACGACAATGACCCCAGCAGCTGAGTTTGTGCCGGCCCAGACAAAGAGAGTGACCGCACAGAGCAGACCATTCAAGATAACGACATTGAAACAGCCCAGCTTGTCTGCCAAGGTGCCGGCGAAAACCCTGCCGAAGATGGACACGGCGTTGAAAATGGCCACCGTATATGGCGCAAGACTTGCGCTGAGCCCAGCCGTCGTCGCGAAGCTTGGAAGGTAAAAGAGTGGCACGTACATGCCCCAGTTGAGCAGCCAGCCACCAGCCGCCACGAGGATGTAGATGGGCCTTTTCATGAGGCTGAAATCCATGGGCTGTTTGGTTGGCGGGAGCCGCGTCTTCATCGTCAGGTTGGCGTAGGTAAGGAGAACCAGTATGATGAGCGCGCACACACGCACAGACCCTTCATGACTTTCAGTCAGTACCATCTCTAACAAAAGAAAAGAGCAATAGTAATGGAGGAATGATCAAGGTCAGCTCTTACATCCGAAGCTGAGTCCCACGTTGTTAAGCAATCTGTTTAGCGCGACTGGAAAGATGACTCCACCCAGGGCTGCACCGGCCATCACGACACCCATGGCTAGACCTTGACGGGCGTTGAAGTAGTGGCCTACAATAGCGAGCGAGGTGCTAAACATCAGGCCAAGACATATGCCCCCAAGAACTGCCTGAGCGAGGAAGAATTGGTAGTATTGGTGGCAGAAGCTGGTCAACACCAAGGAGACCACATAGATCAGAGATGCCGGAATCATCACCTGGAGCAGATATCAGTATTCGTCCTCAAATATCATCAGATGATTCAGTAGTGAGCATTGCTGCCACATACAATATTGCCGTAGCGGTCGAGAATTGGTCCTCCTGCCAGACCCCCCGCGAAATTGAGAAAGATCTGAACGGAGCCGATCCAGCTGATATCGGACTGGGTATAAGATTTGAGCTGGTTCTCACTGTACCATTGCTGATAGATCCTAGAAGAACTGTTAGGTCACTGGAATGACCCTTTCTCCCCGTTACACCATATGTAAAGGTATCGACTTACCCAAAACCAGTGAGATATCCAAATGTACAGAACATGACGGCGGCGGCGCCTGATGCCACCAGCCAGGCCCTCAAACCACCTTCTGGATATTCCAAAGTGGCACCCAGACCCTCGCCAGGCTTGGATGATGTCAACTCTTCATTGTTTACCCTCGAGCCAGTATCATCGCTATTCGAGGGATAGTCCTTCTCGGCAGCTGTCTCCATGATCTGTGATATGCGCGGAACCACAATAGTTCAACAAGTGACTAATTAATTATGGTTGAAGAGCTCAAGAAGGTTGCGATTGGAATGTGAGCAAGATTTCTCGTATTGAAAAGATCGAGAGAGAGTTATTCAAGCAGGACTCGGGGCAGTTTGGTCATATGTAGGTTGCAAGAGTTCATAAAACAACGTCGCCTTCGCGGTGGTGATATAAGTCGGGAGTGGAGCCGGACTTTTTCCCAATGGGGTTCTATCGATTCCGTGTGAACGGGGACTTTGAGACAGACCCACATTGGCCACAGCCAAAACAAAACTTTAATTGAGTTCCCGTTGATCCATTTTTCCGTCCTAAACGGACATCATTCGGTGATAATCCTAATCAGTTCATATCCGATGGAGGCACGACAACGGACCAAGGCCACCCAGGGTCACAGGCGGCTCCGACCACACCTGTCCTGCTCGGAATGCCGCCGTCGTAAGATCCGATGCAGCAAGGAAAAGCCATGTCTGCAATGTGTCGAGGGTGATCGTCTCGCTGCGTGTCAGTATGACGATGCCCAATCTTCAAGGAGGGTGAAGATCCCAGGCCAACTCGTCTTTGAGGTTCTCCCGGGACACGGGCACCCGTCACAATCGGCAGCAGCCGCAGCAGCTCGACCGGTGAACAGCGATAACCGGACTCGAACTCGTGAAGGGGCCGATCTCGAGGATGTCATCCCACCTCTGCGGCAGTTCTGGCATGGGAGCAAGGCCGGAGACAAGTACACATCGCCCTTCGATGGTCGGACCGTAGCGGTGCCCAAGGAGGTCATCTTTGGCGGGGATCATGCTACTGTGTTCTGGGGGAGGACTCACGAGACCAACTTCGTGCCTCGCATCACGGATATGACTACCATGCTGCTCAGGTCTGGCGAAGACAACGACATCACCACGTTGTTAGAGGTGGAGCATCACACACGCCCGAATGAGCAGCCGGCCCCCGGGATGGATCCAGAGCTGCTGGCACTGGTACCGTCACGTCCGACAGCATACCGTCTGTGGCAGATCTACAAAGAGCATTTCGACTCGTATTATCGAGTGCTTCACCTGCCGACCTTTGAACAGGAATACCTTCACTTCTGGGCGACCCAGACAGGCCCGCGGCACTTCCTCCCTCAGCTTCTTAGCATATGCGCGATAGCCTCGTGTTTCACCGACCAGGATCGCCTTCAGAGAGAAGCTCAGGTTCGCACTTGGATCGAAGCTGTCAGATTATGGCTGTTCAAGGCAGACCCTAGGGCCCAGATGACTCTTGGGCTTTTGCAGGCCCACCTGCTGATGCTGATCGCTGGTGATGTGCATTGGATGAAGATTGACCGGAGCTGGATCTCGTCTGGCACCCTTGTGCGCAACGCCATTTCGGCCGGTCTGCACCGCGAGCCCAGGGACTTCTTTCGTATCTCGCCGTTCTATGCTGCGCTTCGTCGTAGGCTGTGGTACGCAATCATGGAGTATGACCTCATGGCGTGCTTTGCAAAAGGTCGCATTCCTTCTGTCAGCGACGATGAGTATGACTGCGAGCCTCCAGACGTCGCCTGGGAAGAGTTCACTCCAGACTTCGAGCCAGGTCTCAACACCCATGCGACAGTGAAATCTGGACAAGAGACATATCTTCTCCTGGCCAAATTCCTGCCATTGCGGACTCGTATCTGCTGTGCTATCAACAAAATTCAGCTCGAAATTGGATACGATCAAGTCCTCAGGCTCGACACTGAGCTGAGACTCTTTGTCCGTCAAATGTCCTCTGCAGATCCCAAGAAGCCAAGCATGTTCAGCCAAACGCTGTCTTCGATCCTGAGCCAGCGCTCCGTCATCGCCCTGCACGCCCCATTTGTGATCAGAGCCATCCAGGATCCAAAGTGGGCCTACTCGCGGACGCGTTGCCTCGAGACGGCAGCATCCATTCTCTCCTCGGCCCTCTCCCTCCTCGACAACGTTTCCATGGATGAAGACTGCGGCCCTTTCGCCACCATCAACAATATATGCAGGTGTGAGGTGTCCAACAGCGTCTTTCTCATTTGTCACGAGCTCCTTGCGAGGGCGGTCGAGCAGCGCGGGCTGGGAAGGTATCCATCTCCGTCATCTCTTGGCCTGTGGGATCTGCAGGAGGGACAGAGACTAGCCGATCTAGTTCAGAGGACATCTAAGGCGCTCGAACGAGTTTCAAAGCCTGACCTTGTGAGCCAGCGGACATGCGGGTGGGTGCGCCTGTCGGCTGACTTGTGTCGGGCGGCGGCGGTTCCTACTGGTGAAGGAGCTCTGCGGGCGATGAAGGAAGCTATCAGACAGGGAATTCAGGCTTGGAAGTCGAGTGGGCTAGCACATCATTCTGAAGGAAGCTCCTATATCAACGCTACATCAGTAAGTGCAGTAGCTCGAGAGGTGTGTGCTCGCAGAAGAGTCCTTGCTGAGCATTCCTGCCAACTTCGTGGTCCAATAGATAACGTCCCATGTCATCAACGAAGCTCCTGAGGATGCCGGCGCCCTGGACGAAGATGCAAGTGTAGCCGCTGGAGCCATGAAGTTTCCACATGAGCTAACAAGCTTTGCTATAGTACTTTCACCTCTTTTTCGACATGAACAATCTGGGAGCTTTTGAATGAACTGCACAGAAGGAGGGGAAAGTATGAACACAGCAATGACGCGAGACAGACTTTCTGCTCCTTATGGCGAGTGGTCGCTCTGAGCAGTAATCACAAAATACAAGGTATTTCCACCGCATCAGCGTTCCAAGTGTTTAGCATATTTGGCTGGCAGGGAAACAGCAAGCTACCTCCTTCCCTTCTGGGACGCCCTGCTAATTACTGAGTACTTGAGTAAGTACCTACACTCTAGGTACTTCATGACATCCGAGAAAATACCACATCGAGGATCTTGACATTAGATCTGACGCACTATACTCATCCTTTCCCAGCATGAGTCCCATATACACTTGATGGGGAGAGGGGCTACATAATCATGATTTAATATCTTAGATCTTTCTGTGCGATTCAAATAAGACTTTTTTCTAATCCCAGCCCTCATATCTGCTGATATTGATACCGAAAGTCCTTGTCACTGCGAAGTCAAAGTTGTTATTGAGAGTACCGTACCAGACCGGGAACTTTCCGAGTCTACTTAGACAATACATCACATGTAGGTCAAAAGCTGTTTCCTTGCGGGTCAAAAGCTGTTCAGCATCAAGACATGTCCATGCGCGCTAAATTATGACTCCGCTGGCATGGGAGCTTTAGATCACAACTGAGGCAGGTGCTGTGCTAATAACCCTCTGTCAACAACAGAGACAAGCAGATGTTGCATTCTTGTGTGCACCAGGACTGGATCTTGATCTCTTGTTTATGTGAGGACCTGGAAACCTACCCCATAATAACGACAAATCCTGCATTCATTGGAAATCCACATGAGGATAATACAGTTTCTTCATTTCATTCACCAGTTCTTCTCTTTTTCCTTCTTCTTAACAGTGGCCAAACATGGAGGACCGGCTCGGTGCTGCGTGGTTCACCGATTTCCATTCCTGGCGCCCACCTCAGTTTACCAGAGAGCACGCTTCCTGGAACCCAAAGTCTCTAGACTTGGATGATATGGCTCACTTGAAACTGGTCCTCTTCAAGAGCCAGATTGTCATCGTTATCGGCGGTAAAGTCGGTTTGCCTCGAACCGTCTACCAGAGTGAGGATGACCTCCGGCTGTTCTTTGAGAAGACCTCTACGATCGAATACGACAAAGATATCCAAATGGGCCACGTCGTTGATTATTTCGTTGGTGGAGATGGCGCGGCTGTGTACCATTTCCCAGCAATCGAAACGGCGGGGTTTTTGACCGAGAGGGAGAACGGCCTATATGAAGTTCGCAGAAGCATCAGGGTATCGCAGGAGGAACTCGCTAGGCGGGCCGCCAACCTCGTAAAGGACCCGATTTTTCAGGTTGCCGATGCTCTTAGTAGGCCTTGTTGCAACCAGGACCCCAATGATGTTGCTCATGATGTGCTGATGTCTATCTGACGCTAGTTATCAACCAGGACTTTGCTTTTCCCATCTCAGACGACACTCCATTTGAATCCTTTGCTGAGGATCTGTATGATCGGAGACAACAGTCAACAGACGCCGTGTTGGCGATATGTGACACTATTCGTGTCCTTGAGAAACGCAGGAGGAAGGACATGAAAATCATTGTTTTGCAGAATTCATCGATTTGGCCCTCACAGTCTGGAGCTGAAGTAGCGCATAGTGAAGACGGCCCTTTCTCACTATCAGCCAAGTCACGGGAAGATGAGTCTGCATATTGTAAGGATGTAAGTATTCAATTGTTCTGAAAGTTAGACCTATCCAGTGAGCTTGGGCTTTCGTCCGGTTTCACTATGTTCTACCAAACAGATTCCCGCTAATAACTTCATGTGTCAACAAAACAGCTTCGAGACTCGGTTGGCATCGAGTTATCTTTCGTTATGAATGCTGTCCATCCGCATATGAAATCTATATTAGAAGAGGATTGGAGGGTTGCATTGGACCACTTCTCCAGGCGCGGGTTCAGCAACCGGGAGAAGAAGCGGATTGGTATAGAGCTCGCTAGCCGTGTGGCTTTCGGTGAGAACGGGCCAGCGTCCGAGCAGAAAGAAGAACTATACGACAAGGTCTTGGAGCAGTTCCTACGGTCACAAATGCTTTTCAGGCAGTACAGACTCAGTGAGATACTAGTGTGGAACAAAGAGCGGTTGTTCAGGTCCTTCGCTTGTCCTGGAAGAGACAGCGGCCCACCTCAGATGGAGCCCCCAGCCAGAGTTGTTCTCAATCCTCCCCCCGAGATCGTGGAGGGCATTATGCCAGAGCAGGAGATGGCTGAAGCCCAAAGTGCAATGGAGCTGACAGTCAAGCCGCCGCCGCCACTGGTGGGTAAGGTCGCGATTGTATTGGATTCTGGACGGGGTGGTGGCGTCACTGAGGCAACCTGCCTGGAGTTCGCAAGACTCGGCGCCAAAGTTGGTGTTACATATGTTCCAAATGTCCAAGGAGAGGATACGATAATTAGGATGGTACAGGAGATCCGTAGGAACGGCGGAGTGGCTGAAATGGTCCCAGGGATTCCCTTCCGCTCTGAGAACTACTCCCACCCAGACGGCGATGACGACTCAAATTACATTCAGAAGCTGCTGGGCCTTCTCATAAATTGTCTGCATGTCTCACAGATAGATATAATTGGTGAGTGGTCCCAGATGCCCCGTCGGATAATCAGCAACTGACCTTTTGTATTGGGTGCAGTCAACAACACTGGCTGGCGCTACGACTTGGCTGGCGACACCCCAGAGCACCATGACGAGAACTGGCATCTCATGAGCAGAGATGGGACTCGCAATCTCCTGACCCTCACCTACATTGTGGAGTACTGCGTTGAGTACAAACTCCTTGGAGAGGGGGCACGCATCATCAACATCGCCGGCATGATTGTCAACCCGGCCACGCATACGGACGGCGCTCCGCACGGCACGTATCTCTTCAGCTTCATGGATCGGTGGGCATACCAGGTGAAAGCTCGCATCGTTCAGCTGTCCCGAGAACTTTCAGTGCTAATGCATGGTCCCCAGATTCTAAACGCCTCCTCGCACCTGAATGAGGACGATCCATTCGTTCAGTTCAGCACCATTATTCCCGGATTTGTCATGGACGATGCAATACGGCCCACGAACGAAAAAGCGCTGAGAGACTGGTGGGCCAATTTAGACAATATGCACGTGCTGTGGAAAGATCCAGAAAATGTCCAGAATACAGCTAAGATTGTTGGTCTGCTTGCGCTACCGGAGTTTGCCGAGGAGAACATCGCAATCGCGCCGGATCACGAGTTTGTTCCATCCAGACCTATCGATGCAAGCACATTGGGGAAGGCCGTCAACGACAGGCAGCGTGATGGACATGGTCCAAATAGCCGGGTCGTGGGTGCTACAACCTCTGCCAGCAAGACTATCAGATTTGCTGATCAGTGAACTGTGTCGGTGATAAGGAAGTATGTGGTGGTCAAGGACACCGGAATTCTTAACGATTAGACTCAAAATCGCCTGTCCTCTTCAGCTTTTAGTTTACACGATCATGGTAGTCCAGCATGGGACGTGGACAGAATCAGCAAGAATCCATTGATATCCTCGTTGTAATCAACGTCATCCACAGGGTCCTGCAAAGATTCATCATCTCAGTGAAAGAAAGAAACTCATTGAGTGCTTGCTCCTTAACATACCAGTCCCCATCTCTCTCAATCAGCTCACTTCAGGCTCCGAGGTTTTATATAACGGGTCGATGTCATAAACCCAGGCGTCCCATCAGCCCCAGGCGAGGACGATCTCGTCGGCCACACAAGCTTCGTGCTCGTCACCACTACAGTCTCCCGCTCCACGGTGGTAAACAGCTCAAGACTCGTGCTAGGCTTGCCCTCGGACCTCGTCTTTCTCGTCGTCACCACGGTGGCGTTCAGACCCAAGCTGCTAAGGATGGCACTCGCCACCGCGCTGGGATTCGCAGAGACAGTATCTGTCACCGTGTGCTTCTCCGTCTCTGTCGTCGTACCGTCGTAGATCGTCTTGACTGGCTCACCCGTCCCCGTCCCCGTCTCCGTAGGCAAGATGGTGTCAGACGAGGGTGAGGCCGTGACATGCCCACACACGGTGCTCGTCCAGGTGAACGGGACCGTGGCCGTCACCACATGCCCGTCCAGCGTCTCCATGGGACACCCCCACATGGGCTCGACGACAAACACGGAGGTGCACCCGTGACAATCCACCGAAGCGTACTCGGTCGTGGTGGCCGTGAACACAGTCAGGACGTGGTCAGTCTTGCAGGGGTTGGTGAGGGCGCCCATGGTGGTGGTCACGCAACCGTGTCCCGGGGCTACTGTGGGCGTTGTTGTGGTGGGTGTGGTTCGTACGGCCGCTGTCTCTGTCGCCCATATCGTGTGCGTCACTGTCGACGTCGTGGCCGCGGTCAGTAGGCTTGCGGGGATCGTGGTCGCCGGGGCCGGGGTGATGGTGATGCCCAGGGTAGAGTTGGAAGGCCGCGGGAGCGAGGATAGCGTGGGGATGGTGAAGCTCGTGTTGAAGAGCTCTGTGGACCAGCTGACGGACAGTGTCGGGATGTCCCATGTTGTGTCTGTAGAAGTCATGTCCGGCATGGCTGTCAGAGTGCTGCTGTTGGCGTCTGTGCACTGCTTGTAGTTGGGGATATCGCGGTGCACAGGCTCGGCAATAGGCTGGGCGGTATTGTCCAGTGATAGAGTCATGAAATTCTCCTTGGAAGGAGGAGACATTGGCGGCTGCAAGGTCTGCCTGGCCTTGAGAGGTACGAGTGAGGTGATGGAGGTGACTGTCATATTCATAGTCCCGCTCGCCATCTTTGGAGCAATCTTTCGAAACTGAAGACGAGAATCCTCATACTGCATGTGCACGAGTTGCGTCTTGGTGGCATCTTCAATCCCATGGTCCAACAGCTCAGGGTCGGGGCTTCCATTAGGTGAAGTGTTGGGTGGAGTCAGTGGCGACGACGTGGCCGACGCCTGGAATAAGGCAAAGATGAATAGTAGAGGGAACAGCCACATTGTATATGGAGATTGTTTGGAGGATTCGATGAGGATATGAAGTTTGCACACACAAGCTCACAAGGTAATATGTATGAAAAACAAGAGAGGATCAACTTGGATTGACATGAAGATGCATAGCCTGACTTTCTGATGGCCATGAGAGACTCGAGGAGAGGTCTTCTCAGCGAAGACCTTATACAATTACTTTCCTCATCGAGACTATACTTACAGCCCTCATTGCTGATGCATTTGACAGCCAAAGAGTCCCGAGATTGAGGACGCCCGGTAGAGAGGGGTGTTTGCTGCGGGAGAAGTTGCGAGACGGCAATATATCAACGGGAAGTCCGTGGAGCCCAAGAGCGGCATTATGAGTTCCACCCGGCCAGAGGATACTGTGCCACGGACTCAAGAGACTCGACAGGTACCCAGCCATCGATCGTGCTGCGTAATCGAATTCGGCGTAATTTAATCAAGGAGGGACTTGTACGAGGCGGTACCGGATGTTCGTGGAGTCCTACGCTTCTCGGGCCGAAATATGGAGCCGAAGAACTTGAAAGCAAAAGAAAGGAGAAAGAAAGGAAGGAAGAAAGAAATCCTGATTTTGGGTTGGAAAGAATTTTCCTGATGTTTTTTTGGCTGCAATCGACCTTGATCAGATATGAAAAGCATCCCACCACTCCGAGCAAACAGTTCCTGTACTAAGTAGTGAGTGATACGCAAAAAGAGATAACTACAACAAAACGCTTTATGGTATGGTTCTTGGCCGAGACTGGAACAGGCGGCAGTGAAGTCAGGCTTCTTCACATTACTAAGTGATCCTCTAAAGCCTCAAAATTCCTTGAATACTTTGCTTGTAGTATCTTCTCGCTCTCAGAGGCTGCATGAGACGTGTTGCTGATGCCGAGAAACGAAATTGATCTAGTGTTCCACATTTCAGATTCTGGGAGTCACCCCGTATACTTACGCTATAGCTAGGAAACCCAATCTTGTCCCATTTAGAAACAGGAATAAGGAGAAGAAAGAGAGAAAGCAACAGAATCCATTCCAAGTACGCATGCCCTCAGCGCTGACCGTTTCAATCCGTCGTGAAAAGGAGGCAAGTCTCCTCAGCGGATTCAGATTGCTTGTTTCTGAGGTTCTTGATGGAACGGATGTCTTAATAGCATGTAATCACATAGTGATGTCACCAACGAGCTTGTGGGAGCACGCAAGGAATAGGCTTGTGCGCCACCGAGAGTCCTAGACTTTTCATCAACCACCAGTCCAAATCGTAAGACAAGCTATGTGTAAGCTCGGGAGCCCAGTGAGAGCAATGTTCATCTGTTTTTCTGTGGAGCTCCAAGACTCAGTGCTATGACTGAGCACAAGAAAGTATGGCCAGAATGAGTAGCCCGAGGACCCGAGATTGGTGTTATATGGCTGTCCTGTCCCACTACGACGTGAACTCTCTAGTAGGCATGCCCCTATCTATGACTGGGTTACACCATGGTCGCAAGATGGTTCGTGAATGTGTACGCTGGTTAATCAGGATCGCACATGAATCAGCCTTCAATCCACAGGTGAGACATGATGCGACAGCCAGCCATGTACAAGAATACTTAGTAAGTATCTGATCTGCCTATTGTCTCGATGGCTCGTGGAAAGTCAAGCCATTTCGCTGCCAGCGTTAATGACATTTGTCTGAAGTTATATATCCAAACGCAACAGCCCTGTCAATGGTCTCTGACAATCGACCCTTTGGAGCCTCTGAGAGTACAGCCTCCACGGTGGCATTTCCAGGTTTCTTGACACAGACTTGGATGTCTGCACTAGAGCCGACCGGGTAGCAATCGCTTGGTCGAGCCAGGCGAAGTCTGGCGAGACGGCTGGAACCAGTTGGATCAGTTGTACCTATGGCCACCAGTGGAAGGTGAATTCAGAACGGAAGGACCGAATGCACCGTGCCTTTCCTATCGCACTTTTGTCTTTGAGGCGTTCGAAGCAGGCGATCGGATTCATCGTAGGAAGTGTTAGTCTAAGTCAAGGTGACAGCATTGCGGTTTGTACCAGGAGCCCTCATGTAAGATGTGGACCATCACAGCAAGACTATTGGTGCTGCAGTGGCTAGGCCGAATGCTCTCGAAACGAAAAAAGGGGATTTTCCTTGAAAAAGCCGCGAGGTCTTCATGCTTTTGGAACAAACTTCAACCTGAGAACTGATTGGGTCCGACCCAGCCGGGACGAGTTTTGCGTTCATCGATCATCCAACGATCGTAGAAAGGTTATTGTTTGAGTGGAGTAAGTACATTATGCATTTATCATTCACTTCCAAAGATCAGGTCCATCCCTCCGAGGTTGAGGTTGACGTTAAAGTTGAAATTTGGGTCCTGGAGCTGTATGACATACAGGTTCGTCAGTAAGCAGAAGCGTCAGCTGAACAAGGGCGGATAGATACTGACCACATCCCAATCCCAATCTGTGATCGTCCCACTGCTCCCCGTATCCACGGCCTCAAAACCTTGGCTATCTTCCGGGTCTGGTAGGGGGACTTGGGTCCCATCCATGCCCGTATATTTTGGACAGGCCACACTGCCCATACCCGAAGGCGCACTGCCAGTCACGCCGACGCCCGACTGCGTTCCTTCTTCAGCGTACATCTCCTTCAACATATTTAGTGTCTCAGCTGCGGCCGACTGGCAGGCAGTGTGTACTATCGACTTCAAATGCTCGTCGCTCGCACCCTGGAACAGGCCATCCGCCTCGGCAAGCATTGCCAGCCCAAACAAATATCCCTTGATATTGACCTCGCCGGCTTTGATGCGCATTCGCATCCAATTTGTGGAGTCGCGCAGGACTTCCAGCATCTCTCCGCTGTTCGCCGCGGGCGAGCCGAGTATGCCGAAGCCCATGCCCGGCGTGCTTGTCGGATTAGTAGTGGAGCTGCTGCCTGTCAAGCTGCGCAGGGCGCTGCGCTGCTCCTCGAGGTTCCAGATCAGCTCGAGGGTCAGCGCCAGGAGGCACTGTGTACCGATGTAACGATACCCGCCCGTCGCGCAGATGAGAAGTTTGCCAAAGTCGTCGGGTACGGGCCCGTTATAATCGCTGCCGAGGCCGCCGTGAGCCTTGGCCTCCTTCTGGTTGCGCAGGGCTATTTCCACACAGACCTTGCGAGAGAAAAAGTACCGCGGGTTATCCTTGGCGAGGCCCAGCCAGGGGAGATGTAGAGCCAGGAAGTATCTTCGGACGGTATGCTCCGTCACGGCGAGCTGGAAGGAGCTGAGCCCCGATGACTGGGCCTGGTGCACACGGAGGAGGGCGTCGAGGCTGCGAGATGCCGCGGTAAGATCGGCGTTAAGGGTGAGAGTCTTGTCGTAGGTGGGTACGGACCGGAACTCGTTGAGGTAGGCTGCGATCCGTAGGCGGATCTTGACGGAATTCAGGAGGGCAATTTGGACTGATGTGTCGGTAAAGGTCGTCACCGGTTGGGGCGATGGTGGTGCTGCAGCAACATTGTCACCAAGGAGGTCCTCATCGTTGTAGTTTCCAGGCGGTTTGCAATCGAAGTCGGCTGTGGAGATCAGGGGTGGTCCACCTGATTCCATACTAGACTGTACGAGAATCTCCAGGATGGTGGCCCAGAGCCGTCGTCGCGTTTCTGCTGCGAGAAGTGACATCTTCGGAAGATGATCTGGGTCCCTGTGCAGGCCGGTGTAGAGGGCCATCCTCATCATCGTGCCGGCAGACGCCCACACCAAATCAGACGTAACACCGCACACATCTCTTGCAAGGTGCACGAGACACCACACCTGCAACCCTGACAGGTTGACCCGCGACTTCTCTGACGGCTGCATCAACCACAGTCGAGCTTCATATACCCACCGCACAGACAGCTTCCGGAGACTATACTTCTCGTCCCGCACCACTGCACCCATCGCCATGCAGAGCTGGAGTTGGATTACGAAAGCCTCTCTCGCTGCCTGAGGATTCTGCCAGTACCGTGCATATTCTAGACGGAAGGACGGGACGTGGAGGACGCGGTAAACAGACTCGAAGGTGCGGAAATATGACTCGAGAAGTTCATCGGCAAGTTCTTTGGACGGGACATGCTTTCCAAATTCCATGGTCATGAGCCGTGGGATTCTGGCAGCCTTGATAGTCCTCCCAATGCTCTTACTTGCTGCAATGGCTTGGTAAGTTTCAGAGGTCTTGTCGGCCTTGAGACTTTCCAGCATCACCATGAGAGTGTTGGTACCTGGAAACTGCAGACTTGTCAACGATCTTGATTCCCTACTTGTGTTCATGCAGACGAATTGAACGACGAGCGGAATGAATATGTACTGGAAAGCAGGGTGCCTCTCGCGGCTCGTGTTGGGGTATGCATGCATCTGAGTTGATCGTGGCCATGACTCCTATCTCGTAGCAGAGTGCTTGAGATGAAAATACATTTCTGGGAGCTATGTCAAGCTCTTTGAGGTGCAAATCCTGAGGGTAACACAAAAAGGTTTCCTCAAGTCTCCAAGCAATGCCTCACTCAGGTGGGTGAGGATGGAGCTGAGGGCCAAGCAAGGAATAGGGCTTTGGGGAGAAGAAGGGAGCGGGGCGTAGGGGCAAAAGGTTAAATATCTAAAGAGGAGAGAGGATGGAGATATTCCTAGTCAAGTTTATTTGTAAAGGTTGTTTGACTGCATTTACTATGCAACCAATGTTCATTTCGGGCCTGGGCTATGAGACACGGGATGTACTTGGCAGGGCTGAATAAGAGAAGACTATAGGGAAGAAGATGAGACCCACAAGAGTGATACCGTGGATCCAGTGGCTACTCCCCAGGTATCTCGACTTGGCTAACATGACCCTCGTGCTGGAGCCATCCTCTGCATTTGGGTTCAAGTACTGTGCCTTCTCAGCCCCTTCGCCAATCTGCCAGTACTCCTCGCCTAGAAACCGCGACGTGGAGGGCGGATTCGCGTGGGGAAACTGGGGGGCAGCCTTGGCCCCAGCAGCCCCCGAGCTCTTCGAGTCCAGCACTTGCTGGAGTTGCTGCTCCAGCTGGCGAACCCTCTCTGCCAGGGCTGCCGGGCTTCCGCTGTTCTCGCTGGTGGCATCCTGGCTGTTGTGGCGAGAGGGTGTGCCTGTGAATCTCTGGTAAGGTGCGCTCACGACGTCGTCCTTGCCATGGCTCCGGCCGTTGATGCCATCGTGGAACCCCTGTGTGCCCTCCCGCGGCTCCAGCCTGTCATCAGGCACATAGGCACAGCTAGTTGTCCTGCGTGCTCGAACGCAATTCTGGCAAGGCATTTTTCGATCGCAGCGGACCTTGCGGCGCCTGCAGGCGATGCATGCTAGTGGCGGTCGGCGTCGGCGTTTCTCGGGGCACTCGGCCTGTGCTGCGTCTTCCTCCATCTTGGCGAAAAGGGTGCGACAAGTGGATTATGGAGTTGATCGTGTGACCAGACAGAGGCCGTATAGTTATCAGATCGAGCGTTCACGACGGGCGTCCATGGGCGAGGATGCGTACAGTCCAAATACCGGCCAGATTCGCCGAAGATGACCGAGATGCAACTTTCGGTCTTCTCGGGCATTCCCACGCCCGGCTTATGTCAGCATGATCTGATCTCATCATTGGTGCAGAGGCCAATAGACCGACGGCGCTCGGTGTTTCCTTAGCTGCAGCTCCTTCAGCCGTGTCAACAACGTCGTAAGCTCGGATGAAAAACAAAGGCGATCCTGTAAGACGTGGCCATATATTTAGAGCTGATCGGCGACGTAAGCCTGGATAGAATCCATGAGCTGTGCGTTCGGTTCAGTGTGAGCATTTCATTGGTTATCTTGGGCTACCTCTTGCTTTGAATCCTTCCGCCATCGGTCGCACATGGCAAGACACGCACGCAAAACGGAATACAGAAAGTAGACGGAAAAGTGGGTTAATAAAAGGAAAAAGGGAGGGAGAAAGAGAGAAAGAAGACAGAACTAAAGATTCGCGCTTCACGTTTGTATTAAACATGATCATCAGCGCAATAGTGCTTCCTGTTACTCACAGATCAGCCCAAGCCAGGCTTGATCATGCACCACAAAAGCCAGGATTCGCAATGGACGTCCTTCACTGTCTTCGATTCATGGGTAAGACGAACGACTTAGTTTGTAATTGGTCTTGAATTGACATGTGAAGGGAGCTTGCCGCATTAGAGTTGAGTTCCTGTATCCTGTGCTGCGAGGGAAGGGAAGGGTGCATTTTGTTTTTATTCGGACGCGCTCATCCGCCACTTCTGTGTTCAGTTGGACTAGATTGGAATGAATGGCCCAGTCATTCATCACGAATAGCAAGTCCATAACAGCCATACCATCATCATGTCGTGCCTTCCACATCTCTTCTAATGATCCCATAGTGGGCGCCTAGTCGCCCAGGAGTGCAGGCTTGGTTGTCATGAACACTCAATTGTGCCTTCCTTCCTCAATTCTCATATGCCTTTCTCCTTGACTCCTTCGCGTGATCTTCACGAAATCTGTCCATGCTTCGCACCGTGGTTGCCTTGACTATACATCATTATCAACATCGAGAAGGTCCATTCAGATGATCTACATTGGTTTGGTGGTTTATTTACCTCCCCAATACCCACCTCGACTGTCATCGCCTTCTGGATTTCTTCTTTCTCTTTCAATCCGCTCGCCAGTCAACAACACGCCCTCAGGTCTCATTGACGATGAGTCTCATCACATGTTATCTCCGTTCAAACTCTGCAGTCCATGCAGCTTGGGTCATCATCTGTGCGCCCATTGCATCTACTCGCCTGCCCGTCACCACCCATCCTGCCAGACGCAACCAGCCACCCGAAAGCCGTCTTTTTTTGATCCATTGCCTCAAATACGATGCTGAGTATGTTGGAAAAAATGCCTTTCAGGTGGCTTCTCCTTCTAGCTAGCACTTCCAGGTCTTATCTATGAACGAGACACCCACTCAGCCACGGGCTGACGGACATCCATTCTCTGCATGAACTCCTTGATGGATGCACCACAATCTTCCAGGGGCAGCGGACTTGAAACTGCGCGCTGACTGAGCATGCAATTCGCCGTAAGTCAGGTTCCCTACCTCCATTATCCTTCATCGTTGGTCACCACGAACGGTCCCATACTGATCAAGGCCAGATTACCGGGGCACTGGAATGAGGCCTGCAAGAAGTGACGGCTGGACAGTGTGCACATTGATGTTTCCTACGGATCCATCTTCCAATCATAACTTACACGGTCATCGTATGATCCCCTCGCACGGATGGTTCCAGCAGCATGTCGGCATGTTCGGCCATTGGGCGGTCAGCGTATCATGCACCCTATGGTATCTGGGTATGGGCATGTCCACCCCTATGAATTTTTAATCTTTCCCTCTGCAACAACACCGGGGGCCATTGCAGAGAGGAGCTTGTTGACGTCAAAGCGGTAGCCCCGTCGCCTGGCACCAACCTAATCCCAGAGACTGAGGAAACCAACCTCTTCCGTCTTGGGACCCAGCGGACTTTACCCAAAACTCATTCAACAAGCGGTGCACAACTTTGCCTGCTGCCACGACTTCTCTGAGGTTGAGACATGCTACCCTATTTCGCACTCTGCGTGATGGCGTTAGTTCGAGACTTGGCTTTTGTTCTTTCAGGATCTTGGCGTTGGCCAAGCATCACGGCATTTGCGAATGCGGTAGCCAGACGTTGCATCAAATGTGAAGATGATCCTATCATCCATTTCGCCAGGGCGACGTCTTTGCTGACTGATGAACCACCACAGACACCCTTTCTCGCTGTCAGGGATGGTCACCAGAGCTTCCCAGTGGAGTATGAGCCTAGTCGGAGGAAAAGAATGAGTGGAGGGCATCGAGGGAGGGTTGAACAGTATCTGTATATTCTTTGGGTCCCAAATGTAAAGCGTTGCAGTTTGAGCAGGCGTTTGATTGTTTTTGGAAGGCGTCGGGGGGTTTGTTACTTTAGGATGTCGAGGGATATACTTGGACTCTGCTGGCAACGTTGTAGAGAAAGCTCCTGAGTTGGGTTGAATGAAGACGAGATGAAGCGGTGGTTGGGGTGGAGGACTTGGGTACGGGGGCCCTTTCTGCAGCGTTTGTGGAAATGCTAATTCAAGTACGCCCTCGGCGTCGGAAACCTCTTCGTTCTCTGTGATGTTGGCTGGTGTGAATTCTCTATCTCCCGGCCCAACCATTGATGACATGTGCCATATATATAGAACGTCTATAGTGTCCTGTATCGTTTTCTCTTGAAGCACAGTCGCCGGGTTTGAGAGCCGCGTCCCTGTTAGCCTCTGGCGCAAGGCTGAGATGGGGCCGGACCTGTTCGGAGGGTAGCTCGTTTGGAATCTCCGTGCTGAGCCACACTCGACTCCATGAAAACCAGAAAAAACAAACGTGATACTATGAGCAAGAGGGACGAACCTGGTTGCATTGAAGTGTCGTTGGTTCGTGGTACTTTGAACTTGGTATTTGAATGTCAGTTGGACAATTTGGTGTCCTGGACCCATGGTCCCAGAATGGAAGCACCGTCTACTTGTTTTTTTTCTTCAATCCTTTCTTCCTTCCTTCCTTTCTTTTCTCTCTCTCCTGAACCCCAGAAAACCACAAGACTTGTGTAGGAGAAATGGCTCTCAGGAAGGTCGAGCTCAATAACTTGTACTGTGTAATGAATTGCCAAGGATCAGGCCAAGCAGTGCTGAATCTTATATGTAGGGTTGGTAAATGACAGGTGTAATAAGTCTGCAGGCAGTGCGCAGAAGTGAAGCTAGAATGTATAATAATCTCTCCTTCAAGGCGCACATTTTAAAATGACCAGCCGGAAGGAAAGTAGGGAAGAAGAAGCGGGGGAAATAAAAATATGCCGCCGCGAGCAAGTTGATTGTATTAGTACATACACCCCCTGGGATACCTTTACATCTGAGAATCAACATGTGGCTTTGTGGTATTCACTCTATTCTTTTACTCCACGACAACGCTAGCGCGGAAATCATCTTCCCTTCTTTTTCTACCCTCGCCTCCTTTTACAGAAGCAGCTCGAGCGGGTTCTCGACGACCTTCTTCAGCTCACGCATGAACTCAGCGCCGACCGCGCCATCCACAACCTTGTGATCGAAGCTGGCAGTAATGGTGATCTGGTCGTCCCAGGCGACACCGGTGGTGCCGTCCTCAGTCTCGGCGGGGATGGCGACCTTCTTGGGGGCACCGATGGCCAATATCGTAGCTTGGGGAGGGTTGATGATGGCGGTGAAGCTGTCGACGGCGGGGTTCATGCCCATGTTGGAGATGGAGATGGTGCCGCCCTGGTACTCCTCGGGCTTGAGCTTGTTGTCGCGGGCGCGCTTGGCCAGCTCCTTGACCTGGGAGGAGATGGTCTCCAGGCCCTTGCCCTCAGCGGCCTTCACGATCGGCGTGATCAGGCCCGCCGGGGTGGCGACGGCCACGGAAACGTCAACAGTGTTGAACTGCCGGATGGCACCTTCCTGCCAGGACGCGTTGGCGGCGGGGACCTTCTTGGCGGCAGCAGCAATGGCCTTGATCAGGAAGTCGTTGACGCTGAGCTTGTACTTGCCGTCGGCAGAGCTGTTCAGGGCCTGGCGGAGCTTCATGAGCTTGCTGACGGAGATGGCGGAGGAGACGAAGAAGTGAGGGTTCTCGCGCCACGATTGCTGCAGGCGGCTGGCGATGGTCTTGCGCATGCCAGTGAGAGGCACGTCCTCATAGACGGCGCCAGGGGCGGACACAGCAGCGGGAGAGGCGGAGGCCTTCTTGACGTCCTCTTCAGTGATCTTGCCCTTGGGCCCGGTGCCCTTGAGCTCGGCCAGCTTGATGCCCTTCTCGATGGCGAGCCTCTTGGCAGCGGGGGAGGCGTTCGGCTCACGGTCGAGGGCGGTCTCGAACTTGCCCTTGAAACCGGTGTCTTCGGACTCGGGCGTAGGTTCGGGAGCCGGTGCGGGCGTCGAGGACTCCTCCTCCTTCTTAGGTTCCTCCTTCTTCTCGGCGGGGGCGGCGGCGTCACCACCGGCATCCTGCAGGCTGAAGCCCTCGAAGGCGGAAACGTCGGTTCCTTCCTCGACCATGACGGCGATTGGCTGATGGAAGAAACGAACACACAAAAGTCAGCAACCTCATACAACTCGACGTGTTCACCACCCAACTCCCTGGTGCCCGGAACAGAGGTGGCGTGGGAGCTGGTGTGTGTGCGAGGATCCGATGATGAATATTAATAAAAAAAAACACCTACATTGCCGACAGCGACATCCTTCTCGCCCGTTTCCTTCAGGATCTTGGCCAGCACACCATCCTCCTGGAACTCAAAGTCCATCTGGGCCTTGTCGGTCTCGATCTCGACAAGCACATCGCCCGGCGCAAGAGCATCACCGGGCGTCTTCTGCCATGCGCCAATGTTTCCAGCAGTCATGGTTGGCGACAGGGCAGGCATCTTGACGATGGTGTGCGGTGGGTAGGAGGCGTACCATCTTGCGAGGCTCGAGGTGGAAGGGAGGGCATGTCGGAAGGTCGACCGCGACTGAAGGACTTGCCTTCGCAGTATTGGGCCGAGCATCTTGGGTATCGTGGGAGGTGGTGGCGGGCGACGGGGAAAAAATGGCTCTCTGTGTGCGTCTCTCTCTCTCTCGGGGATCAACCAAGCTTTTGCTTGTCTTCTGGGACGCTGCCCTGGACAAAGTCAGGCAGGCAGGTCGATGATAGACCAGACCTGTAGGTAAGAACGAAAATCTCCTCGAGGAAACCCGGCGAGCAATGGACCGAGGGGGGGAAGGGAAGGAGGCAGCGCGGTGGGAAAACGGACGAAGCAGGGTGTTGGGAAAGTGATGAGAAAAAGAACAGGCCGGAGGTTTGGGTTTGATGGAGACTGATCGCTCCGAATTGGCTGCAGTAAGTGGCTAGCTGCGCGGGTTCGGCGTGCGATTTTTTAGTATCGTTCCCCACTGACTGGGGTGGGTCTTTTGCTTTTTCCCAGCAGTGCATGTACAGTAAGTAGTATCTGCCCGCTGCCCTGCCTGTACCTACTCGGGGACTCAGCCCTCAGCTTTTCTTTCTTACTTTTTCCTTCATATTCTTCTCCTTCTTCCTCCTCGCCTTTTTTTTCTTTCTTTCTTTTTCTTTTCTGGACGTTCCATTCCCACCTTGGACCTCCCCCCCTCCTTCTTTGGGCGCTGGCCTCTGCACCCGTTGGGAAAATGCAGACTGACCGGGATCATGAGAGCTCTCCTTGCAGCCAGGCCATGCTCAACGACCCCCGAAGCCCCATAGCACTAGGCCCCTCTAAGCCTTAGCTGGTCCCTACAGAAACTGCAGCTATCGATTGGACGGATAGGCGAAAAGAGATGTGGCATTCTAGGCGCAGCCGCGATACTAAATCGAATTTACTGTACAATGCACAACAACGTCACCATGGTGTATAAATGTAGATATATTTATATAGTATATTTGTCCTTGGTCAGCTCTGGTCTGTACATGTCTGGATATTTTACATCATTGATCACGTTCATCGAATCTTATCTCCATATTTTTAATTTGTCTATCAAGTGTTTCCCCACTGTAGATGCAGTCTGCCGCAATGGGATCTCAGTATTCATGTTTATGTCAGCATCACCTAGTTCTTTCATCCTAAGTCCCAATGCCACATCCTGGACCCGTTTTCGGCGGTCATAGTGCAGGGTCAGCACGGCCCACCCCTGGAAGCTGAGACTGTTGCAATGGAAAGCTGCGACCTGGTCCCTTAGTGGTGTATGTGTCGTTTCGTGAAGCTGCCGTCAATACTGGCGAACCCCTGGCACCCCAGACATCAACTCCAAACTGTATGCTGACTGACTTTCCTTACGACCTCATTACCACAACGCTCTCTTCTCACATGCAGCACCTCACCTTGAGGATAATTTGTTTGCTTGATGCATCTCGCCGACACCCTCCTTGTGGCATAGTCCAGTCCTCACCTTTCCTTTGAGTCCCTCTTGATCATCTGCCAATACTCACTGGCGCAATAGCAAGTGGTCTCGTCGCGGCTGTCCTCTTGACCGTCTTCTTCGACGTCCTCCTAATTCCTTTTCCCCTCTACGGCCTGCCGCGTTCTGGCCGAGGCCCTCGAATGCCACCGGATCTACCGCCTCTCCCGCAGGTGCGACCATGAGTTCGATCAAGTTTGTCGTGTCCTCGCTGGACGCGATAGGGAAGCATGCTGGCACCAGGAATAGGCCATTGATCGACTCCATCCAGAAGGCTCAGGCCGCTCTCAAGGAGGCAGACCCGCAGCTTCCAGACCCCGAAATAATATTCCTACCCTTGTTGTTGGCCTCGAGGTCCGGCAACGTTCAGCTGACGACTACCGCCCTCGACTGCATCGGCAAGCTGACCTCGTCCTCCTACTTCTCCGCCGCTTCCGAACCTCCTCTGGAGCAGCCCCCGGCCGAGGATGATGTTGACGGGAAGGGCAACGAGGCTGCCGATGATGGTGCAGCTGCAGCGCCGCCGACTCCTGCCGAGCCCAAGGCGCCGCTGATCGAGCGGGCCATCGACACGATATGCGACTGTTTCCAGGGCGAGGCCACACCCGTCGAGATACAATTGCAGATTGTCAAGTCGCTGTTGGCTGCTGTTCTCAACGACAAGATCGTGGTGCACGGCGCCGGTCTGCTCAAGGCCGTGCGCCAGGTCTACAATGTCTTCCTGCTCTCGCGAAACACCAACAACCAGCAGATAGCGCAGGGCACCCTGGCGCAGATGGTCGGTACAGTCTTCGAACGGGTCAAGCTGAGGCTACACATGAAAGAGACGCGACTAGGCCTGGCAAAGCTCAAGCAGAGCGAGAGTAATGTGGCTCTCGACCACCACGACTCCGTCAGCGAGCGCGATACCAATGGCGGAAGCGACGACGCTGTGGAAACCCCAGACGCGGAGGCATCGGCCACGAGGCAAGAGGCCGACGACGGGCCCAAGCTCACGCTGAAGGATCTGGAACACCGCAAGAGCTTTGACGACTCGAACATGGGTGACGGGCCGACCATGGTCACCAAGGTGAAAGGGCCACATCGCAAGGCTGCCCGGTCTGTCTCGGAGCACAGCGTGGCCGAGACGGTCAACACAGACGGGCCGCAGGACGAGACGCCCGAGTCTCTTGATGCCGAGGACGAGGTCTATGTCCGGGATGCTTATCTCGTCTTCCGCTCCTTCTGCAATCTGTCTACCAAAAATCTCCCACCAGATGTCCTATACGATCTCCGTGGGCAACCTATGCGCTCTAAGCTCATCTCTCTTCACATCATACATACCCTCATCAACAACCATATTGCTGTCTTCACATCTCCATTGTGTACGATTACCAGCACGAAAAGTAACGAGCCAACGAGTTTCCTTCAAGCGGTCAAGTTCTACCTCTGTCTTAGTATCTCCAGGAACGGAGCCAGTTCCGCCGACCGCGTATTTGAGGTCTGCTGTGATATCTTCTGGCTCATGTTAAAGTTCATGCGAGCCCCTTTTAAGGTTAGTGATGCGCCTATCCACTCGTTTCGTCTTGTGTCTATATCAAATTTCTGCCTCCTCTTTGCCGTATCTAACATTGTCGCCACAGAAAGAGATAGAAGTCTTTCTGAATGAGATCTATCTTGCCCTTCTGTCCAGAAAGAGCGCTCCTCTTTCGCAGAAGCTGCACGTCATCACCATTCTCCAGAGGTTCTGTGGAGATCCCCGGGCACTGGTGGAAGCATATCTGAACTACGACTGTGACTCGCAGATGAACAACATCTTTCAGGCCATTGTGGAGGATATGGCCAAGTTTTCCACAATACCCGTGGCGGTGACACCCGCGCAGGAGCTGCAGTATGAGGAGAAGCTGGCGAGGTCCAACCCGGGCGATTGGCAGATCAAGGGCATGATGCCACCCTCTTTATCCGTGGCATCCATGGGACCGCCGCCCGAGACAGAGGCAGAGGTACCCAAGGAGTACATGATGAAACGAGCGGCTCTTGAATCACTTGTCGAATCTTTGCGCTCCATGGTCAACTGGTCTCAGCCGACACAGACCAGCGTGGCGGCCGACTCTGCTGACGGCGAGAAGAGGTCTCTCGACGTACGAGAGTCGATCGACCCATCGATTGTTGAATCTGCATCAAGGCTGGACACCCCTGCGCCGTCCACGCCAACGATAGATGACGATCCAGAGCATCTGGAGAAGGAGAAGGCGCGCAAGACCGCGCTGGACCACGCGATCCGAGCTTTCAACTTCAAGCCAAAACGGGGTATGAAGTTGTTGTTGGAGGCGGGCTTCATTCCCAGCGACAGTCCCCGTGATATCGCAAGATTTCTCTTGGCAGAGGATCGCTTAGACAAAGTCCAGATCGGCGAGTACCTGGGCGAAGGTGATGCAAAGAACATCGAAATCATGCATGCCTTTGTGGATCTGATGAACTTCACCAAGATGCGATTCGTGGATGCTCTGCGGCAATTCCTACAATCTTTCCGGCTGCCCGGTGAGGCTCAGAAAATTGACCGATTCATGCTGCAGTTCGCATCTCGCTATCTGGCAGGGAATCCCAACGCCTTTGCCAGCTCGGATACTGCCTATATTCTCGCCTATTCTGTCATCCTGCTCAACACCGATCTGCACAGCAGTAAGATCGCTCGTCGTATGACAAAACCGGATTTCATCAAGAACAACAGAGGTATCAATGACAATGCAGATCTCCCGGATGAGTACCTCATCGGCATCTACGAACAGATCGAAAAGGACGAGATTGTGCTCAAGAGCGAGAGAGAGACGGAGGCGGCTAAGAGTACGGCACCTGCTCAATCCGGGGGCCTGGCTTCTGTATTCACGAACGCGAGAGGAGCGCAGCGAGATGCTTTCTGGCAGCAGTCTGAACAGATCGCCCTCCGATCGGAGCAATTGTTCAAGGATCTCTTCCGAAACCAGCGAAAGAACGCCGCGAAGACAGGCATCAAGTTCATCCCAGCCACCTCGTCCCGCCACGTTGGCCCAATGTTCGACGTCACTTGGATGTCTTATTTTTCTGCATTATCAAACGAGATGCAGAATGCTCACAACCTCGAGGTCGTCAAGCTTTGCCTCGAAGGCATGAAGCTGGCCACGAGGATCTCGTGCTTTTTTGACTTGTCCACGCCGCGGGAAGCTTTCATATCGGTGTTGAAAAACACGGCAAATTTGAACAACCCGCAAGAGGTACTGGCTAAGAACGTGGAAGCACTCAAGGTGTTGTTGGATCTTGGTCAGACAGAGGGTAATTACCTGCGGGAGTCTTGGAAAGATATCTTGATGTGCATCAGCCAGCTTGACCGGCTACAGCTTATCACCGGCGGCATCGATGAGCGATCGGTCCCGGACGTTTCCAAGGCAAGATTTGTCGCCCACAAGAGGGAGGGCTCGACCGACTCTAGGCGATCTACGAAGAAGGGTCGAGGGCGCACTGCCACCGGGCAACAAGGGTTCTCAACGATCCTTGCCCTGGAGGCGAGATCCGACGAGATTGTCAAGACAGTGGACCGCATATTCACCAATACCGCGAACCTCAACGGCGATGCAATCGTACATTTTGCGCGAGCCCTCACGGAAGTGAGCTGGGACGAGATCAAAGTCTCCGGAGCACACGACTCGCCTCGCATGTACAGTCTGCAGAAGATCGTCGAGATCAGCTACTACAACATGACGCGTGTGAGATTCGAGTGGACGCACATCTGGGATGTCCTCGGCGAGCACTTCAACAAGGCTGGCTGCCATGTGAACGAAACAGTGGTCATCTTCTCCGTCGACTCCCTGCGGCAGCTGTCCATGAGGTTCATGGAGATCGAGGAGCTCCCCGGTTTCAAGTTCCAAAAGGATTTTCTGAAGCCGTTTGAGCATGTTGCGTCGAACTCAAACAACTTGCGGGTGAAGGAGCTCATCCTGCGTTGTCTGATTCAGATGATCCAGGCAAGGGGCGAGAACATCCGTTCAGGCTGGAGGACGATGTTCGGAATTTTTACCGTTGCCGCTCGCGATCCAAACGAGAGCATTGTCAACATGGCATATGAGAGCGTGCTCAAGGTTTACAAGAGCAGATTTGGAGTCATCATATCACAAGGAGCCTTCACGGACCTCATCGTCTGTCTCACTGAGTTCTCAAAGAACATGAAATACCAGAAGAAGAGCTTGCAGGCGATGGAGACGCTCAAGTCGATCATTCCACAGATGCTAAGGACACCCGAGTGCCCTCTTTCGCAAAGGTTTGATATTCATGCTGCGCAGGACAGCATGGCGGACATCAACCTTAATGCACCCGGGCAACAAACGCGCACATCGGTAGAAGAGGGTTTCTGGTTCCCAGTTCTGTTCGCCTTCCACGATGTGCTGATGACCGGCGAGGACCTGGAAGTTCGGTCCAATGCTCTCAACTACTTTTTCGAAGCACTTCTGAAATATGGCGGCGACTTCCCACCGGAATTCTGGGATATCCTCTGGCGGCAACAACTATACCCCATCTTCTTGGTATTACGTTCTAGGCCAGAGATGACTAACGCCCTGAACCACGAGGAGCTGTCAGTATGGCTATCGACTACCATGATCCAGGCCCTTCGCAACATGATTACTCTGTTCACACATTACTTTGAGGCCCTGGAGTATATGCTGGACCGCTTTCTCGAGCTCTTAGCGCTTTGCATCTGTCAAGAGAACGATACTATTGCTCGGATAGGGAGCAATTGCTTGCAGCAGCTCATTCTACAGAATGTCAGAAAGTTCACACCTGAGCACTGGTCCAAGATTGTGGGCTCATTCTGCGAGCTCTTTGAACGGACCACAGCATATCAGCTCTTCTCGGCGTCAACAATCAATAACACAGCCTCCTTGCAACCGGTCTCCAATGGCCTGGATTTCGAGAAACAATTGAGCCCCGGTCTCGAAGCATCCGAAGATGACAAGTCTCTCAAGATTAACGGTGTGGATACGAACGGCCATGCCGAGGATGAGAGGCCATCCACCGCGATGAGCGACGCCCCAGGAAGTGATGGTGCGAGGACGCCACCGGTAGCGGCAACAGCCCAACTAGAGGAGTTCAAACCGTCCAGCAACCTCCAGACACCAGCTCCACAAATATCGGCGGCCCGGCGTCGCTTCTTTAATCGCATCATTAGCCGTTGCGTGCTCCAGCTACTCATGATTGAAACAGTCAACGAGCTGTTCAGCAACGACAACGTTTATGCGCAGATCCCCTCGGAGGAGCTTTTGCGGCTGATGGCTGTCCTCAAAAAATCGTTCCTCTTTGCACAACGCTTCAACAACGACAAGGAGCTGCGCATGCGCCTCTGGCGCGAGGGTTTCATGAAGCAGCCGCCCAACCTCTTGAAGCAAGAATCGGGATCAGCGGCCACGTATATCTCGATTCTCTTCCGCATGTTCGCCGATACGGACCCGCGTAGAGCTGGGTCCAAGGGGGATGTGGAAAATGCACTGGTTCCGCTATGCAAAAGCATCATACGAAGTTACGTGTCGCTTGATGAGGAGAGCCAGCACCGGAACATCGTGGCATGGAGACCTGTGGTTGTCGATGTGCTCGAGGGTTATGCTGCATTCCCAGAAGCCAGCTTTAAGACGCATGTGCAGGCCTTCTACGGGCTCATTATTGAACTGCTTGGCAGCAAAGAGATGACGGGCGAACTACGTGGGGCAATCCTCGGTGCCCTAAGGAGGGTAGGCGAGGTCGAGCTGGGGATTCAGGGAATGACGGCCGGTGGACAGAACGAGGAGAATCTGAGGCGTGGTAGTGTGGCCAGCCTGGCGAGAAGCGAATCCTCGGTCATGGTAGATCAGGCTGCCGCTGACGCTTCGACACGGATGCCTCTTAAATGAACAAGGCCCAGCTTAAAGGAAGAAAGAGGATCTTGGCTCTGGATGAGAAGTAGTAGAGATAATAGGAAGGCGTTTCAGGGCGACTCAGAAAAGTCATATATTAGGATTCTTGTATGATACTTTTGACAGGAGGCCGAAAGGGGGTGGAAGTGGCTACGAGTGGAGTTGTGTAAAACATGTTGGACTTTTCATATGAGATCGGATGTGCAAATACCAAAAGCTATCTTTGATGGGGTTCTCTTAATTTTTCTTCTTCTCTTTGGCTCATATCTCGTCTATCATCTGATCTGCCCACAGTCTAAATCAGTGTTGGGGTATCCACCACCACATCTATCTCTCGAGGTCATCCTGAATGTTCCATGATGCTCTCACCACACCTCACCTCACCTCTGCATGCCTGCGATCCTCATAGCAGATCGAGGCACGACATCCCTTAACCAGGCCCTCATCGCATCCCCCTCACCGATGGACGTCCAGACCAGATTGTCCGGCATTGCCCAGAGCGCCTCCCTCAGGCCCTCGTCGTCCGCCTCCCTCACCAGCCTTCTTAGTGTCTCCACGCTCAGACGCGCCGTATCGGCCACACGCAAGGCGCCCACCAGCTTCATGACGTAGTCCGTCCAGGTCAGGCGCATCAGCTCGTCGCCCACGCGGTCGACCATATGAAGCGTGGCAAAGTCCAGCAGAGAGATGGGGCCGGAGCCGGCCGGCGCGGCGACGGGTGCCGTGCACTGCGTCAAGGCCTGGAAGTCGAGCACGGCCAGCCGCGGCACGAGACGGAGGAGGCGGTCCTGGGCGTAGCTGCGCTGGGCGACGGTGCGGGGGTCCGTGGACGAGGGGGGTAAGAGGTCAGTATCGAGCCTATGGAGGAGGGACCAGCATAGGCTGCTATCGCCTGGGCCGAACAGGCGGCGCCAGACTGCACCGTGGCCCTGGGCGGAGCGAGAGATGAGGCGGATGTCGAGGCACGCCTTCTGGTCCTCGGTGAACACGGGCTGGGAGAGGGGGCAGTCGATGTCCAGGAGGTCGCCGAGAATGAGGACACCCGAATGGCCGACAGAGACGGAGGGGGACAGGAGCCAACGCTCAAGGAAGGCCTCGAGGAGGCCTGGAGTGGCGGCCAGGATGGAGGCGTCCGAGGGGGAGGAGGCGGCCTTCTCGAGGATGGCTAGGGCCAGGGCGTTGATGTACTCCTCGGGGGACTGCAGGGCGGTGATGAGATACGACGGCTGGCAGAGCTCAAGGGCGGCAGTGAAGGGGACAGGCCGGAGGAGCTTGATGGTGAGAGTGATGAGGGGCGGCGGGTAGCCTCTCGTCGACTCTGCCTGGGATTCGGCCTGGGCTGACTCGGCGGCGGCGACTTTCTTAAGAATAAGGCCCAGCCGAGGGAGGAAGCGAGCTGTGAGGTCGGGGTATGAGACGGGGCCTAGCTGGTAGTTGATGCGGTCGAACAGGTCGGGGTTGAAGTGCTGGGAGGGGTCATCGGCGGCCGTCAGCTCGGTGATGTGGGCGTCAAGCTCATCGAGCTGGGCCTCGAGCGTAGCTGGACGTTGGGCTAGTTCTGGGTCTGCCATGATATGTGCTTTTGTGGTCGCTGACAGCTCTCTTCTCTGATCCTCTGAGTGACGAATTGAGACCGGACAGTCGCGTGTGCAGTCGTCGTTAATTGAGTCTCGTGATAGAGGGGTTTCAGTGAGTGCGAAGTCGAATTATGGTAAGGAGAAGAAGTGAAACCAAAACAATTCAGAGGCCGTTCGTGATAGCCACAAATTCTTCTCATCTGCACATCCTCTCCTCAAATCCGATAGGAGTACTCTGGAGTCCAAGTAACAGGCGACAAATGCATGGCGAGTGGGGGGGGGCAAGCAAGGCTGGACGATGTGCACATATAGTGCCATGTAATACGACTGTGTATAGGTACCGTGCTAGGCAGCCTAGCAGCCAGAGCTGGTGGTTCTCCATGCACTAACAGGACGGGCCAAGGGGTTGGGGTGCATGACCCCCCTGTGGCCGTTATCGATAGCGGTAAAGCCCCGCCAAAATTTCCAGCTTGCGCCTACCCGCCAGGCTTCAAATGTGACCTACTACTTTCTGCCCAGACAAGACTCAAACTTGGGTGCCAGCCATTGATTCTTCTCCTTCCCCAACGTAGTACAAGCCAACACAGAATAGCACAAGGACACAACAAACAAAGTCGCAATGTCTCGAGGTGGAGGAAGAGGAGGCCGCGGCGGTGGCAGAGGGGGACGCCAGCAGCTCCCATGGACAGAAGACCCCAACCTCAAAGTCGACGGCCGACCAGCTGAGGCCTTCCCAGTAAGTTTCCCAGCCCAAGCCCCAAGGTACATAACAGGAGTAATCAAGTCCTTGAGTCCCTGACCTGATGGTGATCATCTTCAATCAACAATCAGCCATACAATGTCCCGATCCCCAACCCGTTGAGCGACCGAGAGAGGTCCCAAGTCCGATCCTTCCTCCTCTTCCGCGAACAGGTTCACGGCGGGCCCTTATACACCGCCGCCCGCTCCTACAAGCCCCCCTCGTCCGGGTCCAGCACGCCGCGTGCCTACGGGCAGGACCAGATCAACCAGCGCTACGGTCTCAAGAGTCGCGCGACCCTCGACCCCTTCACGGCTGTCGAGATGCCCTCATCCCGCATGCGGCGGCCAGAGCGCGTCCTGCCCGACTTTGGCGAGCGGCCTTTTACCAAGGCGCTGTTCCCGGTGGAACTGCACTCCACCATAGAGGATGAGGATGGTCCCGCGACTGCGACGACCAAGAAGAGGCGGAAGAAGCTTATGACCCTGTCCAAGGTCACGAGCCTCCGGACCGCCGAGGAGATCTTCAACATGCCGGACGTCAACGGTGAGGCGCCAGGGGAGGAGAAGGATAACCACCAGAAGGTCCTCGAGGCGCTGGAACAGCTCGGCGAAGACGGCGGTGAGGACGAGTTGGACCTGGACCTGGACGACGAGGAGGGCTTCGAGCAGGAGATGGATGAGGAGTATGACGATGAGGACGGTGGTGATTATGATGCCGAGGGATACTTTGATAATGGCGACGATGACGATATGGGTGATGACGGGGATGACGCTGGGATGTACTGAGCGGGCAACCTGATTTTTTCTTCTCTTCTTTTTCGGTTTGACTTTCTTCCCTGCTTGCATTGGGATGGCTCCTTTGTCCTTCATTATTTCGTTGATACTGATACCCTGGGTATACGCCGCTGCGCCCTCTACCTACTTGCAATTCCATTCCAAGCTTCCAGTCTTCTATCTAATATGAGCCAATCATGCCCTTTCCTCTGAAATCGTTGATTTGTAGCTCCGTGACGCCCTCCCTGGCAGCGCCCACAACTGTGGCAACCTGCACGATACTTTCCTCAAAGTCCCTCAGCACATGATACAGCTCCACGACCCTATCATCCTGGGCACCGCCGCCCAGTGTGCCATTGCTCGCCTGTAGGCGCGAGGCCTGGTCACTGATGTTCTGCTCGACACCGCTAAGGTGTGCGTCGATCTCCTTGACAGTCCCTTGTAGTTTCTTGATCTGCTCGTCCATCTCATCCGTCGCCCGCGAGAAGTAGCCAACCAGGTCTTCAGACGCTGTCTGCGACCCATCCCCATTCGCATTCGACCCGCTGCCCTGCTGCTCCTGCTGTGCTCGTGATGACGAGGCGAAGAAGCTGGGCGACACGTGGTACTGGCTCGGAAGAGCAAGGTTGTTGGCCGCAAGGAAGCTCAGCTTAGCCTCCTCTGCATCTCCCTTCACCTGATCACGCATCTGCTTGATGGCCTGCAGGTCTGCGCCAAGGGCGGAGTCGACGGCGGCATACTTGCGCGACACGAAACGCACGTCATCTGGTATCGACTCGAGCTGCTTCTCGTGCTGCGGGATGAAGGCATCCACCTGGTCCTTCTGGGCCATGCAGCTCTGGATAAAGGCGTCCATGGCAGCAATCTCCCTCTGCAGGTCCTCCTGGAGGTCGTTGAAGCGCGTGGTGTTTCGAAGGTTCGAGATGTCGATGCGCACGCCAGGGATGACTTGCGGTCCCATGGTCGAGCCCAGGGCAGGCATGGCGGGTTGTTGAGGGATCGCGGGCGGTTGGTTGAGGGAGGAGCTGTGAAAGTCGTCAGTCAGTATAAGTGAGAGGAGACGGACATGATCACCAGCCATAGGCGCGCAGAGTAGACATACAACAAGCTCTTCGTGGGGGCAGCGGCAGATTGACCAAACAGGCCTCCTCCTGCGGCTGGGGCTGCTTGCTGCTGGCCAAATAAACCACCGTTTGTGCCCGTTTGTCCTGCGTTGGCCATCGTCGACCCGCCGAACAGTGAACCTGCAGGCTTTGGTTGACCAAAGAGTCCACCGCCTGTGTTTCCTGCTGCAGGCTGCTGGGTGGCCGTCGATCCGAACAACGACATACCAGTCTGCGCTGGCTGTTGAGTGGCATTTGCGGTCTGGCCGAAAAGCCCACCTCCGCCGCCTGTGGTCGTCGTCGAGCCCCCAAACAGGCCACCAGGTTTTGGTGTTGCCATGCTGGACCCAAAAAGGCCACCACCGCCAGTCTGTTGTTGGGCTGTGTTCGTTGACGTGCCAAAGAGAGATGTGGCCTGCGCTGGTTGGGAGGTGGTCGTAGTGTTGCCAAAGAGACTATTTGACTGCGTAGCAGGCTGTGTTGCGCTCGCTGCGCCGAAGAGACCACCAGCTGCTGGAGGCTGACTTGAGGTATTGTTTCCACTGGAGAAGATCGAACAGAAGCAAGAGTCAGCAAAGTTCCACCAGAGCGGGTTCTATGTCATGTAGTTCCCATTCTTTATCCTGGAAATGCGTTGGAATTGGGCCAGCTGGAATGAGGAAAAAAGACACAAAGAAAAAGGGTACCCACAATGTGTTAGCCGCTCCTGTGTTGATGCTCAGACCAACTGGTCCACTTGCTGATCGTGCAAATGCCATCCTGACCAGAGCCTATTGAGGTCTACTGTGTCTGAAAGGGAGTCGATTTGCCTCTGATGAAGAGGCTCAGGGTCGGGTTCTTGAGGTACAGTGCAGTTGGTTCAGACGTGTCGCGTCAGTTGAATTTACTTGCGGTACAGTCGCCCCAAGTTGCTGCAGCTACCATAGTACTAAACTGCAGGGGTCTCTGCAGGCCTCTTAGCCTGCCCGGGTGCCTGGCTACCCCTGTCACAGCGCTAACCTTGGAGCTGCCCATGCCTGCCAGAGCATTCAATTACTGATTGAATTTATGGGTCCAGCAGCTGCCCTTTCATCATCAACCTCAACCCTCGATTCCCAGGAACAAGATCTGCCACTGATCCCCTGTCACTGCAGCCCATACACACTCAGAAGGACTCTTCAACACCAAGAGACATCATGGACATCGACGATAACGATGATGACTTCTATGCGCCTGAGGAGCCCGCTGTTCCGGCTGCAGCAGAAGCTCCCCAAGACGGTACGTCTGCTGCCGCGGGCCCTGCACCCTCAGACGCGAAACCGGACGCAGATGAGGACTTAGAGGAAGGCGAAGAGGAGGATGAAGGTGGCGCTATGGATGAGGATGACTCTTCCGACGATGTGAGCAGAATTCGATACGTTTGAAATCTATGCGCAATCTAATACAATGTCAGAGCATGGTCATCATTACGGAGAGGAAGGATGGCACATCAGCTGCACCACCATCGTAAGTCGCACAGTCTCCCCCCAAAGGCTTTGTCGCCATGACCGCTGACGAGAACACCCAGACAATCTCGGTACAGCAGCATCAAAGACATCCCGCAACGATCAATATCAAATAATACCACCACCAAAGCAGCCCCCTCAAAACCCGAAGACCCAAAGCAGATCGCCGAACTCCCCGCCATTAGGACCTCCACGGTCGACATCAACGCTATACCCACCCACAAGGGCACCGGCAAACCCCTCACACAAATCAACATTGACGAAGATCTCCCAGAGAACGACAAGCCTTGGCGGAAACCTGGCACTGATCTCAGTGACTACTTCAACTATGGCTTCGACGAGTTCACGTGGACATTGTACGCCAACAAGCAGGAGCAGCTGCGCGGCGAGTACAATTCCGATGCGATCGCCAATAACAGCAAGAAGATGTTCGAGGATATGGCCTCCATGATGATGATGGGTGGCATGCCGGGCATGCCGTCTATGCCCGGGATGCCTGGTGGCGGTGCTGGGGGCGCTGGAGGTGCGGCCGGAGCCAATATGCCCGGCATGGATGGCATGCCCCCGGAAATGCAGCAGATGATGCAACAGATGATGGCCGCCGGCGGTATGGATCCCAGCCAGATGGACCCGTCAGCGATGAGTGCCATGTTTGCGGGCATGCAGAACGCCGGCGGTCCTGGCGGGCAGGGTCCAGGTGGGCAAGGTCAGAACTTTGGCGGCGGCTTTGGGGGCAATCAAGGCCAGGGATTTGGGTACGATCAGGGCAATATGGGCGGCGGTAACCGGGGTGGCTTCGGCAGAGGTCGTGGAGGTCGTCAGCGGTATTAAATACGGGCACCTAGAACGTCTCGACTTGGTGATCTCGAGCCGAAGAGTTACCCAGGCAGCCGCAGTGGTAAGCCTCTTTGATGCGTTCTCTTAATGGCATATCATAAATGAGAACCTTGGAAGTGAATGTTTTGATACCCCGGTCATTCCTTGAAGAATGGCGACATATTCAGAGTATCAACATTTCGCGTGTGAATGGTTGAGGGGAGAGGGTATGGGCTTTTGGAGCTGGTTTCAAATATCTGCAATAGTCCTCGTCGCCCTGTAAACAATTGCACCGTGCACCAATATAGTCCGTCCAATTACCGCGAAACATCGGCTTTCAACATGTCCCTGTCCTGCTTTTTTTTTGCCAGTCCCAACCCTGCGTTACGTCCGGCCGATTCCCGCAGTCTGCTCAGCTGCCCTGCTTAAACGCCAGTACTGCAAATGGTTATAGATCAGGTTTTGTGAATTTGATAGTGACAAGGCATCTATGATCTTTTACGGGCGTCTGTCACACCCATTGCAGCGGTGCTTGGCTGGGCTTGCTCAAGCATGCGTAAGGTGAGGAGGGTCTTGATTCGCCAGTGCGTAAGCTACGAGTAAGTTGACTGGAATTCAGCTACAAATTGAATAAGTAGCTCATCGACCATTCATCATACATATAAGCCTCCAGAATTTTACGTGCTTCAAAAGAGATTTTCAAACTAGGAATGAACGGCTTGTGACATACAGTGGTTTGCTGTACGCATAGGGTGAAGGTGTGTATGCTTAAAAAAGAAAGAAAAGAAAAGAAGAAAAAAAAAAAGGGGGGGGGGTCTCAGTAGTTCAATAAGCTTTCAATTTCATATACAGATCATTTTATATAGACATATGCGTAGAAAGGGCAGACAGGTCGTTGCAGGGGCGGCTCCTCAATACATGATCGACACGCCCCGGCGTTGTGCTCATTGAGTTGAAGGAGGGGATTGAAAGCCTAAATACATCTACCAGCGCGAACAAGATCTGACTTCTCACTCCAAAAGAAGAAATAAAGAATGCTCCTCGACAAGTTTCATCCGTCTTTGATACCAGGGCGGCAGCCAGTCTCCGTTGTAGGAATGTTTGGTCATAACCTCTACCTATAAGTAGGTAGAAACGGGTTGCTGGCAATATATTTCGGCCTTCACAACTTATTCGGTACTCAAATACATTCCAATTGTACTGCTACAAGATCCGTATGCATCTGTGTGTCTAAGTCGTCATTTAATTAACACCGTTGCCAATCGGCTGTATACAAGTGATATACACAACAAGTCTCACACTCTCAAATGGTTTGGGCTTGTTTTTACAGCTCTCATGATATAGAAGTACTGATTTAGGTACTCGACTACTTTAATCAGAGCATTATATTCGTCAGATAAGCACATCTTATTACATTGACGAAGAGGCCAAGTCTTCGCCCTTCGCCCGCATTGAGGCGCAGAGCAAGGCTGGTGGCTTGGCTCAGCTGAATATGGGACTTGCCCAATCTGGCGCTGCGCCCACGGCTGATTGGACGAAACCCAGCAAGGCTGGGTGGGACCAGCGGGTCATCCACTTCTCTCCCGGGCACTGTTGAGCCCGGCCTATTCTCATGTAGGATCCTCGCCTGGACATTGTTGGATCCGCCCTGTTGATTCAAAAGTCATCAATAAATCAAGCAAGAGGATGCAATGTGGCAGTGCATTGGGTAACAAACGGGAGAAAGAGGGGGCGTCGATTCTATCTAGTAACCCCAAGTGTCAATCACAAACTTCTAAGGTTGGAACCTCAGCTAATAGTCTAGAGAAACTTCTGGAGGGAGCTACCAACGATATGGTTCGAGGAGGGAGAAATATCAAACAGAAGACGAAGAAGAATTGAGAACAGAGGGACGCAAGGGTCCTTGTCAGGAAAAGCCTTGAATCAGAGCCAAATCCGCATATTGTCATCATCTGCCACATTTATGGGTCCGATGTCCTATTCATAAGCTGTCCAATATTATTGGATAAGACTCATGAGAGTAAATACACCTCCATGATGAAAAGCATGATCGCCCAAAGTCGAAAGGCTGCTGAATCTCTTCAGTACGGGCTTGAAGTTTCTTCCGAATATCCCGTAATCGCACAGCAGCTTTATCTGGATATAGCTATTTAGTCGAGCAAATGACGGTTTTGTACCTGGCTTGGAAGAGCAGCTGTAGTTGCGGCATGATGAGTGACTCGCTCACACGGCCAAGTCTGGGTGGGAGACATAGGAGGCCCATGGTTCACGAGTTGATTCCCTGAGAATCCCAGTTGCTGCTCTCCAGCCCTGTCGTAGGCTCTCAGAAGTCCGCGTTGCTCGTCTGGCCGTGCCTGGTAGTTTGGCATCCGCATGGCGAACGATGATGTCGGATTGCTAATCTGTCGAGGGGCCAGGCCGTACTCTGCGCTCATGTTTGAGGCTTTGGCTTGCGCCATCCGTGCTGTGAGTGGGTGCGCAGGCGCGATCTGTTGCCCCGTTGCGGCTCTGATGCTGCGATCTTGCTCGTCGATGAGAACGAGACCAGCCGCTCGGGCATACTTACCAGCCTTGTTCTCCTCGTCCCGCCTCGCGTTCACCTTTTTGTTATCAATCTTCCTCTGTGGAAACGTCAGTAAGAGGGGCCCCATTTAATGTTACCTCAGCTCGAATCTCCAAGGTGGGTAAGCTTGCCTTGACTTCAGCACTGGGGTTGTAAGCCAGGCGCTTGGTAAAACTGATGCCCATCATCATCTTGACGATGTTCTTGGACGACTGGATAGTGCAAGCGTTAGTTCTCATGCAGAAAGGTCTGTTTTGACTTCTTTGAAGTGACGTCTTACCCTGAGCGCCTCCTCACACTTCTGAATCCTGTGCTCAAACGAATGAAATCTGGCAGGCTTCTTCGACTTGCCGGGCTTGGGATTGTCGTACCATGGCGGTATGCAGAATTGACCTTGTTGTCCATACCATGCCTCCTCCTGTTGGTGGTCAGTAATGCATATCGAAATCTATATGTCAAATTCAAGATTACTTACCACAATCTCCCAACACAGTAGCTCAACCTCTAAAGAATTCAACTGCTTCGTGCGAGCAACTGCAACACAATCGGTGAACTTATCTTGATGATCCTCGTTCTGTCTATCCAAGGCCGTCCGCTTCAAGCCCTTGTTCTGCATCTTGAGGCGAGGATTCTCGATCAGATCGTCAACGTCCAAAATAGCTGTATACAAGGTTCGGACGGCGTTTAGAATGCGCGGGTCGTTGTTTGGAATCTGTTCGACCGCCCGCTTGTCGTTGTTCAGGCGGTAGTAGGCCGCCTTGTAATCTTGATACTGATTATAGGAGGTAATGAACCCACGCCAGTGTTGTCCGTTCAGTGTCATGATCTGTGTTACTTCGGCATCGTACGTGACAAGACCAGCCTGTTGAGGTACTGAGTGGGGGACCGTAGTAGTGTGATGCTGAACTGGAGGTGTTGCGCTGTATTTAAGCTGATGAAGTGTCTGATTGGTTGGGCTATTAACAATCCTGATGTACGGCATATAGCGATCAGGCCCTACAGTTAGCATCCAGGTGGCAACAGCACGGTATGCCTTGGCACCATCCCACATGCCCAGGTGTCGAAGACCAGGCTGTTTTGAGAAATCTATGAGAGGGTTTAGATGAGCCATAACAGGAAATAAAGCATGGAGATCCTCTACAAGGCCATCTTCGTCAGCAGTTGTTCTTGTGCAGAATACTGAAAGAATGTTGAATGGTAAGAACTTGCGGATTCTGTGAGTGGTGGCAAGCATCTCAATGGGATCTCCATTGGGGCCAAGACTGGTTTCCACGAAGTTGATGGCTGGAGTCCACCAGACAGGCTCTGCAACATTGCCCACAGTGTTGAGGGACTGCATAGTGCCAAATGCCTATAAGTAGCCAAAGTGGTTAGAAGAAGTGATCTATCTCAATATATGAATGCCAGGGAATGGTCTTCACAACTCACATACAGTATAATACTCTTTAGTGTGAATTTGCTGTGAATTTGCTGAGAATATAAGGGGGAAATTACTTCAACAAAGTTCTAGAGTGATAAATTGTTGACAAGCAACAAAGTAGTGTTGAGAAGTCTGGTTGTGTGAAAGGAATGGAGGGACTTGGGCAAAAGGCTGTAATATAGCAACTGATACTGTTGCTAAAGAAGTGCTGGTTGCTAACAGTCGATTCAAGTTGGTTGCATTGGGCAAGGAAAAGAAAAAGAATAGCTCTTGGTTTGTCCAAGATAGCCGTTTTTAAGATACCACGGCTAAATTTCCTTTCACAATATCTATGTAAGATCATTGTGAATTTGGGAGTGAATGAGCAGCATAATAAAATCTGGATCAGTGCAGACGTTGATTCAGTCCTAGCAGCAACTCACAGAAAGTATCAACTCGAATGTTTCACAGATCCACCACTCGAGTACTATCTATTAGTGACAGTGCAATACAAGCAATCCTTGAGCATGCATGTTCTCACAGTTAAAAGTTGGTCCTTGAGCTCGAGTTTGAGTAGGTAAGTTACATCTATGTGGCAGGCTCAATGAATATATAACAATTTATTGATTAATAAGGTATTATATACACTAATTTAGATCCTATTTGTGTGATAAACATAATTAATTGCTATAGATCATTGATTGATTTATGTCCCGTGTGAATATTACAGTTTCGAATGGGAAGCAGATCCGGTAGCTTTCACAACAGTGATATTCGACAAGCTGAGTGAGAAGGCCATTGTATGAGGCGTGTGGATATGTGTTTAGATCTGTTTCTAATCTTCATCACGCTCAAGGATGGAGATGAGAGAGGAGGGCATGGAGGGCGGGGAGGAAGGTAAGACGAGGCAGAATACAGGAAGGCCAAGGGGGGCATAAGGAGGAGGAGGCTGTAGTCTAGATGAATTGGCCTTGATATCCGAGGTGGAAATACCTTATAAATCAGAAGTTCAGCTGCACAGTCACCGTCTTATCTGTCCGCGTTGCCTCAGGTAAAGCGTGCACCAAATAAAGCGAAGGGTGATTGATGTATGGAGGTCGCCTGTTCAACAGCCAGAAAGTCCTGGGAAGTTTCCACGGAAGAAGAGCATCAGGGACAGTATGCTTGTGTGTGGCGGAATTGTTCTGACTGCTAAGTACACTGGTCACCAGAATTTCTGGCAAAATTGTCTGGGTATCCGGCCTCCAAGAGCTCTCAATGGTGTTTTGGACGGACCTTTTTGCTGTTCTTTTCTTACTTCACATGTATGCAACGGTTTAGCTTCCAGCACAAGACTGATTGCTACTCGGCAGTGACTACGCGTATTGAGAGCTGTGATGAATTCAGAGTCATTACAGGTAGCAATACGAAGTAATACATTGCAGGGCGGCGAGACTAAATTGCGGTAATTGGTGATTTGGTGAGCCCGTGTCACTGCTCATGCGCTCGGTTCAACGTTTGTCATCGCAAACAGCGTAATATTTGCGATCCGAAATTTGCAGGTCACTTTATTATGTATATACATTTTCATTCCCGTCAGGATCCTGGACGTAGCTGATATATGCATCATTATCATTACAATTATTCTCGAGGGGCCACATGAAGCCCCAGCCTCCTGGTGTCGAGGCTCATGCGTCCAGCACCACAGCGATGGACGTCGCATCAACATCGTTCTTGCCGAGGTTACCCAGATTCCAGTTGACCTCAGCCGTCTTGGAGAGGCTGTAGTGGTTGAGCTCGGTCGAGTTCGTGGTACCCACGAGGCTCTCTGGGACGGCGCTGCCCAAGAGGACAGCCATGACCCTGTTCTCAAGCAGGTAGTTCTCGCACTCATCCCAGGTGAGGATGACCAGGGTCTTGTCAATGTTGAAATTCGGGTTGTCTAGGAGAGGCACGAGGAAGTCTCTTGCCCACTGTCCTGCGACTGTGATGGAGCTGTCGTGGCCGTTGTCCGCTGGAAATGCGTTCAGAACCTGTACTTCTCTGCGCTGTGGGCTTAGCGGACTTACTCATGTTTGGTGTTATCCACATCCACTGAGGCAGAGTGCCGCTTTCCAGCTCCTCGTAGAACATCGTGAGATTCTTCGCCTTGGCCAGCCTGTCGATATCCCCCGTGGCCGAGTCGTACGACATCATGGGACTGGTGAGACCGTCAGCCACACAGCCTTCAGGATCCACGGTGGTTCGTTTGGGGAGAACTTACTTGTGCTTCCGCACATACATATTCGCCCCGGTCTCCTGGTTCACCCAATCACTCTCGAAACCAGAGAATGGCATATCCTCCCCGTATATGCTCCAGCTCACATTCCCTGCCTCGAGCAGATCGATCATGGTTTCAACACTCTCATCAATCTGCACAAAGTCGTCCAGCCACACCCCGTTTGTGTCTGCGCCCAGAGCCGCGACGTAGTTGGGCTGCGAGGGGTGCGTGATGGACCAGTAGTTGTCGAGGGTGATGCCCAGTGAGGCGAGGTATTGTATGTTGGGGTCGCCAGCGGCTATGTCGTAGTCCTGGTTCTCCAGGAAGATCTGCACGTAGCGGTCGAATGACTGGCCCTGGATGTCACTGGTTGGATGGAGGGTGAGAGCTGTTGCCTGGGCGGCGTAAACGGCAGACGTTGCGGTCGCTGTGTACATGTCAGACGCCGCCGGCGTCGATTGTGAGGAACCCATGGTAATGAGGTTGAGCGTATCGACCAAGATTATCTAGAGATTAAGGTAACCTTCTCTCGTCAAGGTCTTCTTCTTGGTGGGTAATAAAGGGCCACCACGCCAAAACGCCCGTAGGTCCTAGGAATATTCGAGTGGGACATGGGCACTTTACATATCTGTCGCCGTCAAGTCACATAACATAGTCTTTACCAAAGTGTATCCCCACCTGTCCACGTGCCACCGTCCTGTTGAGATCGCTTTCTTGGCTGGTGCTACTACAACTGGAGGCCCTCCGCCTCCGGCTCCACGGGGAAGGCATACATTCTGACATATGGGCTGTCAAGGCCAGGGCAGCTAACGCCCAATGAGAGGCCTGATGATGGAGATCAGCTTCGCTGCAGCAGGGATGGCTGGCAATAGCGGCGATGCACGCAGACACACGCCAGGGGGGGGCATGCTTTGTTTGGAAGGCCATTTTTCGGCCGAAATTGCGCTCCACCTCGAGGACCTTCGCGTTGGCCGGCCTGCCTTGTTCAACAAGGTGCTTGGCGATATTTTGGCAATGTATTGGACGGGAGAGTGAGTGCTTGCACAGGTCATGTATCAATTGTTGTGATGTGGGCAAAGAGCAAAGACGAATGAAGGAGGAAGAGACTCGGGCGTTGCATTCGAAGAATAAGTTCTCTCTAGCGACGGTGGAGATGTGATAAAAGCATGGTACTATAGTATACTGAAGCGCTAGAATAGTGTCCGTTACTAGCCTGTACAGTAGGCTTGAACTAACGGCGGGGAGCGCTGAAGGAGAATAAAGGTCCGCTAAACTCTAGAGCTTGACGGTAACGGTAGGGGGTACCTTAGGCAGGGGTAGTCCCGGAGGATATGCCGGTCCAGGAACGGAGCATGCATGCGCCAAGGTCGCATCGTCGAACAATCAATCAGCTTTTACCTTTTTCCACGTTCAGATCACCAACAAGCATGTCCTCCACTTCAAGAGGGGACTTTTATTTCAGAAATCTGTATGCGAAGGAGCCGGACTTTCGCCAACTTGCACGACAAGATGCCGACTTCCGTGCGATGTGAGTGATGGGAGGAGGCCCTTGATTGTAGCTACCTCGGCCGCGCGACGCTGACGACGATGATAGACTCAAGCCCAGTGACCAGCTGGACTTCACTGATCCGGCAGCTGTACAGCAGCTCACCAAGACGCTGCTCAAGATCGACTTTGGTCTGAAGCTCGAGGTGCCTGAGAATAGGCTATGTCCGCCTGTGAGTAAGAAAAGCATTGATCGGAAGCAGTCACGGTCTTACCATGCGGATGTCCCAAGGCGACTGATGATCGAATTGGGTGGCTCAGGTTCCAAACAGGCACAACTATATCCTATGGCTTAAGCAACTTCTGGACTCCAGCTCATATAACGAGCCTGGAGGCAAGCTGAGTGGCCTTGACATCGGCACAGGCGCAAGCTGCATCTATCCCCTCCTAGGCTGCGCCCAGCGGCCGTGGTCCTTCATCGCCACAGGTGAGCAGTTGAGCCCGTTCTGACTCCGTCTCGCCCAGTGCATCATCGCCTTACTGACGCGTCGTCTCTCCCCTCACCCCCTCTCACACACAGACATCGATGCCGACAACCTCAAACACGCCACCAGCAATGTCGCCCTCAACAGCTTCGAGGACCGTATCAGGATTATTTCCCGAAAACCGGAGGACCTACTTATCCCGGCAGAAGAGCTCAACCTGAGCCATATCGACTTCGTCATGACCAACCCGCCCTTCTATCAGTCAGAAGAAGAGATGCTCAAGTCCGCCGCCAAAAAGTCCCGTCCACCGAACTCAGCATGTACTGGAGCACCAGTCGAGATGATCTGCGACGGCGGGGAGGTCGCCTTCGTGAGCCGCATCCTGGAGGAATCCCTGGTCCTCAGGGACAGGGTGCAATGGTATACCTCCATGTTCGGGATGGTGTCGAGCCTGGAGGTAATGGTGGAGAAGGTACGCGAAAGCGGCATCGATAACTATGCAGTGATGGAGTTCCTGCAGGGAAATAAGACGAAGCGGTGGGCCCTGGCGTGGAGCTTTGGGCCGATGAGACCATGCCAGGAGGCAGGTCGGGGTCTCAAAGCGACACCGTGGAGAAGGATCCTGCCAGCGATCGTCGATGCAGAGATATCTAGGTTCCCGAGCAGCGGAAACGTGGGCGCGAAGGGGGACGCGCTGGCCACACTGGTGGGAGGGCTGGACTTGATCTCGTGGGAGTGGAATCGAAAAATGCTTAGAGGGAATGGCCGGGCGAGGGAGAACGTCTGGAGTAGGGCCTGGCGGAGAAAGAGGAAACGAGAAGAGGCAGAGGGCGGACCATCAGTGGAGAGCAAAGAAGAACCGAGCAAGACCTGTACCTTTGGATTCTCGGTTTCTATCACAGTCAAAGTGTCCGAGGCCATCCTCGAATGTCGCTGGCGTGAGGGTCACGATGAGTCCATCTTTACCAGCTTCTGTGGTTTCCTCAAAACACGACTGCAAGTTCAAGTGCCCAAGAAAACATGAGTGTAAGACAGTCTTGAAATAATAAAAAAGAAGAAAGAATACTTGCAGGCCTTGTGGAAATTCATATAAGCTGTTACTGTTGCCCACATTTCTTCCCGGAGGTGGAAGAGAACAGAAACAGGCCAACTACCCTAACCCTAGCATTAACACATCCCCAAGCGCCTGCCTAGCAGCCCTCCCGCCAGTATACCTTTCGCGCTGCCTGCCGCCGCATCTTTTCCTGACGCTCTTGACTATATCCTTCCAAACATTCCAGGAACAAGAAGGAAAAGACGGGGAAAAACCACCAACGAATATGTCCGACACTCCACCTGCCCAACAACAATCCCGCTTCAAGGCGCCATCGAACCTGACCACCTCCGAGCGTCTGTCCACCAACACAGTCGGCCTCGTCGCCCTCTCCGACTTCCGCAAGCGGCGCGCCGAGGTACTCGAGCAGCAGGAGCGTGAGGCTCGAGAGGCCTTGCGCTCGTCCGGCACCAACACACCTGCGGGACGCTCACGCAGCGGGACACCGAACGCGAGCGATGGCGGCGAGAAGCAGCAGAAGCAGCAGCAGCGAGCTGTGAAAAGGGCGAAGAAGGGCAAGGCCGGGAAGAGGGCGCTGGTGTCGTTTGGAGATGACGGCGAGGAAGAGGAGGTGGAGGTCAAGGAGACGGAGAAAGAGAAAGAAAGGGATAAAGAAATGAACAAGGAGGCACGCGAGGACAGCGCGGATCCCAGCGCAGACAGCGATGCCAGCAGCAAAAAGACACCTGCCAGGATCACAGCCAACGCATCCGTGGGCATCGTTCCTCGTGCGCTGACAAAGGCGGCGCTGCGGCGCGAGGCTGCGGAGCGGGAGGCTCTCCGCAAAGAGTTTCTCGTGCTGCAGGAGGCGGTCAAGAACACCGAGATCGCGATTCCCTTTGTCTTCTACGACGGAACCAACACGCCCGGCGGCACGGTTCGCGTGCGCAAGGGCGAGTACGTGTGGGTGTTTCTTGACAAGAGCCGCAAGGTGGGTGCCCAGCTGGGCATCGGCAGTGAGAGGAACACCAACGTGAGGAAGGAATGGGCGCGCGTGGGCGTGGACGACCTTTTGCTGGTGAGAGGGACAATGATTATACCACATGTAAGTTGCGCCGACCTTTGTGTGTGTGTGTGTGTGTCATGACAAAGTAGATTGATTGGTTGTATGCATGTGTATGTGTGTCTAACTGCTGACTTGACGTGTCTAATCTAGCAATACGAGTTCTACTTCTTCATCATGAACAAGTCTGTTGGCCCGAAAAACGTCCGGCTGTTCAACTACAGCGCCGAGCCCCCTCCCCAGGAGAGGGCCCCCATTGATGATTCCGACGATACACCTCCTCCAGTCAACGTCCTCTCGAAACCCAAAGGCGGGATCAACAAGAGTTTGGTGGATATCAAGGATCTCGAGGGCGCAGGCGACGATCCGACCTTCACAAAAGTCGTTGATCGGCGGTGGTATGAGCGGAATAAGCACATATATCCTGCCAGCCTATGGCAGGAGTTCGATCCAGAGAAGGACTATACGACTGACGTCCGGAGGGATAACGGCGGGAACACTTTTTTCTTTTCGAGGTGATTCTGCTTCGTCGATATGCTGTCGTTTCGGTGGGTATTTATCGCGACGCAGTCGGATAAACGCTGGTGGTTATATGTTGGTAAGCTCTCTTGGGAGAATGAGGCATCATGAAAACCGTCGACTATGCCATGATGTGCTCTCAGCCTGCCCATGACCACATCAGGTAGATGAGGTAGGCAAACCCGACAAGCATCCAGCCCGGCCAGAAGATCATGAGGCAGAAGCCATTCCCACACCCCAGGATGAGCACAAAGAATTCAAACTCCAGTTTCTTGCGCAGCCGCCGGGCCGCTTTGGACTCCCACACGGACCCGGCAACTTTGTAAAGTGCAGCCACGGACGCCATGGCGATGGTCCTGGTGACCAGGAATGTTCGAAGCGCTGCGAAGTTGCAGCCCAAGAGCAGGTATGTCAGGGCGAGACGGTTGATCTTGAAAACCTGCTGGGTGAAGTCAAAGAGGGTTGGTCTGAGTGCGTTCGAGTAGGACAGCGTGTGGCCGAGCTTGAGTGCATATCTGTGGGAGAGGTTGGACTGCTCGCGTATGCGCAGAGAGGAGTAGTCTAGGGTGGGTTGTGTGGTGGTGGTGGCTGTTGAGGATGTAAGAAGAGCCATCTTGGGGGTGTTGGTCTTCTTTTGACAAGAGGGGTTTACCCCTAAGCGAACAAGCAGATGCTCAAAACTAGCCCCAGAATTCTTTCAAAGAACCGCGTGTCAGAATCAATGGCGAAGGTGGATGTGACTATAGTGATCTCGCTTCGCGCTGGTCCAGGAGGTAAAACGCACAGGCGTACGTTGTTATCTTATATTGCGAGATACAATAATCGATAACACAGCGATCGATCTGCTGCTCCCCCTAAATCTTTTCCCAACTTATCCAGACCCGAAAGGAGAACGAGCGCATGCTTCCTGGAAACCTCCTCTGATTTGAAGGAACGGCTTTCTTAGTCCTGTAACCCAACATTGAAAGATGCAAGCAGTGATCCGGCGAGCATATTTCGAAACAACTCGTCTGGCACCTGCATCTACTATTACTATACGTATCGAGGCGGGCCCCACCTCCCAAGTCGTATGGGGTGGAGACGTTTTGGCCTAAAGGAGAGGGCGTGAGGGGGGATGGAAACCTCGAGAAATTTCGCCAAATGAACGCTACACGTGGGGCTGTCTGCAGGCCTGCCAAGCACAGATCGTCATGTGAACGAGCGGGACTCGATTATCTTTCCTACTACTATAACAAAGTTTCTCGCGGTTTATTGCCTACAATGTTTATTTTAGGAGGACCCCGCTGGCTAGGGAGGTGTCCTTGTATAATAGCCATGGTGAAGGGGAGACATGAAGAAGAGAAGAAGAAAAAAGACAGAGAGAAAAAAAGGGAGGAGAGAGACAAATACTCCCTTTTGGCATACACGCACATAATAATGAATGAACGCGCCAAAGGCCGGGCAGATGGAGCTTTGACTATAGCATATACACAAGACATGTAGTAAAGTGTGGCGACGGGCATACCGATGTGTTTGAATGTGCCTTGATCTTCTTTGCTTTCTTGATTTGTCTTCTTTCCCTCCCATACATGAGCATTTCCATATGTGAGAGAACCTTTATTAAAACCGCAAACAGCGGCTGCGCTACTATCGAATATTTATTTCCCAAATCGTTGCCTCTCCTCCGCAGAGCCTCTTAAAAGAAGCCGCAGGACCCTTGTGTGCCAACGGTGTTATACCATTGGCTCGGCACTTGGGTGCGACACAAAGTATGGTATACCCCGCGACAAGCTCCAACGTGTGCCCCCTCCCGGCTGGGTGATTGGTCTCTCTGCTTGGACGACAGCATGCTAAGCATTTTTTGATGTCACCAACAAAATTGGACGAGTCGGAAAGGTTGGGGTATGAGAGAAAAGGCTTAGAGTTCGCCTTATTGCCGTTGTTGTTGAGGTGGCGTGATCTGGTGAGCGGATCGTCGGAAGGCAGCCAGGATTGATGGCTACCTACTTAGGTATTGCCATTTTGCTGAGCGCAGAGCTGCCCTTTGGTCAGATGCTGGCCAGTCCGTAGTCTACTGGTTGGGCTCATCGTATCAAGGTCGTAGGCCCACGGATGAATAGATTCCGCACTCCTTTGAGTTTATCATTCCTCTTTTCAATTGGTCTTCCTCTCCCCCCCTCTGTCTCGGGAGCCCGTCATCCAACTTGGGAGTCCACAACAATATAACCCCTCTGCAGGTCAGACTTCTTCAGCGGTCAGAGAGACTGTTCAGTGTTGACAGCAGCGGCCGGATCCTGCCCCTTGAGTCTTTAGAGGTAAAATCCTATGCCATTCACTTAGACGGCTTCGCATCGACGAGTCAACTACTCTCACCTTTTAACACTGGTACAATGGCAAGAAGAGTTTTCTTGAACCCCCCACTCATCTCTCAAGCAAGCAACACCGGATTATATCCCGTGCATCCTCAGGGAAGTCTCCATCATTGGTACGCCATGAAGTTGCACACCTCGCACATGTTCCCGAGGATGAAATGGTAACAGCTTTGTATCCCGTGCCCATTTTCTCGTGTCCTTGCCCAACTGCATCTTCATTATTTCCACAAGGCCTCCCCGTGCTTCACCTGCATCAATTTGGGGTAGACGCACATCAACGGAGTAATACGGTCGAAAAAGCATTTAGGCAGGAACGCCACCGACTTGTTATCATCGACTGAAGAATCCGCGCACACATGACTTTATTACTGATATGCAAACATGTCTCACCCTCACTTCGTAGAGCAAAGTCGGCCAATTTATCTCCCTCTGTCCTGGATCCTCCTGAGGAGACAAAGAGCCTTCGGTTTCGCTGAACACTTCTGGCCTTTTGTGCGTTCGCAGAGAGCGGGATGTATGCGTGCTGTTCTACAGTTATTATCTTGACCTTTGCCCCAGTGATGATGGCGTTGACAAGCACTACACACTATGTAAATCGAGGATATAATGACCACATGTCAGCGTCTGAAAAACTTCATATTCCTCACTGTAAGGCATCTCTTTTGAACAATAATTAGTACGTGTGCAGCCTCCATTCCAGAAAAAGACATACTTGCGACGGGATCCTGGTATTTATGGGAATTCCCACCCCGCAGCAGGCGGCCGCTAACATTAAAGCCCTTCACCTCATGCCGGTCGAGGTTGATGCTCGGCTCGCCCCGTGATGCTGCTGAACCCTCCCGATTTCGTTCTCGTTTTGATATTTACCAACATGGTCCACCTAAAAATATCAATCTTCAGTAGCGCATTGTATTTTGGTGTAGAGAAGAAGTCATGACGATATATTCAGGACGTTGGAGCCCTCAAAAGGACAATGGTACGGTATGTAATGCTCAAGCCTTATTGTAAAGAAAGAGAGTGCCTGCCACCCTCAAAGAAGAGGACAGTCCCTCTGGCTTCTATGCATATATAGCTATTGGTCACAGCATGGTGCTTGTTTCATTACGGAAGACGCATTAATGCTGAACGTCGAGTACTACCATACTTCAATGCTGCATGCCGAGGTTCAAATGGTGTTTTTTGGTACATATACAACATTGGGCAACCACTTTGATCACACGGCCTGAAGATGGCAATTGGTGCTTGATCTAGGCACCTGGATAGTGATCTCTCTATGTGTAACACGGAGGACTATCGGTGAAGAGGCGGAGAGTCTCGTGAGAGCAAGCCTCCTACTCCCAAGAGAATCCCCATTCAAGGACAGTCTAACCGCATATGGTCTTTGTCACGAAAGTTGAAAGTCGTCGTCCACCAATGTTTACTGTAAAACCTGTTGGAATCGTTGATATGTTTGACCATTCACTTGCCGGGTGCGTACCCCTGCTGTTGTAATGCGAGCTTGAGTTGACCCTCGGCTTAATTATGTTTGTATGAAGTGACATGTCATCAAGATGAGGAGAAAGCCTCGTGATGGATCAGGATCCTCGATCACCTCGGTCGATGGCTTGGTTGAAGGAAACAACCATCATCTCGATCTTCTCACTTAATATGTTGAAAGCATAAATCAACAGGCACTTTGGGCCAGGTAGAGTTAACAACCGAGGAGGAAGGGAGGTCCCCCCCAGCTCTCGCTCGTGTCAACAATCAACAACCTGGACGCCGCCAAACAGCCTTGACGTCGTCGACTTCTAGGTCTGCATCAGGGATAAACTAACATGCCGTGGTGTGTAGAGGTGACGGAGCTCTCTCATATGAACTGGCATCAATGCCGTCTGGCTAAGAACGCCAGGGCCATGAAAGCCTCGGTTCCTCCTGAATTCCTTCATCAGCGTTAACATAGGCTGCTACCCGGCGTTCTATATAAACTCGAGCACAACGCCGAGAAAAGAAAGAGACATCAGCATGGTGACATTACTGAATCGCCTTCAAAATTCTCATTCTATCTGAGCGCATCACCCTCATAGCCAATCGCCACTAGGCCATCGTCAAGATGAAGTGTCAAATCACGATCCTATGCCTTCTTGCCGCTACGCAGGCCAGCGTCATCCCTCGCGCTGTCAAAGCTTCCTGTAGCGGTATCACCTGCGTCCCGACCACGGGAGCTGCCCACATCATCGTCTCTCGTGCCTCCACCGAAGCCCCGGGGACAGGAATCATCGGTGCCGTCGCGGACGCCGTTGTTGAAGCCTGTCCAGGCTCTGATATTGCCGCGAACCCTTGTAAGTATTGTTGCTCAAAAAGAAAACCTGCTCTCTCTCTCTCTCTCTGTGTGTGTGTGTGTGTGTGCGCGCGCGCGTCTATGTGAATCTGTCAAGCAGACAGAGAAGTTAACCATTCGCCTTGCGCCCCAAAAAAAGACCCCGCTCTCTTGGAACCTTACGTCCCCTCCGAGTCCGAGGGCGTGGCCGACTTGACCGACATGGTGACGACCTACCAGACCTGCTGCCCAGACAGCAAGATCGTCCTCATGGGCTACTCGCAAGGCGCCCAGGTGACGGCCGACTTCCTGTGCGGAACGTCCGAGTCCGGCTTCAACTCGACGACCGCGTACGCTTCTTCTGTGGAGAGTGTTCGTAAGTCGAAGCCCTTCCCACCCCCCCGGGCTCGTTCGACTGGTTTCGGAGGGGTTGGCCAGGCCCCTTGACTGACAGCGGGTACAATACAGTCGCCGCCGCCGTCCTCATGGGCGACCCTTCCTTCGTCAAAGGTGAATCCTGGGACCGCGGAAATGCAAGTAACGCCAGCGTAAGTATCTCTATGGCCCAGTCTCTCTTACAATGCTGATACTAGAGATATTAGTACTTTCCCCGTCAGGACAACAGTGCTTGTTCCCCCATCGCCTCGAACCTGATCAGCTACTGCGACAGCGGTGACGAGTTTTGTGACAAAGGCACGTCGGCGGACGCTTTGCTCATTCACGAGGGCTATGTCACCGAGTATGGTGCTGCTGCGACTAGTTATACCGTTGATAAAATCGGAGGATGCTCTGGTTCGTCGGCAAACTTGTTCTAAGCGGGATAGGACAGTGGACTTGGGTCTGGGGAGCAGGGCGGTTCGAGCTGATCCGACATTTGCAGACTCGTTTGGATAATCAACAGTACAAGATCTTAACAAGTCGAGAAAAAGAAGACAATGTGATGGGGAAGGACCAAAATAAAGATGCAGACGTCTCGTGGATGAGGCTCGTTTTGGACTGGCCTATGGGCGGCCTGATTCGATTCTGATGTGTGTATATATTCATATTTTCATTACTGAACGAACTCTTTCTCATTCATAGGTATTGAAGCAGTCATGGCTGCTTTGTATAGGCCGATGCTCATAGGCTGGAGTACTTCTTGAATGCGCCGATGAGACCACCAGTGGATGCATCGTGGCCAGAGCCATCACTGGACTCATCGAGCTCCTTTAGGATCTTCTTGGCCAGAACCTTGCCGAGCTCAACACCCCACTGGTCAAATGAGTTGATGTCCCAGACCGCGCCCTCAGTGAAGGTCAAGTGCTCGTAGTAGACAATGAGCGCACCCAGCTCAGCAGGGCCGATGTGCCCGCCGACCAGGATGCTGGTGGTGGGGCGGTTACCCAAGAAGACCTTGTGAGGCACCAGGTTCTCGGGAGTGCCTTCAGCCTTGACCTGCTCAGCCGTCTTGCCGACCATCAGGGCCTCTGCCTGGGCCAGGTAGTTGGAGGCAAGCATCTTCTGGTGCAGGTTGTCGGAGATGGGGTTGTGCGACTTGGCCGCCAGAATAAAGTCTGTCGGGATCAACTTGGTGCCCTGGTGGACGAGCTGGAAGAAAGAGTGCTGGGCATTGGTGCAGGGCTCGCCGAAGAGGATGGGGCCGGTTGTGTACTTGGCAGGGGAGCCGTCCGAGGTGATGGTCTTGCCATTGGACTCCATGGACAATTGCTGCAGGTAGGCAGGGAAGCGGTGCAGGTATTGGTCAAAGCTGCATTCGTTGTTCCGTCAGCACACCATACCAACCGCAGCTTCAAGGGCACAGCTTGACTTACGGAGCGACCAGGTGCGTCTGCGCGCTGTAGAAGTCACCATACCACACGCTCAGCAGACCACCAATAGCGGGGATATTCTCCTTCAGCGCCGCGGTACGGAAGTGCTTGTCCATCTCGTGTGCGCCAGCCAGGAGCTTCTCAAAGTTCTCGTATCCGATGTACAGCGAAACGGACAGGCCAATGGCGCTCCAGACCGAGTAGCGGCCGCCGACCCAGCTCTCGAAACCAAACATGTTCTTGGAGTCGATGCCGAACTTTGTGACCTCGGGCTCGTTGGTGGACAGGGCCACAAAGTGCTTCGCGATCTCTCCCTTGCCGCCGGTCTTCTCGAGGAACCATGTCTTGGCCGTGTTGGCATTGGTGGTGGTCTCAGCGGTGGTGAAGGTCTTCGATGCGACCAGGAAGAGGGTGGTCTCCGGGTCGGAGTTGGCAAGGGCCTCTGCCATGTGGGTGCCATCAATGTTGGAAACGAAGTGGAGGGTTGTATCCTTGGCGCCATAGTGCTTGAGTGCCTCAGTGACCATGACTGGGCCCCTAATTCATGGCTGTCAGTCCCTTCGCACCCTGTGCAGAATTGCCCCCACGACGCGCAGGAGGAACCAATCGATAATGCACTCACAAATCAGAACCACCAATACCAACGTTGATGATGGTGGTCAACTTCTTGCCCGTGAAACCCTTCCACTCGCCACTGCGGACCTGGGCGCTGAACTCCTTCATGTGCGCCAGCACCTCGTTCACACCACCCTGGGTACCCATGACGTCGACACCATCAACCTTCATATCCCAGGGCTTACCCTCGAGCCCAACATTTCGCAGGGCAGCATGGTAGACAGCACGGTCCTCGGTGAAGTTGATCTTGTCACCAACGAACATGGCCTCACGCTTCTTCTCAACACCAGCCTGTTCGGCCAGCTTGACGAGCAGGTCAAGCGTGTCATCGGTGAGGAAGTTCTTGGAGAAGTCGAAGAGAATCTCGGTGGGCTGACCAGAAGACGAGACAGACGCCGGCAGGGTGAAGGTCCGTGTGTACTTCTCGAAGCGTTTGGGGTCAGATGCGAAGGCTTCCTTGAGGACGAAGCTCTTGCCCACGGTGTCGCGGTGCTGCTGGAGCTCGCTCCAAGCAGGGAGGCTGCTGGCTTGAGGCATGTTGGCTAGTGGTGACTCTGGATAGGCAATCGACTGATAATTCTGTGTAGACTGAATGAAAGTGTCAGCGGAGTCAACGAAGAAAGGCAAAGAGAAAACAGATCGACAGCCAACGTCAGGAATCGGGTGACATCGAGGAATGGAGCGCGGCTGTGGCGGGGTGACCGGTCTAGGAGCTATCGAGTCGGCAGATAATAGGAAAGGCCGAGGGGCCCTCGGGAACATACCTTCAAAGGAGGGCCAGTGGCTTGACACAATTTGACACAGAAGAGGAATTGATTGCTCAACAAGTGAACTGTGACGCCAGATAATCAGCTCTTGTGTCTAGAGGAGAGGTTGTTGAAATTCCGCAGCATCCGTATCAACGTAGCCAACAAGTTGGAAGCGGGGTCCCCTCCCATCCCATGCCTTCCCACCACAGCAGAGCAGCACCATGACAGCTGCCCCGCAGTGGTGTCACATAGCTCCCAGAAAAGAGGGGCACAACAAGCAAGAGCAGGTACATCCTTGACAGTATTGTATGTACTGTGTAGAAGAGCACAGACGGAAGCACTCACCCTATTTACTGTTGAAGTATTGGTTTATGTATCGGATGTTCAAGGCAAGAATAATTGATGAAATAAGGCTCAACTTCAGCCCACACCTCAGGTCGATAGATGGGGGGGCCTTTCGAGGCTCAACAAAATTCAGAGGGCCTATCATGCAGAGCCAGAGTAACACAATTTTTCTCAGCACTGTTTCAGCAGACATCTGCGTCACCATGCAGCCAGTCAGAGTCTAGACACGCCCCACATGCCTCTGACAGATCATACTGTACTGTCATACATAAGGTTTGCAAAGCACTGCATTCTTGCATTCTTATATGTTGGGTATCACGGGTGTGTGTCTACAAGAAGGCTCAACGAGCATTGTCTATCGAGCAACCTCGTGTGGGCTGTACCCGGACAAAGTATCTTGCAATGCTACCTTCAGTCATGTCATCGTCTGAATTCCAGGCAAGGAGTGGCCTGCCACAGGAAGAGCTGGATAAGGAAAGATGTGGTAGCATGACCAGCAACTCTGGGGTGGCATTTTATGAATTTTGAAGATAACCGATGTGTATTGCTGTTTATCTGCCTACCATCTCCTCTAAGGACTGCTTCACTGCGATGTCCATGCGTGGTCAAGCATCTCCTCTACCAGACTTTTTCCCTCCCTGAATCCCTCCAATGTGCCAGACAACTTTCAGAAAAGCCAGGAATTTGCAGATCACTGAGGTTCTGCAAGATTGAGCATTCCTTGTAGTGAAGTGACAAAAAACACCATCTGCAAATCTGTGCCAGTGGAAGAGTGTAAAAAATCAAACCAAACTCCAGTATGTGAGGTGTGGAAAGGGTGATGCTGAGCCCAAGATGTGCAGTGGGAAACGGGACAAGAAAAGAGGGAGGCTGTGACCAACGCAGGCTCCTCTCCTCATTCCTCTGTGAAGGATTGATTGTGAAACTGGGGCTTCCTCGACTCATCACCTCCAGTAAATGCCCTGTCAATTGCAATATGACATCTGTGCCTGCATGCTGCTGTCATGCGCCCTCATAGTTGTACAAATGCAAAACCCATCATCCAAACCTGCTTTCTCTCGTCATTCCAAATCTTGGGGCATCTCTTTCATCTTGCTCTTATCGGCCTGTGACACTGCCAATGAAGGAAGGGTCCTTGACACTGCCGCCACCGTCCGCGAGGCCAGCGATCGGGCGGTTGTAGCTGAAGCCCTGGAATTGGTTCTGCATCGTCTCCGAAAGGGGAACACCTCCCACGTATGAATCCTGCGGCGCCTCCCGGGTGAACTCTGGATCGAAGTTGTCCGTGTCCATGGCACCAGCCTGAGAAGATGAAAATTTAGCATACACATGTACTTCTCTCTCGCAGCGGGATCGCAGGTGACTGTACTTACCACATTGGGCTTGAAGGTAGGCTCATACTTGCGTTGCAGCAACTTACGCCAGTCGATCGCATGGAAGAATGGGTGTGCCTTGATCTCGGCTGAGCCGTTTGCGCCCAGGCGCTGCGCCGGGTCGCGGTTGAGCAGCTTGGTCAAGAGATCCTTGGCCGCGGGCGGCACAATGTCGTGGCTCGGGAAGTGCAGCGGCTCGCCCAAGATCTTGCGGTACATCTCGTTGGTGTTCTCGTCGTAGAAGGGGGGAAGCCCCGTCAACATCTCGTAGAGCAAGACACCCAGAGTCCACCAGTCCACGGTCTTGTTGTAACCCTGGCCCATGAGAAGTTCGGGGGCGAGATACTCGGGTGTACCACAGAAGGTGTTAGTTCGGTCCTCGTCCTTCATGTCCAACTTGCAGAGGCCAAAGTCACACAGCGCGATGTGGCCCTGATAATCCAGCAGGATGTTCTCGGGCTTCAGATCTCGGTAGATGACGTTGAACCCGTGCAGGCACTCGAGAGCGCACAGCAGTTCTGCGGTGTAGAATCTAGACCGGTTAACATCGAACCGCTGCTCCTTCTGTAGGTGGTGGAACAGCTCGCCACCATTGACGAAGGCCAGCACAAAGTATAGCTTCTCGGGCGACTGGAAGGTGAACTTGAGGGGGACGATGAACGGGTTGTTGATCTGCGCGAGGACGGATCGCTCGGCGAGGGTATGGGTGACTTCGGATCGGGAGATGATGTGGGCTTTGCGAATCGTCTTGAGGGCATAGATACGACTCGTATCCTTCTTGCGGACCTGGATGACCTTGCCGAAGCTGCCCTTGCCGACCACCGTGAGGAGGTCGAAATCGTCAATGGTGAGCTTGCCGGCCCTGTTCTCCACATACTCGATGCCGATCTTGAGCTCGCCCTGTCCATAACCGACTGGAACCCACTGAACGCCGCTGTGGCCCAACGCCTTCTCCTTCTCGGCAAACTCGGTCGCTGCCTTCTCCCGATCCTTCTTGTTCGCCTTGGGATCCTCCACGAACTGGTGCTTCTCCTCGAAACGGGGCTTGATCTGGACGACACCAAGGAAGATGTCGTTGGCACGGCCGACGCTTGGGGGCGCCGTCGGGTTCCGAATGTAGAGGTGGACAGTGACATCGGTCACTCGCGATACATCGAACTTGTACTGGGTATTGGAGCCAGCCCACAGTGGGTTCTCGGGGTTGCCCTCAACAGAGTTGACAAAGACCTGCACTTTGTCGAAGTCAAGGAGGGCATAGGGCATGTACTTGCCAGACACACGTCCATGGTTGGTGGGCACATTCCCAAAGCCACCAGAGGTATTAGGTCTATGGCCATTCGGGGCAGTTCGTACAGAACCAGCGATGCTGGCCCCACCTCCTTGTGATGCAGAGGTGCTGTGACTGCTGAAGATGTTCTTGTGCGGCTCGGGCAAGGCAAACCCCCTCCCCTCGTGGAGAGTGACAACGAGGATGCCAGGCTTTGGGGCAAATTCAACAGGTGTCTGTGTCAAAGCTTCCGAAGAGGCTGAATTCAGGTCAGTACATGAAGCTGAGCCTCAAGCACAGAGTATTGTATAGGTAGGATGTTCGTACCAATGTTGTTGTCGGGAGGGGTTGGTGACGGGGCAGTGCCACTAGGGCCGCTCTGAGGTTGTGCCTTTGCATCCTTGTCGGTGATGGTCGATTGGGACGGCGAGCGCCCGAAGCTGCTGAGAGGGCTGCTGAGATGCGTCTTCTTCAACTCTAGAGAGGGAGAAAGCATGGTCAGCAATAGGATCCTGTGCACGCAACAACTGGCAAAGCAGACACCTGAAAGGGACCACTTGCAAAGTGTCTGTTGAGGAGGGGTAGTGCTGCGCAGGAGGCATTCAGGTGGGCTGCAGTGCGTTGCACCAAACTCCGACTTACTCTCGGTGATTTTCCACGAAGACATGGTGGGTGGAAGTTGTTTTGAAGAGCCTGAGAGAGGAAGTCCAGTGATGCGACAGCTGCTGTGGGAGGGATAGTCGTGGGATGTGCAGCTGGCAACACCAGTGAACGACCAGAAGCAGGAAAGGGGGGGAAGGCGGCGATAGGAGAAGGATGGGAAAAGATAAGCACCGATGAGCTGAGGTTGTCACCAGAAAGTGATGTCAATGCCCAGGAAATTGGGGACGGTAGAATGGATGGCCTTGGTCTCCTGGGGATAAAAACCTTGGCAGGCTTGATTGATTTGCTGGAGGGGAAAGGAAAAAAATGCTGATAAAACCAAGGACGTTGCGCGTCGATGGGAGAGTTGGAGTTGGAGAAGGTGGTGATGGTCTGGTGAAAGGGTCGGGATGGCTGATGGCTGGTGGCTGTACAGTGGTGGCACAAGACAAGAACCTAGCAGGCTGCGGTGAGGTAAGGTCAGGACCCTGTGTCGGGCTGCTTGTTGGTCTCTGCTTGGTAAGACGGATCAGCACTTGGCCAGTGACCAGCTGCCAGGGGGAAGGAGGCATGGGAGGGCACCGACAGTGCACCAGTTCACCCAAACCGGAAATCTGGTCCAGGCCCAGGCTCCAAAGGGTCAAGATGTGGGGTCCACACTGCAACGGCTCCAGCAGAGAGGCCCCAGTGAGGAGGCCCCAGCTGCTTAGTGCCACAGCGGGGCTGAAAAGGAGAGCCCCTGGAGAGACTGTTACCATGCTATAGTAGTAGTAAGTACTAGACACATTTGATGAACTATGATGGTTGACTCCCTTTGAAGCTTAACACCAATTCTAAATAAGGTCTGTTTAACTGTAGTATTTCTTTTGCTCCCCATAATCCACTGGGTATTGGGGTTACTTTCTCTTTCCATCGTGTCTGTCTCTCTTTGGAGAACTTTAGATCTGAGAGGTCACACACTGCGCAGGTGGCCTGTTTACAACGTCTGTACACACATGAATACAGCGAGTGAGCAAACGATCTCTAAAATTAGACTAAGTCGATCCAAATGGGGTCCGGGGATAAGGCGTACTGTCCATAAACAGGGGCGGATAGGAGATTTGATAAAGGGGCCGGAGGCGCACACGGCTTGCAAATTGCAGAGGACCTCGACCTGAAGACGAGGGTAGTTAGTCAGTGGTTGGGTATTGTTTCCAACCCTCGAAAAAGAGAGAGAGAGAGAGAGAGAGACAGAGAGCCCTTGCCCGCTGGAGATATCCCTGGATGTCCTGCGCCCCCCTTCTTCCCCTGTCTTGGTCTTTCGCAGCGCCGTCGCACCCGATTGGCACCGCTAACCCACAGTATGTACATATGCATGCAATTGTCATTTGTGGAGCTGCATCATTCTGATGATTTGCGACCAACCAACGTGAGTGGGGCTCGATGCCTTGGGCTCTTTGCATGGAAATGTATTTCGATCCTCATATAAGGCAGCAAAAGCGGGTAGGGCTGATACTTGGGTCAAATTATATCAACAACACATAACATAGTTTTTGTGATCTTTCTTTTTTCTTCCTCTCCTTTTTCATTTCTCTTCCCGGTTTAGACAAATGCCCCGCCGTTCGTGTGGAGAACCTGTCCAACGACCCAGCCGCTGTCCTGGCCACACAAGAACGCGACCGCATTGGCGATATCTCCAGGTTGACCAAGCCGGTTGAGGGGACTGCTCTTCTTGATACCCTCCACTAGCGCCTCGCTCTTCCCGTTCATAAACAAATCTGTCTCCGTGGGCCCAGGTGCGATGGCATTCACGTTGATGCCATTACTGGCCAGGTCTTTGGCCATGGTGCGGGTCATTTGGTCAATGGCGCCTTTTGTGGCAGCATAGAGGGTGTACGGCGGCATCACGGTCGTCGCCCTGTTGATTCCGGTACTGACAAAGATGACCCGACCGCCAGGTCCCATATGAGGAACGGCTTTCTATATTTTCGAGTCAGCAGTGGTTATCATTTTGTAAATGGATGGCGATGAAATTGGCAATATTATGTCGCAACACGAACCTGAACTAGAAAGTAAGGACCCTTGACGTTCAGCGCGAACATGCTGTCAAAGTCCGCCTCCGAGGTAGAGGCAACGGTCTTCATCCCCATGACGCCGGCATTGGGAATCACAATGTCGACCTTACCAAACTTGTCGACGGTGGCCTTCACAAGCTTGTCAACCCCATCCACGGAACCGACGTCGGCCTGTACAGAGTAGGCCTTGTCTGTGCCTATCTCCTCCACCGTCTGTTCTGCTGCGGTTGCGTCGCTGGAGAAGTTGATTACAACGAAGGCCCCATCACTGGCTAGCCGTTGGGCGATGGCCTTGCCAATTCCCTTACTGCCACCTGTAATAATGGCGACCTTGCCAGAGAGAGACATGATGATAGATAGCCTTTTTATAAGGGGTGGACAGGTAAATGAATAAATGTAAGATGCCAATACGGACTCGTTTGTTGAGTGTAATAGATCCAGTCGTAGCTGAGAGATATGACTATAGAATCTTGCCCTTTCAATTTTCTTGTCTGCATGACGGCGGATTCATCTTTATGCCTGTTCATGTCAACGTCCAGAGCAGATGTCTTAAGTGAGCTTCGCTTCCCACACTGATTGCTTGGCCACAGTGGGCGATACATAAGTCAGGTCCTTCGGATATGGACATCTGTATTGATTAGAATACCCGTGTCACGTAAGCAAAGAACGAGCCTCTGCGGAAACTCGAGTCACTGGCAGTATGTCCCGGCCGGAGCGTGTGGTTATGAACGAGCCGAGGTGTCGGATTTGGGATTGGATGGTGATTCAGAAACCCGATAGTGGGCGACCCTCGGAAAACAGCAGCAGGGTCAGCCCTTGTACCGTAGACCCAAGACTTCCGCTTAAACTTCTGACTAAGCCCATCAACAGCGAAACACGTTCACTTGACAAAGCCTGAGTGTGACGTGGTCCCTCCACGCCAGTAACGCCCCCTCTGTAGTGTTTGCTCTGAAGCGTCTCTGCCCTGAACGGTATATCTCCTATAATCTCCTCTATAATCTGTGTATCTTGAGATTCACAACTTCGTAGCTTTCTGCCATCCGTCCTGGAAATCTCTGGTCCACGCTCATGTAGAATTCTGACCTGCTGCACCCGGTTGAGACGTGCCTCTTGCCTGGCCCAGGGTCTGAATCCCTTTCGCCCCCCCTTTGGACAGGCTGTCTTCTTTGGCACACGGCACAGCCGTGCTCAACGCAATCTCCCCATAATGCAGTAGAGCTCTCTCAAGCATGCTGCTGCATGAAGGGTTTAGCAGAACCTTCTGCATCACTCCTCGCCGCCACCTCATTCAATGGTGATACCTTCAGGGCGGGCGAGCTGCAGTCATCCGTCGTTCTCACAAACCACTTCTATGGCATCCAATGGGGACCTCAACGGGCTGGCGTCCTCAGGAGCAGTCCAGTCCAGTCCGGACGCTCCAGACACCACCACAACACGGAGATCCGCCGACATCACAGTGGCAGAAATGAATGCTGACTTACTCGCGACTCCTGCTGCTGTACCAGGGCCTATGGACATTGAGGACGATGCTTCTGCAAATGCTGCTGTTGCCGCTGGTGTTGAGGCCCCACGGGTGTACCTCACAGGATGGAGGCTCTATCTCCTAACATTCGCGTCCGTGAGCCTCTATTGTTGTCTGTTTGCTTGTAGTGTCCCACGTATACTCATCTCTGTCCAGTCTCTGTCTGTCTCTGCTTCTCTCGGGTCTCGAGACGACGATCGTCAGCACCTCTCTTGTCTCGATAACAAACGCCTTGGGTGGTTTCGATCAGCGAGACTGGGTCGTTGTCTCTTACCTGCTGACCTATACCGGCTTCCTTGTCATCTACGCCAAGTTTAGTGACATTGTCGGGAGGAAGCTCATGCTGCTGGTCGGCCTGGGCTTCTTTACCATCTTTTCCATCGTATGCGGCTCTGTCTCAAATATGCTCGAGCTGTGCGTAGTTTTCCCATCCAAGCAAATCTCGGTTCTGGTGACTCCGACATGCTGACCAAGGACAGGATCATCTTTCGTGCGTTTCAGGGCATCGGTGGTGCTGGAATATACGCCATGGTAACGGTAATCAACCCAGAGATGGTACCCAAAGAGAAATGGGGCACATATGTCTCCCTCGCGTCTCTAGTGCAGGTCTTTTCCTCCGTGCTTGGTCCTATCCTCGGCGGCGTCATTAACGACGGCGCGTCCTGGCGCTGGGTCTTCCTACTCAAGTCCGTCTCCTCCAACGCCCACGCACCTGTCTGCCTCTTGCTGACTGTTTCTCTCTTCTCACCTGAAGTGCACCAGCAGGCGCTATAGCAACGGCCCTCGTGGCATTCATCATGCCCACACACTTCCCTCATCAGGGAACCCCAGCTGCATCCGTCCGCCTCCGTCACAAGTTCACGAGGGCCTCCCTCGCGCGCCTCGACCTCCTAGGCGCGTTCCTTCTTCTCTCTGCCTCCATCCTTGTGGCCTTCGGCTTCGAGGAGGCCGGCACGCGCTACGCCTGGTCCAGCGCCCCGATCATCGCCTCCATCATCGTCGGTGTCATGTCCCTGCTGGCCTTTGTCTGCTGGGAGGCCCGCGTCGGACGCGACCACGTCGTGTCCGAACCTGTGTTCCCTCTCCACCTCATGAAGAACCGCCTCTTCGTCGGGCTGGTCCTTGTGGGCCTGTTCACCGGTCCACCATTCATGACAGTGTTAATCAACCTGCCGCAGCGGTACCAGGCCGTCAACGGCGCGAGCGCCTTCGAAGCGGGCATCCGCCTTCTGCCGCTGCTGCTGTTGTCGCCTGTAGCGACCGCTGTGAGCGGGTTTTTGGTGAGCAAAATGTTCTTGCCGCCGTTCTACCTCGTGGTCACGGGCGCGGCACTGCAGCTCCTCGGCGTGGGCCTTGCGAGCTCCGGGATGGGGGGTGATGCGGCCTTGTACGGGTATGAGGCGATCATGGGGTTCAGTTTCGGCATGACGCTGGTGACGCTGGTCATCTTTGTGCCGCTGGTCGTGAGCAGGGAGAACATGGCTGTCGGGATGGCGGCAGTCACGCAAATCCGTGTGCTTGGTGGGACGATGGGTCTGGCGATCAGGTATGTCCCCAATATCTTTGTTATAATGGGGCACGGAAGATCCTTATTCGTCCAATACTTCTTTCTTCTAACTCGTTCACCAGTGCCACGGTCCTGAATAATTACACCTCGCCGCGGCTCGCTCTCATCCTCGATGCGGAACAGTTGACACAGGTCTCTGATTCTGTGGCTTACATCAACCAGCTCCCCGGGTCGACACGCCAGGCAGTGCGGCAGGTATACGACGAGGGCTACCAGGAGCAGTTCTCGGTCATGCTGTGTTTCTGTGCTGTGACTTTTCTCTGTACGCTGCTTACATGGGAGAAGAAACCGAGATCCGCTAGGGACGTTGTCGGATATGATTAAGTATTCGTCGTATGCTTGTGGGCCCTCGCTTTCAGAACCCAGTGAATAAAGTATAGATATATGCTTGTATACATAAAAAATAATAGCAAATAAAGAATGCATAATTCAAATTGATAGGCTTCTCTCCTCTGTGGCTTGCCTGTCGAATGCGTCTTGCGAGCCGTTATCTATTTTCCGGCCGTTTCCAGGATCAAGCCCCACGTTGCATGGCAAGGTATCGCGGGGAAGCACCTCCGTCCATCAGTGTCCCAGGTCCAAGACCTCTTTACCCAACATCCTCCTCAATATTTGCTCTCAAAAAAGAGGATTGAGCAACATGGAAAAACACACAAGAACAGCAGCCCAGAGCAGACACCGGCCTGGCCTCTGGCCTCGCCACATCGTTGGCCAGGCCGGCGCATTGTTCACGATGTGTCTGCTCGCCTTGTTCACCGTCCGAGACAGTCTCCTCCCTCCCGTGCTTCTATATTCCAAGCCATCACTAGTCGAAAGGGTGCAGAGCTGCGCCATAGAGAACCTCCACCAAGATCTGTCCTTTCTCGACGCTGCCAAGCCCATCACGGCAGACGAGTTCATCGAGCGACGTGATCGTCTGGCACAGGCTCTCGCAGCGTCAGGCGTGGATGCGTTTGTGCTCGAGCCAGGCTACACCTTTCAGTAAGCATGAGCCCGTCCAGAGAAAAAGGCCTCCACCACGTCCAAATGAAGTTTCAGGAGTAAAAATCTGACTCCTGACCCTTCAAAAGATACTACGGCAACATTTCACAAGCCGACTGGGAGCCCTGGGAGCCAGAAGAGCGCCCATTTTTGATGATCGTCATGCCTGGCGCACCAAGCAACGCCACGACAGGCGCCGTCGAGGCCAAAACAGCTTTCCTCTCCCCGCACTTTGAAGAAGGCCGCGTGCGCATGCTCGGCATCCCCAGCCGTGATCCCGAGCTGGACATTGTGGTCTGGGAGGAGCACTGGAACCCCTACACCACGCTGCTCGAGTCGCCCTTGTTCCAAACCCTGGACCACCAGCCCACGCTCATGATGGACGACGAAATCCGCGACTACATCGTCAGAGGGCTCGAGGGCGCCGGCTTCAGGACGGTAGGACTCAGCCAGGCCGTGGAGCTGGTGCGGCAGCAGAAGAGCCCCGCAGAGGTGGAGCTGCTGCGCGCCGTGAACACGGGCACTGTCGAGGCCGTGCGGGCGATGCGGCCCTGCCTCGTCCCAGATCTGACGGAGAACGAGGTGACGGATATCCTGAACCGTGCGCTGCTGTCGGTCGGCTTCGGCCTGTTCTTCAACATTGTTTTGTTTGAGGAACACGGCGCGCTGCCTCACGGCGGGTTCGTGACTGGGTGGAAGAAGCTGACGCATGAGAGCATGGTGGTGATCGATGTTGGTGCGCACTACCTGGGCTACTCCTCGGACATCTGTCGGAGTTTCTTCATTGATCCGCCTGCGCATCGGCATGTGTGCCAGGGTGGAGATCTCTTGTTAATGCTGAAAAGCCTGCTCGGCTTCGGACCAGAGCTGCGTGGCGCGAGATGGACACCATTGGACCCATCTCTGCACGCTGAGAAGCTGCGCGTGTGGGATATCGTCCTGGATGCTCAGACCGCAGCAGCGCATGCCTTCATGCCCAACGCCACAGCTGCCAGCATCGACATTGCAGCAAGGACGGTCATCGAGGATGCTGGCTATGGAGATGGATTCACGCACCGACTAGGGCATGGTATAGGAATCAAAGGTGAGGCTGTCTTTCTTTTTTCCTTCATTATTCTCTTCGGGCTACACGCATCTTCCTATGATGATCAATACTAATACGAACATAGCCCATGAGTCTCCGTACCTCAACAAGTGGAACTCTGATGTCCGTCTCCAGGCTGGTATGACATTCACCAACGAGCCCGGAATATACCTCGAGAACCGCTTTGGCGTCCGCCATGAGGACATCTACCTCGTGAGGAAGGACGGAGAAGCAGAACTTCTCTCTGGGAGAAGAGCCAAGGGTCCCTATGATCCGTAATTCCTCTAGTTCTCAAGACTCATAGCCTCAGCAACTTCAAAACCGCCATGATCCCCCATCCCACTGACAGCACATCAAGAAAGCCAATGACATCCATGCTTTGGGAGATGGCAGCATTGTACTGGTCCAACATCGGCATCTTGGCCTTGGTCGCCCAAAAATCCTGCATGTACTTGGCCGACCCAAAGCGGAGGACGACAGCCAGCAGCGCTGGCCAGAGGGTCCTCCAGGGAGCAGCCAGTACACCATGACCGCCTGGAACGAAGACACAGTACGCCACCGCCGTGCATAGGGATACCACGCACTTTATTTGTTTCCCCCCAAAAAGGGTCTCGTTAGCGTCTCTTACGCCTCATTGCTCTTTATCTTCAACGTCGGATAAACATCAACTACTCACAGATACGAGACCCGTTCCTATGGTGTATCGCGTATCCCAGAGCCGCTTCTCAGCAGTACCGCTCCACTCCGCCGCCTTCTCTGCCTTCTCTTCGTACTTTTTGATGTTTGCGATCGAGGTGAGAGACTGAGTGAGGGCGTAGCCGCTGACGAGGCTTAATATAACGGCCACGAAGCCCGTGGGAAAGAAGATAGCACCGCCCATAGTCGATGACCTCGAGCAAGAGATGGTCCTTCCCGGTCAAGGTGAGAGAGAAGAATGAGGATCAGTGCACGCGAGCGCGCCGCCGAGTGAGGAAGAAGAGGCGAAAGGCTTGGTGTTGAGACAAGAATATGGATGTGATATGATCACCAGGCTACTACCATCTCTGTAGATTAACAAAATCTTTGAAGAATGATTGTAGGGCAGAGACTGCTTTTTGTAGGAGTCAAAATGTGCTAATAAAGCTGTGCTACCATTTTTTTAATGATGTTTACTGTCCCAGGTCTTGCCCTAGCACGGTGACGTCACTCATTCTCCCAGGATCGCTTCGAGGTCCTCATTGGGAAGCCATGAGACAAGTTGTCGCAGAGCAGAGGAAGGGAGCATACCAGGACCGGTCTGGAGAACAATTTCGAAAGCAAATTTTGTTTCTTGGCCAAATCATAGGTCAAATGTTACATTCTCAAATGTCAAGATGCAGATGGCATAGAGACGGGATATATGTTCAGTACATGGACTTTGTGCTCCTAAAATATTATGTGCCATCCCAAGCTTGAAATCTAAGGGACACTTTGTAATATCCGTGTCGATGTTGGGGGTTCCGATTTCTGATTCCTGGCTGATCCGCCCAATAGCCAGCCCTAACCCTTACGGTGGATATCCTATACGTTATCTCAGGTAAGGTACTGACCGCGAGGCTCTCATGGATTTCCCTCCGACCACTCCCAGCCTTACTGTCAACTCCAGGTGTTGCTACTTATAATTTGTTATCATTCCCTTGCGCTCGCTTTGGTGATTCGCAAAATGAGATGACGGGTTGCGTCTCGAGAACATGGCCGCGTTGGTGGAAGAACTTGCCGAAGCTCTGAGCAAAGAGCTGACTGCTAATCATTGCATCTCCTCACCTGCTCTCGCGTCCATCTGTTCCCCTGAGGCTCTCCAGGCGGCACTCGGCCCACCAGACGATGCAGATTACGACCCGGCGACAGGCCGCAAGCTCCTAGCCCTCCTAATCCATCTCGGACAGCCGCGCGAGGTGATTGTGCAGTGCCTGAATCGAAGACCCGATGATAACGAGCTGTTCAATGTGTTTGAGTTCCAGCCCGGCTGCACGCAGGAAGGACTGGCGAGCATAATTCCAGACGATTCCGAGCTCCGGAGGCAGGTGTTCGAATCGCAATGGATCATCCCGCCGATGCTTTCGGGCAGTGAACATCAGCATTTTCCAGCACAGTTTAAAGCGCCGTTTCGTCGAGTTGATGCCGGCCACTCCTTGCGAGACGGAGCGTTTGGGAGGCTTTTTGTTGTTCGTGTCGTCAAAGGCCATCTGGATGCAGAGGTATAAGCAGAAAGATCCCGAAATTACCTTCTTGAGAGATCACAGTGGCTCACAGTGATCCAGGAAGCCGACCTGGTTGTATGCAAAGAAGTCCAATATGGGCCTGGGAAAGCAGCCGAGCTCGAGGCGAAACTGATGAGACGCTTCCGGCACGATGTCATTGTTCCTCTCCTGGCCAGTTTCGACGCTCCTATGGGCGCAGTGAGCGCCAGTCCAGCTCCTTCATTGCATCTCATTGTGCCGTTTGCTTCAGGTGGTGACTTGCAGCAATTCATAGAGGAACAGAGCATTCCGGACTTCCTCGCAGATGACGCTCAAACCAGGTCCTTGCTCCTCTCCCAGATCCAAGCTCTTTTTTCTGGACTCGCTTTTCTACAGCGCCCCCAAAAGCCCAGCGACGAGATTGTCCTTCACTTTGACCTGAAGCCACGGAATATCTTCTGGTTCCTCTCTGAGGGTGGACATTCCATGAAGATTGCCGACTTCGGAAACGCTCAGACGATGAAGAGTGATGCTCTTTGCGGTCCTGCTGTAGAGCACGCAACAGCCGAATATGCACCGCCTGAGGCGTTCAATGATCGGGGAACTCTAGTACCAGGAGAGAGTCATGGAACGCAGTTCGACGTATACTCAATGGGTTGTATTGCGCTGCAACTGATGACTGTTGTCGTTTACGGGTGGGGTCGCCATGTCCACGCGATTCAGCAGTACAGGCCGATCGCCGGGGACTCACGCGTTCCCTTTTGCAAGGACCCGGAAGTCATCAGAGACTGGATCGCTACGCTGAGAGAAGACGACCTTCAACGACATGACGGAGTTGCATCCATGACGCTGGAACTTGTCCGGCAATGCTTGGATCATGATCCGTCCGCCAGGCCATGCGCATGGGAAGTTGATATTCATCTTGCTCAATGCCTATCCGGGTCTCAGGATAATCTTGCCAGCGACCACGCAATCATGATTGCACCGATGATTCCAGAACCGGCCAATTGTTTTGGTCCCATGCGACCGGGTCCATCTGAGCGAGCGAAAGCTCTGGCTGGAAGCGATGCCCCCATACTTGTCAACCTTATTCAGCAGGCAGGATGGGATGAGTTTCTGCTCAAGAGGTCTGAAAGGGTGGCTGTAAGATCCAGCCCCCGGTTGCTCCAAAATCTTCCTACGTCGCACACACGAATTCAGTATGGACTGAAGCGTACCATCGATAGAATACGCGATGCGTTTCTCCAGCCAGGGTGTACTTGTGTCGGAATCTGGGGCTTAGGTGGCTCTGGGTATGCGTTCCTAACTTTTCTGAAGAATGCCACAGTGACGAGCTGATCCGCATTCCTAGAAAATCGCGATCAGCCTACGAGTATTGCAAACTTGCGTACAATGTTCGACCCGGCCAAGCCGGCAATCAACATCTCGGACCCGCGCATGTCTTCTGGGTCGACGCTGGGAATCCTTACAAGGTGGCGCAGTCTTGCGTCGCGATCTGCAACAAAATCGGCAAGCCGGTACCAGAGGACTGCGCCGAGCCATTCCGCATAGTCAAGTCGTGGCTCGAGCTTGAGTGTGAAGAGAAATGGATCATGGTCATCGACGGACTTGACAGCGAAGTCGAAGCTTGCAGATGGCAAGAATGGGGCCTGCCAACCCCGGCACGCCGCGGCGCAGGGAGTGTTATTATAACGACAAAGAATAGGGAATTACTCCAGGGTTTCACCCGTTTTGACGAGACCACGACGATTGCTGTCAATACTCTTGAAGAAAGGGATGCGTTCAAGATATTTGTCCAGGAAGTGGGTGAGGACTCTATTCACGTTACCGCTGGACAGGACTATTTCAAGATGCTGTGGGAGATCCTCGGTATCCCATTATTTGTGATACTCGCCGCCCAGTACCTCAAAAAGCACATTTTCGGTCACGCAACCTTGCAAAGGTTAACCGCCCGTCTGCAAGAGGACGTGCCGAATTTCAAGTGCCTGGACAAACGGCCTCAGACTGCTGGAAAGGTTCAGGAGGTGGAAATCATGCAGTATAGGATCTTCTGTGTCCTGCTGGATCCGTTCGTCGACCGGTACAAGCCCGACACGGACGAGTTCGGCCTCCAAGCCACGCTCTGTTGCATGGCACCCGATAATCTCGATCTCGACATCATCTCCTCCTTCTACGAAGACTCGGACCCCATCGAAGAGTGGTTGGGCACTCTGGGTAATTACAGATATATTACACCGCAGGGAAATGGAGGGAAGTTCACAATGCACGATCTTGTGCACAAATTCTTCTTCCGCTACGTTTTCGAGCATCCCGATCTGGGGCCGAAATACCTCCTGGGAGAATTCGGAGAAGTCTTGAAGTGCATTTATTTCCGCTCCCAGCAATACCGACCGGAGAAGTCCTGGACCGCGAACTCCGGGACTCCGCAACACGCGTCTCACGGCAAGCGTAGATTCATGCCGCACTTTGAGGTCTTCAATGATTTCGTCAAGGTACTGAACAAGCAGAAGCTCACGACTGGTACCCTTGCCGCAGAGGGTGTACGCTTAGGAGCTCGAGAAGTACAGGGCATCATCAGCTTCTCCCGGGTGCTCCATACGGACAACAACACCAATGAGGCTCTTGCTTTGCTAGAATTCGCTCTCAACCAGGGCGTCAAACCTCACACGAGGATACCGAAGAAAGAAATTGAAGTGGAGGTAGAGCTGCATCGTAGTATTGCTTACTACCATCTTGAACGACACTCCGTGGAAATGAAAAAGTTCAATCTTAACCAAGCCAAGATACATTTCGAGGCGGCTCTTCAACTCGCACGAGATCATGGTCTACACAAGAAAATATGGAGGACCTGGATCGGCCTTATCGAGGCCATGGCTAGCTTGCATCTGCTAGAAGAGGCGGATGCTCAGATCCACCTCCTCGAGAGTTACATGACGGACAGCAACAGTCACCTCGCTGACAAAGACAACGAGCGGACGCAATTCTCGAGCCGACTAGACGTCCAAAAAGTCTTGATCGAGTTCGAGAAGGCGAAACGCGACCAAAAACATGGCCTCTTCACTTCGGTGGGGAACCGCCTCCTTTCAGCACGACTGATGTGCGCGCAAGCCGTCGTCAGAACGCACCGGGGCACCCCCGACGGGGCCGCCCGAGAAGAACTCACGTTCGAGAAGCTCCGCAAGCTGGCTGAGATCGATATGGAAATACCGCATCCGTTCCCACTGTGCGAGGCCGAGGCTATCTACGAGGCCCACTTGCGACGGCGGGAGCGACAGTTCACGACAAACTCGTCGTCTGCTGGAAAGGGGGTTGACATCGGCTCTCGTACAAGCGAACCCATACGCCGAGACGCCCTCGTGCACCTTGCGCGGGCCCGGAGTAACCTGGCCATGGTGTGGCTGCGCATGGGCTGGCTCTGCACTGCTCTCATGGAGCCGGAAGCCGTCGCGCGCGCCCACTGGGTACGGGCGAGGGACGCCATGGAGCCTACCGTGCGCGAGATGGGGGCAATGTGTGGATTTACCGACGGACTGGCGCAGTCGATGGCGTATAGCCTGCGGGAAATGCTTCACGAGCTAGGCCTGAGGGAGGAGTGCCGGCTTTTGGAGACGCGGTTTGGCCTATTACCTTCAGAAGAACTCGAGCGTCCGCCTTGGTTCCAGCGTGGTGCTTGTATTCATGCGGGGATCTGGCCCGTGTCGTGGACAACACCGCTTCGGTTTAATGATGTCCCCAATGAGTCGTCCCAGGTCGGCTCGGAGAGGATGATTCTCAGCCTTCGGTCATTCTACGACGAGCCACAGCTTCCACATCTTCACGGTGCTAAACATCTTGACAGGCGTTCCGTCGACCTTGCAACCATTTAAGGGGACATTATCGGCTATGGCTTCGAGCGTATCAAACGCTATACAACACACAAGGCGATAGCCAAGGGAACATGCTCAATTCTCGTGGACAAACTCAGGAAACACATATGCCTGAATCCCGCCTACTTCGAAACCTCTGGAACCAGCGGACTCATCAATCGACATTTTTATTGTGCCATTGGACCTTGTCTGGTTGCATTGTGTCGTCCGAGTAGAAGACGTCCCCAGTTTTCCAGGCTTCCCGTGCGTAAGTCAGCATGAGCAGATCCTCCGAATCATGTGAGAAGTCGTGGGTGGCCAAATGGAAGAACTTACGTCCAGAACCGTACGTGTTGGAAGAGTCCGAAGCGTCATTCATATCGGCCGTGATCTCCTTTTGCTCCTCTCTTGCGACAGAGACGTATGCATGTCAGTAAGTGAAGATTGTTACACTGAACATGCGTTGAGGCTTATGATAGTACTCACTTGGTGTATGTTGTGGTGGTGTCCACACGTTGGGTTGAGTGCGACGACGTCTCATGATACGTGCTCGAGCTTTGTTCTTTTTTACCCATTGTAGAAACTTTTTCGAACTTGCGATTTGGTGTGGGATCAAGCTTGAGTAGAACTGGGCGAAGAGTGGAATTTGGAGATAGCGAGGGTGAAAGACTATCGGTGGCATTTATACCCAGCTTGGGCAAGGAGTTGGAACCTAGAGTGGTTGCCTGCGAGCAACAGTTATCTGGCGGGATGCAGAATAACAGGGCTTCCCCAACGCACCGTCGCCCTGTTTTCAACAAGTGGGCGAATCGGATCTTGACGGCAAGTTGCGTACGCCTCTCGCCCTGTTTTACAAGTGGGCGAATCGGAGACACTACCATGTCCATTAACATGCAGTCAGCATCGCCCGAGAGAGACTGCAGCTCGCGACTTTGCGAGGCATTCCGCGCAGCAAGGCAGAACCACTTGGGTTCTCAGTATTCACGGCTGCACACAACTCCTGCATGCGATTCTGCAAGGGTTTGTAGGAGTCTACAACCCAAGGATAACAACATACAATTTCTTCTTGTTCCGGGTTTCTCATGATCTCTTGCGGCACTTCTTCCAAATCACAACTGTCCAAGGCAAAATGGATGGGATCTCGACCGCTGCGTCTCTTGCAGCCTTGCTTCAAGTTGCGGCCCAGTCTTGCAAGTTTATCCTCGGGAGCTATGAGGCGATCGCTGGTGCCCCCGGCGAGATCCGTACGCATTGTATCACTATGAAAGCACTGATCTCTACTTTAGATCGACTTGCCACATCCTGGACGGGACTCCCGGCGGGCATCACAGCGGACGCGGAGCTGAGAAGCACCCTCGGTACCTTCATCGATGAGGTACGAGAGGCGGAAAAAGCGGCAGCCGAAGTCGGTCGTCTCCTTGCAAAAGGCGGCGTCCGGGGTTGGCTTGCCAGGGTGAATCATGCGATGCAGGACCGACGACTTGTCCGATTCCGCGAGCGCGTGACCTACTTTTATGCTGTCTTTCTGAACGAGACGCAGGTGCTTGAAATGTGCGCTCGGAACTTACTGTTTTCTATGTTATACACAGGACGTCGAGTTATCGTCAGAAGTCATTCTGGACGCTGACACGCTGCAGGGCGATTCTAAAGGTTTTAGTTTCTCGAAGCGAGGTGGTTGTTGCTCAGTCCAGACGAGGACATAACAATACAATTACAAACGGCGCCCAGCCTGTCGGCGTTACAATCCCGCCTGCAGTGCCCTTGAGTCACGACTTGGTTGACCATGCCGGCCAACCTCCAGCGAGTTCACCATCACCGGCCTGCGGCTCTGCAGGGCTCTCTGTTGCAGAGGTCGGAATGCAGCCGAAGGCTTCCAAAGCATGGATTATCGGTCCTTCTCTCCTGCGCTTACGGCATGGACATGCGGTCTTCCGGCAGAGCACATCACGAACTTATGCAATATACACTGTCCTCTTATCATCGTGGGCCTACCAAGTGTCCCTGACTATGTTCTCTTGGAAAGTCACTCTGACGATTCTCGGATGCACGCGTTTGCCTGGCCTTGGCGGGATGTGGATGGATCCTAAAATACGTGTGACAACCGTCGTGCCAGACGATTGGCCCATATTCGGAGCCATCAAAGAAGGCGATTGTGATACTGTCCGAGAACTCCTTGTGTCGAGACAAGTCTGCCTCACGGATACGACGCGTCAGGGAGAAAGCCTCCTCCATGTATGCCTTTGCAATGATAAGCAGTCTGGGGCACAACATACCTAGGTAGCTAACCTCACTCAGGTTGCCACTCGGCACCAAAAGACAGGCATAGCGCAGCTACTTCTCCACCTCGGCGCTGATGTCAATGCAACTGATGACCTTGGCGTGTAAGTCCTGCCCTTTTCCCTTTTTCGAGAACCCCGGGACCGGGCCTGAGGCTTAAGTTAGAACCGACAGCTGATACCACGTGACTCTCGAAATGATAGAACCCCTTTGCATCTCTCCATCCGCTTGTCCAACGACCTCGCTCTATCCAAAGCCCTCCTCGCATCCGGCGCTGATCTCGCCCGCCGCGACCTCTCACAGCGCACACCACTACATCACTACTTTTCCTCGCACACACGCGCCGTCCTCTACGATGCGGCTCTGCACAGCCAGGACAGCGACCTAGACGCCTTGGCAGCACCCGACGACCAGGGCATGAGCCTCATCCACTACCTCGCATGGACGCGCTCCTCCACTGCGAAGGACCTCCTCTTCCTCGCGCAGCGCCAACAGCTCCCCGCCGAGTCCTGGACCCTCCCTGACAGCGCGGGCCGCTCGCTGCTACACCTCGCCGCCGAGCGCGGCAACATCCCGCTAATGCGTCACTTGCTCAGAATGAAGTGGTCAGGTTCTGAGAGTGTAGGTACCTTCCGTGGCCGTGACCGGACGGGCTGCACGGCGCTTCACTGTGCAACGAGGAGCGGGCGGGCGGCCGCGGCGCTGAGGGTGCTGATCGAGGAAGGGGGGTTTGACCTACATGAGAGTGACAAAGGAGGCAGCACCGCGCTACACCACGCTGCGGCGAACGGCAGGCTGGGTGCGGCGGTCGTTCTGCTGGAGCTCGGGGCGGTAGCGAATCTGACGATGAAGAATGTACGAGGAAAGACGCCGCTGAACTTGACCAGGACCCGAGAGATGAGGGACTTGTTGGAAGGGAGAGCGCAAGGTCATAAGGGAGCGTGTGATCAAATCGTGGAAGCCAAGATATACGGCCAGACCGGCGCGGAGCGGTCAGTCCAGGGGCCCTTGAAAATCATGAAGAAAGGCTGGGCGCAGTCGATTTCGTCCAGTCGCATACTACTACTGTATACTGTGGGAGTTCTTCTGTTTCTCCTGCAGATTGGACGACTATAGGAATTTTCTGGCTAGGGGATCTTAGTCTTTCTTTAATATTGCGGCGATTGGGTTAGGATTAGAGCCTTTTTTCATGTATTTACACTCAAAGTGGGATAAGAAACGGATCGTTTGTGACGGTCCGTTTTATTTTGTTTCTTGCTTTATTTTAAAGACAGATCGTTTTTGATTTTGGGAAAGATGAACTCGTCTTTCTGGTGAATTACATACTTATCTACAGTATCGCCATGAGTTGTTTAGGTTCCTAATCTCTTCTCTCCCATTGCTTGGAGGAACGGCGCCCTCCGGACGGTCTGGTGCCAATGTCACTATCGTGTACCTCTTGAAAGATGGTCAAGGGGGAGGGCAAACAGTGCTTACTGATCCCGGGAAACCTCGTGGATAACGAGACTTGGTCAAGGCCGTCGACCAACACGTGGAAAATCATGGTAAAGTTCGCTCGAAGTAGGTCATGTGCAACAATATGGTGACCTCAATGGTTGCTTTCTGCGGCACTGTAAGCATGGTGGACTACGCAGTTGTAAGGAAGCCATCGTCTCTACTCGATAGGCAGCCCGCGTCTCAGTGCGGCTCAGAGGATGATGGGATTCGGTGGTGGCATCTCAGTGTGGCACCGCATGTCCGGTCAACGGATCTGTGCCCCGCGTCCGTAGTTCTGTACTTTGGCCCCACAGATCTCGTTAACCCATGCCTATATTTTTAGTGTAATCTAGCGCTTGGGTTCCGGGAACCGCGCCCGCAGAATTCCAGTCTTAGTACCCGTGTCGATGTTGGGCCTGTCACAGCAGACGGCGCGGCTCCAAGCAAGGCTGATGGGGAGCCTGGGATCCAGGACTCAGGTGACCAGCAGCCGGAGAACAGAGCGTAAGAATGCAAGAGGGAGAAAGGTACTTAGGCCAGCTGCTCTGTTCTATTTCTTAGATCTGAGGTATTTCCATTAGATCAATTTTTTCGAATTGTATTACTATAACCACACAGCTTTATATCACTTATCCCGGACCAGAGTAGAGTTTTACCTTACCCAGACCGGTCAGTCCTATCAGCCAATAAAAGCTCCAGACTTCAATCAACTCAAACAAATCCAGAGGCAGCTCACAAAGCTGGACCTGCCAGAAGCCCCACCGGCGCTTATATCTGACGAACTGCAGTGGATTTAAAACCGCGGAAACACACGGCGTTCTCTTCCGCCAAACCGCGACGATAACACTCAAGTAAACATTGTTAACGGTACACGACGATAGTGCACATTCTGCGAAACGTTGCTAGGGAAGCTAAACCAAAAAGCCCCTGGTTAAAACCTGAAGTTAGGGAACAGGAGTCTTACCGAAGCATTTGCCCGGTTTTTGAGACGAAAGGAGAAATCTAAAAGCACCACCGCGAGAGGGTAGAGGCAGCGGCGACGAAAGGATTGTCCGCACTGTCGGCCCTAGCATCCTCCACATGGGCCATGGGCTTGGTCAACCTCCGGCACGTGTACCGTGCGATGATCGTGCCTCAGATGCTCTTATGGATGCTCAGCATGGTATACGGCTGGCAACGGCACCAGAAGCAGAGGTAGTTCGATGACCAACGCCATCCGAAAGATCCAACGACGCGCCGCCCAGATCGTAACCGGCGCATTTCGGACCACGGCTGGCGCCGCGGTAGGCGTCCAGGCCAACCTGCTCCCAGTGCAACAACAGCTCGAGCAGACGGCGCTGGAAGCCACCATGCGCACCCGAACCAGCCCGCTGTACAACGACATGGCGTCGACAGCGCGCCATAGGGGCAGGCAACGAGCGAGCCGCTTACGGATTGGTAATACACTCCCCCTGGCGCCGAAGTCTCCGAGCCAGACAGTCGCCAAACCCGAGTGGGGGTGGACTCTACGGGTGACGCCCGGGCCCTGGTCGCTATGAAACTTGTCGACGTCGTCGAGCATGTGAGGAAGCCTTCTAGTCACGAGATCTCCATCTTGGAGATGGCAGTACTGCCCTCGGAGCTTGAGATGTAAAAAGGAGCCCCAAGACGTTGCCGAAAGTCGGCAAGTGTGGACACCAGGGCCATTGGGGTTTTGTGCAACTAAAGACTCTGCCGACTGACGCTCCCCAGCCGGAGCCTAAAACCTACGAAAGAGATTCCCACTTTTGTAGGCGCTAGAGAAGATACCTAGGATCTTCTCACAAGCCGCTAACTAGCTATTGTATAGAGGCCTCAGTATCTTCCTGTGATCTATGCAAAATAGCCGTGGCCATCGGGAGCGGTACGACGGCACGCGTCGTTGGTTTCACCGTCCCCAAACCCTGGTGAGGCTAAAGCGTGCAGCGACCTTATCGCCGTCCTGGTACATGTATTTTGAAGTACTCTTCCCAACTCGTTATCTGCTAGGTCTTCTCTTTTCATACCGCACCTCTGGCAGCGTCCGCGTCGTTCACGGGGCTCACGGGCGGGGCTGACGGGCGGGGCTGACGGGCGGGGCGGCCTTCAAGTGTACTCAATCCGGAGGAGCATCTGCTCGGCCGATCGCTGCTCCAAGGACGAAGTGTACTCCGCGTCCCTAATCTGGAGGCATAAATGTCAGACAACTGTTTTGCGACCAATCTTTCGCGGACAAGGCGTCGGAACCGAGATGCCTACAGTATAGCGATGCGCGCTTGAGCCGCTAGTAGAGACAACCACTCCTTTTCGGTATTCGCCTGCAGAAGATGCACTCTCAGCCCGGTGCCCCTGAGTTTTGGCCTCGCTGAGTTCGTAATGCGGTAACTTGCCTCGCGCCTGATACCATACAAGATTGCTCGTCTTATACTCCCATTTTGGCTCTGCGGGAACGTATACGCTCTCTTCCAAGTACTCGTTGGACGGGGGCAATGGGGGCTCTCCAGATTCCGCCATACTCAGGTGCTGTGGTGCGAAGTTGGGCAAAAAAGGTCAAGTTGAGATGCGAACAGGGCTGGTTGTGAACGCTGCAACGGGGGATTCGCTTGGAATCGGTGGTCAGGCTGACCTGTGGGTCCGCTAGTCAACGCCAGCAAACCTTGTGGAAAACGTTGTGCCGCGCCACGGAGCCAAACAAGGGAGAATTGTGTTTTGCGCAACGAGGAGAGGAGGAGAGGGAGAATTGGATCTGATCAGGGACCAGAGATTGTATAAGAACCCCGAGCAAGATGGAAGGACCTGCGCCTGCCTCTTCTTCTCTTCATCGAGACCTTCTCACTGTAGGGTATTTACCACCTAGGCAGTCCGCTGAATACAACCACCGCATTTTGGCTTGGACCCCTCACAATCGGGCGTAGATAGCTGTTCCCTTATCACCCTCCAGCAGTCTCCCAGTGCCGTCCTTAACAATCCCTTCTTGGCGAACAATACCTACTGCTTTACCTCTATATAACGTATTATTGTCAGAGGGTAAGGACTTTAAGATTTCCCTTTTGACTCGGGCTTCTTTACGTATAGCTTAGAAACTCTATCAGAAAGCAGATATTCCGATATCCAGCTTCATATATTCCAGCCCCGTCGCTTTAATAGTAACAATCACCTCCGCCGTCAATATAACGAAGATATATATAAACGAGAGACTCTCTAACAGTATAAAAGGTTTGGTAAGTATCCAGAGAATGACATTATTATACTGTTAAGTTACAAGCCATATAAGTTCTGTAGTACTTGCATCAGTTCTTAAAATATAATCTGACAATATCCTGTAAGGGTTCCGTATGAAGAAAATGGATTTCCTCACCAATTACTAGCACGCTATCGATATATTTACAAATAAAAAGATTGGGGACTGGATCATGCACTAGCCCAGGCTGCATTCTCACCAGATGAAGCGTGGCGGCCTTGGTACAGTATTTCGGCATCTAATATAATTGAAATGCATATGAAAATGGTCATGTCAAGTGCAGTGGATACTGACAATCTTTTTTTTTTTTTTTGGTAAAAAACCAAAAGGCTCCCATTTTTCCAATTGTCTTATTGTTGATTCAATTCGCTAGTACTTAGGTATCGCTATCCCTTGCCCATACTCAAACCTCGAGAGCACACGCCGCTCCGCTCCAGGTCAATATCAGAATGCAGTGTCTTGCAGCAGATCATAACTCTTTCTTAAACAGCTAGTAGCAACTCAGTGCTCATACCATGATTCCCACCTACCGCCTGGCATCTCATCTTGACTTAAACCCAGCATGTTCTCGCACATGTTCCTGATAACCTCCACGTCCGGCTCTTCGATGGATGGTGGAGGTGGTGGTGGTGTTGGCGGTCTTCTCTTCCGTTCCTCCTCTCTGAGTTGGTCCCGCGTCCTCCAATCATTGCCGTGCTCGTCGATCCCATTCAAAGTATCAGGAGACCGTAGTGGGCTACAGAACCGCTCCATGGCCGAAAGCCCCGCCAGAAGCGACTCGCGAACGTTCAGGTCCCACTGCGTCAAAAGCTTGTCCCATTCCTGGCGCGGCAGAGACGGCACCGTCGCGGTGGACGGAGCTGGGTTGGTGAGCTGGATGAAACCGCAGCCGGCCTTTCGAGCAATCTCGAAATGCAGCTGGGCGGAAAGCCATGTTTGAATGTTTGCGTGCAGACCTGGGACTCTCTTCCCCTGCAATCGCTCTATCCGTTGCTCAAGAAAGTCCGGGACGTATGGCCAAGGGAAAAACTCGAGTGTGCGGATCCTGGAGAGAGTCGTTCGGCTCAACATGATGGGCCCCATACTGCCCTCCAGGGTACACTCAGAATCATGCCATGGCGCTTTGAGTATGACTGTGTGGACTCTGGCGCCGGCCAGTAGTAACAACCGCAGTGCGTCCATTGCCCGTCGTGAGCCTGCAACTTCGGCCCTCAGGTTTACGCCAGGAGGTGAGGAAGTGAGAACTTCATCTTTCTTCCGGAAATCCCAAGAGACGGTCATTATCTCAACCGTCTGGAGGTAAGTTTGGGTGATGCGCATAAGTTGACTCTCCGCACATGATGACGGGGATAGATGGACCTCAACGTGGTGGTACAATAGAGGGATCACCTCTTGTTCCATCTTTCTGCAGGCCAGTAATATGCCCATGCAGTTGGGATTGACAACGAGCCAATCATGATTGTATTCGCCTGCGAAGAACAGCCGTGAACACGTGGGATCCTCGCTCATCACCCATGGTGTATCATCCACAGACAAGGCAAAGCCATAGATTCTTTTTCGTGTCTCCAGGGGAAGTTTCTGGAAAATTGGAGAATCTGTTTGAGGCCATGCAACGCTAAGTGCAGGATTATCTTGAGCCGTGGCGCTGGTAGCCATGGTACTGTTGATTCGTAGTGAGTGTTGATTATAATCCTGGTACTAATTATGGGCCAGTGCAAATGGCTGATACGGATGTCAGGAGCACAATACTGATAACATGTGAGGAGGGGCCGGCGTTGCACATGTGCGGGACCTCGTATTGTTTGTGCCATGGCTCATGATAAATACCAGAAACAATGTCGGAAATTCCAGTGAAGAAGGAAGGTACAGCCAGGAAAGGACTCTATGGGGCTTTCACTCGGCAGGGCATGTTGATAAGCGTGCCTGCTGGTCGTGAAAATGCCACTGTATTGAAATGAGTAAACGATCGTCCTCAGCAATCAGAGGTCAGACTGGCCTTTCAGGTACGGCTTGCCATGTGACAGACATCGATATAATCTCTATGCTTCTGTTTGAAACGGCACCATCGGCGGCTGCTAATCAATCTCCATCATCGGTTCTTATGATGGGGGCTAGTTTAGAAGTGCAATGAGGACTCATTTGATAGAAGGTTCCAGCACGATGACCGCTGTGGTTCAGATCGTGCTGATTTTCGCTCGACTCTAGTCCTGCATGGTAAAGGCAGCGAGTAATTTAAGGCTTCAAAAACTTTGTCAACTCGCCGGCTGAGTCATCACCCCAGTCTTCCTTTGTATGGATGAAGAACAACATTTCGATGTTGTTCCAACAGTGATAGCTGGCTTTCGAATTTACATTGTTCAATGTTCGGTACGCGGCCAATCCTTCAAGGTATAGCAGCGACACTATGTCTGATTTCGAGATCTAGTACAAAGACAAAATCACGTAAAAGCACCAGGACAAATCAGAAGTAAGGCCATGATCTGAAGCGTTTGAGTGTGGGTTTGTATACGTATCGCGAAAATGGGAAAGAAGGAGCCTAAGAGGGGGGTTTAGGGAGGAGCCGCCGGGGAAGAAGGAGCAAAGGAGATCCAGTACGGCTGATGTAGTACTTTGAAGCAGAGAAACGACTACCATGCTCACGAAATTATCTATTGGCAGGCAAGTCAGAAGTTGATGATCACGAACAGAAACTTGGCCAGCGTCTGCGTCGCGTTATACAGTGATATCCGTACTGGGTTAAGCTTTGACGTTGTGGAGCCATTCAGCTGACCATTTTGGGGAAATCGTGAACGTTACCTCGCAGCTTCTCCACCCAATTTTGACATCATGGTAAGCGGTGCAGGCTCAAGCTGGTCAACAATTCCAAGATGAGGGGTCGTACATCGCAAAAGAAGGTCGGAGACGGGCGAGGTATCCGACACTCTGCCCCAAGGCTTAATTGAGGGTATTTCCTATCTCCCCAGATATTCTCGATGCTTAAGCCTGGCCGGGCAGGTGACATTTGAAGCTCATCCTCGACTTATTACCTTTCATTATTACTGCAACGCTCGTCAAGCTCATCATAACGACACGCCTTGTACCTCAAGCAGCTTCTTAATCTGGCCCAACCGCCGATGAGACCATGTTCATCATGTCAAGCCTCCAGATGTCCTTGTTGGGCCTTTTACAACTCTCATGCATATACAAGGTTGCAGCAAGTAACATTGTCGATCTGTCGCATCAGAAATGGACGCTGTCCAACACACCCTACAACATCTCCCTTCCCGGAAAAGTCCCCTCCCATGTGCACTTGGACCTGTATGCAGGGCAAGTGATTGGAGACCCATACTATGGCCTCAATGACTTTAACCTCCGTTGGGTGGCATGGGCCGACTGGAACTATACCACCAACCTCACAGGCCTTGTGCGCGACAGCAGCACGAACCTCACGACGTACCTCCTCTTCAACGGCCTCGACACCATTGCGAGCGTCTGGCTCTGTGGCCAATTCATTGCCAGCACAGACAACCAATTCAGACAATACTTCTTCGACATCTCCACGGCCCTCGCCTCGTGCTCTACAGACAGCAGTCCTGAGTTGCTAGTCCAATTCTTCAGTGCGCCTGGCACAGCTTATTACCTCGCCGCACAGCCTGGTGCCGAGACTTGGCCGTGGCTCGTGGAGGGCCGGTTCGAGTTTCTGCACAGGCCTTTCATTCGCAAGGAGCAGTCAGACTTCGGATGGGACTGGGGACCTGCCTTCGCACCCTCTGGCATCTGGCAGAAAGCCTGGGCTTTGCAGCTGCAACCCGACGAGCTGGCTGTGAGAAATTCTATATACGACGTTTACCGCGTGGGCCAGCTTCCAAACTTGCCTCCTGTCCAGGCCGCCAACTGGATACTCAATGCAAGCGTGGATGTTTTGAACACAGTCCCAGATGGTGCAACGATGAGGTATGCGGTCGTTGATCCGAGCACAAATCAGACTATCAATGCTGGAGATCTGGTCAATGTTCAAAATGCCGGAGATGTCATCACTGGTACGGCAGTCCTTGGTGGACAAGACTACAAGCTGTGGTGGCCATCTGGACTGGGCGAGCAAAACTTGTACAACATCACCGTGGACATTGTCTCAGCATCGGGCACAGTACTGGCTTCAGTGAACAAGCGGACCGGGTTTAGGACAATTGTGCTGAACGAGGGCGTGATTACCGACGAACAACTTGCTCAGGGCATCGCGCCTGGTAACAATTGTGGGTGTTGCCTTCTCTACTTTTTTACTCTTTCTTCCTTCTAGTTCTTGAATTTCCAGATTTTCTGGTTCGAGTTCTCAAAAAATTCTGACAATAATTAGGGCATTTCGAGATCAATGGCCACGAGTTCTACGCCAAAGGCTCTAATTTCATCCCGCCAGATGCCTTTTGGCCACGCGTTACACTAGAGAGAATTGAACAGCTGTTTTCTTCAGTTATCGCCGGAAACCAGAACATGCTTCGAGTCTGGGCTAGCGGGGCATACTCGCCCGACTTCATGTACGATCTTGCAGATGAGATGGGCATTTTGCTGTGGAGCGAGTTCGAGTATGGAGACGCTCTGTATCCAGTCAATCCAGACTTTTTGGAGAATTCCAGACAGGAGGCCAATTATCAAGTTCGACGCATCAATCATCACCCTTCCCTGGCGCTCTGGGCTGGGGGAAACGAGCTGGAAAATTTGGAGCTGTTTCTCGTCGAAGATGAGGCACCAGGCGAGTACGACCGGTACCTCCACGAGTACGAGACCCTCTTCATCAACACGTTACTCCCAGCTGTGTACGGGAATTCCCATAGCATCACCTATATCCCGTCAAGTACGACCAACGGCTACCTCACTCTGAACTTCAGCAACCCGATACCAATCGTGCAGCGCTATAATAATGCCACCGCAGGTAGTATTTACGGTGACACCGACCACTACAACTACAATGCCTCCCAAGCCTTCGACGTCACCACCTACCCTCAAGGCCGCTTCGCCAACGAGTTCGGGTTCCACAGCATGCCGAGCCTTGACACCTGGCGTCCTGTATTACCCGAAGACCAGCTCTTCTTCAACTCGTCCACCATCCTGTTGCGCAATCATCACTATCCGGCAGGCGGCCTCTACACCGACAATTACGCCAATTCGACCAAAGGCATGGGTGAGATGACCATCGCGGCGCAGATGTATTATCCGACTCCCGATAAGACAGATCCAATTGCCAACTTCAGCAGCTGGATACACACGACGCAGATATTTCAGGCAGATTTCTATAAAGCTCAGATCGAATTCTACAGGGCTGGCTCAGGACGGCCCGAGAGACAGCTGGGCAGCCTGTACTGGCAACTCGAAGATATCTGGCAAGCGCCGACGTGGGCGGGCATCGAGTACGACGGGAGGTGGAAGGTTCTGCATTATGTGGCGAAAGACATCTTTCAGGAGGTAGTCGTTGCGCCGGTGTGGAACGTGAGCTCTGGCTTGCTCTACGTGTATGCTGTGAGCGATCTTTGGACGGGAGTCAGCGGGACCATCAGCATGGCTTGGCTGGACTGGTCAGGAAACGAGCTTGCGCTGTCGACGGATTCTGGGACCTCCGACTCCAGGGCAACAGACTTCACGATTGGGCCGCTGAACAGCACTCTACTTGCAACTATCGACATCAACCAAGTCTTTGCAAACAGTTCTGTCAACGCCACCAACGCGGTATTCGTGGCTAATTTAACGGCTACTGGCACGCCGATCAACACCAACGCAACAAAGACATTTACACACGGGAACTACTGGACACCCACTCCCCTCTCCAGCGCGTCTTTCAAAGATCCTGGATTGAGCGTACACTATGACGAGGTGCAGAAACAGTTCACCATCACTGCCCAAGCGGGCAACAGCATTTGGACCTGGCTCGCTCTGAACCCCGATGACTCACCAGAAACTATTGTTGCATTTGATGCAAATGGCTTCTTCTTGCGTAAGGGCGAGTCGAAATCAGTGGGTTATACAATTATTGGCAAGAGGGAATCTTCCGGGTGGCAGAGCCGGGTGACAGTGGAGAGTATCTGGAACAATACTCTCCCGTCCTAAATGCGCCCCATTACAGCGTCAAATGTGAGCGTACATATTTGGGGACATGCCTTGATTTTTTCTCTCTCTCCTTCTTGGCTATAACGAGACACGATATGCCGAGCTGATATTGTTCGTGAGATGAATACGCTGCAATGTTGGAATCACATTGTGCCTATGCCCCACACCCTGCTCCCTTGCTAATTACTTTCTGTTGGCAATACATGTTCTCCAACGGTTGGACGCTCCCACCTCACGTCTTGCCTTTTACATATGATGCGGCCTGTGTTGTACGCGGGTTTCACTGGCCAGAACCTTATTATCATAAAATCTATCGTCTAGTTCCCTCGTTCATGCACTCAGTACTTCTTAACAACCGTTGGCCCAAGCATGCAGGTACCATTCGTTCGCATTATAGAATGATTCGCATACGTAGTGCTAATTACTTGTGTAGCATGCACAATTATAGTTCGCCGGCAAGCCCCACATGCCGGGCAATGTGGAGCTTCCTGTATCTTCCTCCGTCTCTTCTGCCTGTCTTTCGCAGAACTGTTACCACTAAATAAATGCTTTCTCGGGCTTTCGGACTTGCTGGTTGGACCACGAGTCCACGTCCTGTTTTCTCTCTCAAGAGGTTGGCGGGAATGGCAGTTGAAAAAGCACAAGCAAAGCCCTACTCTCAAGCCAGCAGAACGAGCATGCGCATTACAGCCAACGTGATCAGAGAAGACAAAGGTCAGAACAAAGGAAGAGAAGGGGAGGGAGGAGGAGGACAATACACCACCACCATGTGCTATGGTAGGCAAGTATATAGTCTGCAAGGGATTGGGCTTACACGGCTCGACCCACCGAACGTTGGTTCTAATCATCCAAAAAAGGGCAAATTACGAGATCCGATGATGATTATGGTATGGGACAAGGGTCCCCGGGAATCGGTATCAGACGAACTTGTGGGTCAACATGCATGGATCGAAGTTTGCTTCCATGACATGCCTGGTCAGGATAGGACACAGATACCTGGAACGGAAATCCGTGGGACTTGTTTTTTCGGGAGAGTTCAGATTTACGAGATGTTCAGATTCAAGAGAACTGTGATCTCGCTTGCCAGCATCATATTGAGACGAGTCAGGTCTTCTTCCTAGGTCGACAATGGTCAAAATTGATATTGGATTTGTCGACGTTGAGATGAGCACACTTCACTTCTTCCAAGTAAATATGCTCGAGGCATTCTTCAACAACCGCTAGAGTCTTGACTGCCGACCCTAGTACGGGTATCATCTTTTAGCACGTAGTGATAGTACTATTAACGCACAAAGCACAACGTCCTCAAAGCTTGGGCATGTCTCCGTTCCGACCAGTCGGCTCCGATCAGATGTGGCGGCCCCTTTGCATGTGTGGAGAGGGAACTTCGAAGGGTGTGGAGAGCCCACCCGAACGTCTTCCCCCTCGCAGACCTGGGGCCCTCCACTGATAAGCAAGCATCTTGTGCCGGCTCCCTGCAGGAAGGCGAGCTTGGCGTCGAATGTACTGTGGTACTACGTAGTATTCTCGGTCGAGCTGAGGAACAAATGTTCTAGAGACAAGAATGGATTTGGTAACATGTACCGACATAGGCCCTAGCGATCCTAGAAATGCGGTGATCTTACGACGCTAGCTCTGGGGGCAAGGAGGAGATGATCTCCGAGGTATATTTGAGGTTTAAGTACTTCCTGCTTCTTGTTCTCACACCTTCTCATCAACTCATCTAACAGCCTTTCTCCCTCCTCCCCTCTCCCCCTCACCCTCATACACCTGCCTAGGCATCCTCTGGTCTAGCAGCCTCCTCCTCCTCCTCTTCCTCCCTCTCCTTCTCCTCCGCCCAACTCCGCCATGGCCATCCTTCATGCTACCGCAGGAGCCCAGCTTCTGCTGCTGGGCCTGTCCCAGCTCGTCTCTGCCGTGCCGACAGCCTTCTTCGATGCCAACTCGACCGACATCCCCAAGCTGGGTGCTGTGGCGTCCGAGAGCTCCGTCTGCAGCAAGATCGGCATCGAGCTGCTGGAGCAGGGTGGCAACGCCGTCGACGCCCTCGTGGGCACCACTTTCTGTGTCGGCGTCATTGGCATGTACCACTCCGGCATTGGAGGCGGTGGCTTCATGCTGGTCCGAGGGACCAATGGGTCGTATGAGTTCATAGACTTCCGTGAGACGGCTGCTGCGTCCTATTATCAGGACATGTATGTCAATGACACGGATCTCAGTTTGTATGGAGGGCTGGCTGCGTAAGTCTTTCCCCTTTAACCCTCTCAGCATAACAAGGGGCCACAAATGAAATGCTGATGATCGCGCAGTGGTGTACCTGGCGAGTTGCGTGGACTGGAATACGTCCACGGCAAGTACGGCGTGCTGCCCTGGAAGACCGTCATGGCCCCGGCTGTCAACGTGGCACGCAATGGTTTCGAGGTCACCGCAGACACGGCCAAGTACTTCGCCTCTGTGACCGACGACTTCCTGATCAATGACCCCACGTGGGCCATCGACTTTGCGCCCAACGGAACGCTGCTCCAGCAGGGCCAGATCATGACCCGCAAGCGCTACGCCGACACCCTCGAGACCATCTCCAACGAAGGTGCCGACGCTTTCTACAAGGGCGCCATCGCCGAGGCGACCATCGCCGCCATCCAGGCCGCCAATGGCACCATGACCGTCGAGGACCTGGCCAACTACACCGTCGAGCTTCGTGACCCCATCAGCGTCGACTACAGGGGCTACAAGCTCACCAGCTGCAGCGCCCCCTCCGGCGGCGAGGTTGCCCTGTCGATCCTGAACATCGTCAACGGCTTCGAGGGCTTTGGCGACCCGAGCCAGGTCAACCTGACCACCCACAGGCTAGACGAGGCCATGCGGTGGTCGTACGGGATGCGCACCAACCTGGGAGACCCGTCCTTTGTGGCCAACATGTCCCAGTACCAGGCCGAGATGCTCTCCGAGGCCTCTGCCGCCGAGGTCCGGTCCAAGATCTCAGACTACACGACCTATAACATCAGCTACTACGACCCGAGCAACCTCGAGGTGCTCAACGACCACGGCACCAGCCACGTCGTCGCCGCCGACCACAGCGGCCTGTCCGTGTCCATCACTACCACCATCAACACCATCTTCGGCTCGCAGGTCATGGTTCCCGAGACGGGCGTGATCCTCAACAACGAGATGAACGACTTTTCCATCCCGGGCGAGACCAACGCCTTCGGCTACGCCCCCAGCGCCGCCAACTACATCGTCCCCGGCAAGCGGCCCCTGTCTTCCATCTCCCCCACCATCGTCGAGTACCCAGGAGGTGGCCTCTTCTTCATCTCCGGCTCCGCTGGCGGCTCGCGCATCATCACCGCCACTGCCCAGGTCATCCACCACGCCATCGACCAGAACATGACCTCGCACGAGGCCCTGCTCGAGCCCAGGATGCATGACCAGCTGAGCCCCAACTACGTCTCGTTCGAGTATGCCTACGATAACCAGACCACCGCGTACATGGCCAGCCTGGGCCATGTCGTCGAGTGGGTGGCGCCGGGCCAGTCGACGTCGCAGGCTCTGAGGCTTCTGCCGAATGGTACGTTTGAGGCTTCTGGTGAGCCGAGACAACTGGCTTCGGGTGGATACGCCATTTGAGCGATAGGGATGAAAAGGTTGGTATATATGTAGATATGATCACTATGAAAAAGAAAATTCAACTCTTATGAGGCTCTTGAAAACTTGAAGAATTCAAATGAACCAAGACTGCGTTGAGATACAATTTGACAGTCAATCACGACTTCCATCGTCACCACTTACCCGTCCTTGCACCTCGCTCAAAGCAGAGACCTCAATTTCTAGAACTCGCGTCAGTGAAATGTACCTTCACAATGGTATGTAGGAGCACTTAATTACATGTAGAGCTCCAAGTTTGTCATCAGGCCCTTCGCCATCATGCGGAGCCAGCAGAACACCTGCTAATTGCTTCTTCGTGGCTTGAAGTTCCATGATTTGCTTTTTGAGGAAAACACAGGCCCATCGTCAATGTGAGCCCAAGAGTCAGCAGTATCTGAGGCAATTACTTACCTTTTCGAAAGAGTCCCTAACGTAGAAACGGACGGTGGTCACTTCTCGGGTTTGACCGAGGCGGTGGACTCTTGCGAGAGCCTGCTCTTCAAGATTTGGGTTCCTGGAAGTAATATTGGTCAACGCTCAGTTAATCAAAAAGCAATAAGAGGGAAGTCAGTGGTTAAGATTGGGATGATTTGTAATACCAATGAGGCTCTATGAGATAAGCACGTGAAGCGGCAGTAAGAGTCAAACTTTGCATCAAAATTCATTAGCCATGAAGCCACAGAATAGGCCTAATTCTAAGAGGGACCATGGGACCTGCGACTTACCCAACAGCACCACATGAAAGTGTTAGCAGCATGACACGAATATCCGGATCCGTCTTGAACCGATGAACGACGCCTTGTCTCTCCCTCTGGGGCACTTTGCCATCGAAGCGAATATTGCCGACAGAACATTGTCTCAGCCCGGCCTCCACCAGGTCAAGAGTCAATCTCCAAGCTGAGAACACAACACTGCTAAATTTTAGTGTGCTTGTCGCACAGGTTCGGGTTGCGTGGGCACGTTACCACTTAGTCTCCTCCAGGAGACACTTGATGTCCGTCACCAGTGCTTGGATTTTAGACGGTAAGTCGAGCCCCGTTCGGGGACGTAATGTCTGTAAAGACGCAACTTCTTCAACGGCTTGGCCAATGAGAGTTACTGTCGCTCCAGGGCATGGTGGGCTGTGGCTGCACGCAACCTCAGCACGGGACTTCTGAATCTTGCCAATGCACTCGCCACAGCAAAATTGCATGCAGCGGAAGAATTTTCCTTCTCCTTTGCCATCAGTAAAGTCCAGTAGGCTCTCTGTAACCTCCAGACTGGACGAGCAATGTAGACAGCAGACCGGCTCCATTTCGCGTTGTGCGTTGAACGTTTGTTGTGCTACGGCTTCCCAGCTGTCATTAAGACGCTTGCTGAGATCGTTTCTGATATGGTAGTGCAGTCCCAGGTTGCAGAACAGCCTTAGAGACTCGATTTGCTGGAGAACATTGACGTAGGCAACACCCTTGGAGGGATCTGACCCTGATTGCAGTGCTTCGTCGATATTCATAATTGCTTGCCCTCGAATTGCTTCGTATGCCTCTCTCTCCTGTCTACTGAACTCGACTGGATATTGCAGGTCTCGGCGGCATGGGAGCGATATCGTGGTCTTCGGCCGTCGAAGCACCAAGGCCGCTGATAGGTATTTTAATCGCTGGATGGCCTTGTCGTCGTCGCCAGACTTCCATGAGTTGGAAATGTCTGTTTTGAATTGTTTGAGGTCGTGGTAAGGGTATGCTCGTATGAATTTCAATAGGCTCGCCAGGTCATCGAGACGGTTCTGTTTGGATTTTAGAAGTCGGAAACCCTGCGGAGAGAATGTCAATATTGTGGGAGGCCTCGTACTTACCTGAATTGGAGTCCCGGTAACAGCCCAACGCGAGGTTGCCGCAAGATCGCAGACAGCGCGAGATATTTGCGAATGGTCGTTGCGGATGAAGTGTGCTGCAAGCCATGGTGAGCTGAGGTCCTGTTCCAAGGTTCCTTGTGTAACCAGATCGCACGTGAGGTCTCACCTTCATCCAGAATGATTCTTCTCCAGTGTCCCGAAAACAACACCGAATCACTCTTACTTTTCTGGCTCTTCCATTCTGCAGATACTGTATGGTACGTCATTAAGACAACATTGACTTCATGTGTGTCTCGGATATTGAGCAATTTGTTCTTCCCATGATGTAGCCTGAACCTGAATGTGCTACCAAACATATGCCTGGAAGATCATTAATTCAAGCTTCACCATGATCAGGGTTGGTGTTCAGCTCTCACTCTGATATTTGTTCTTGCCAAGTACCAAGGACTGATTTCCCCGTCAGCGGAATACTTAGGTTATTGGACCACACGTGAGACGCCGTGACACTTGAAGCTTCAAGTCGGGGCCATATTAGATTGGGCGAAGACTGTGTACTTACGTGGTGGTGGAATGACGATGAGGGTCGCGGGGATGGGCTCTTTACCATCTGGTCCATTGCAAGGAGACTGATACCAAGGGAGATGTGGAACATCGATGTCGGTTGCCACGAGCGAGATCATGGTGAGTGTTTTGCCCAATCCCATCGGGTCCGCCACTATACCCCCTCTAAATGGCGGCGGCTCCTCGCATTCGACGGCACCAGATATTTTGTTTAGGAACCTTCCTCAAAGTTAGTTTATCTTCTCTTTTTCTTGATGGAGGCTTGAGATGCCTACTGAAATCCTCGTGAAACGTCTCTCACCTCCCAGATATCGCTGTCGTCCTGGAATGCCCAGCCTTTCTCTCGTTTCATCATAAACGTCAGGGCCTGTCTCTGGTGTCTAATAGTAGCTGGGTCAGCTGGAATTTCTTCATAACTTGCCATCCTTCAGGCACTTGCTTTTTAAGGCTTGTCCGCACAGCCGTTGGCTGTGGTACTTCCTCCAAATGAGCATGATTGCTCAGAAGATCAAGGAGATCAGGCTGATTTCCAATTTCTTGAAACTCTAATAGTCTCGAATTCTGTACTGATAGTTCGCGGACCAATGAACAAGAGCCTGGCTGTTCAAAGGATAGCCGATGAGGGTTGCAGTACCGAAGCCCAGAATACTGTTCGCTGACGTTCACGGGATCTTGAAGATAAATATCTACGTACAATCATGTCAGCAACGAGCATATGGATAATCTCCCGTGATGCAATCAGACTTGAAGAGAGTTTGTTGAGTTCTTGTAAGGTAACAACAACGTTGCTACAGACGCATAATGACGAGGATGGTTCAGATATGAACAGACGATAAAAGAAACCTGGAACCCCCTCCACCCCCTCTCCTTCAAGAAAGAGAGAGAGAGAGAGACAGAGAGCAAGGAGAGAGAGGAGGAGAAAGAGGGAGAAAGTATGGAAATGAGTGTATTGACTGCGCTGAAGAGGAAAGGAAAGGAAGAAAAACGAAGGAAAAACAGCTGGATATCTGAGGCTATAGACAGAGGGTGACTGGCGATAGTGGGGCCAGTGACTCACCTGGCCTCGCACAGAAAGAATAAAGGAAGGTAATAGCACATGGAAAGGAAAGAGACCGATAAGAGATGAGAAGTGAAGAAACGGCCAGCGACAATGCACAGGGACAACCTTTTACAGGAGCGAAGGGCAAGAGCGAGGGGAGGGGCAATGACTAAATGGATTGATCAGAGATTACATACCATATTCCTGCAACCAGCTTCCAATGTCCTGTAGAAGATCCAAAGCTCCGAACACAACGATGCTTAGAGAGCAGGGACATTGTGTAAACGCACGGTCTGATTTGGTCAACGTCGGTAGTTCCTCCATGGCGCAAAACACTTGGAGATCCAGTGATTCCTCATCAAGAAGGCCCTGGATCATTTGTTGGTGCTCTGAGGCAATGTGGCCCTGCATGTCACAACTTCGGTCTGCGAAGACGAAATGACTCGATGAATCTATGTTCACATCAACGAATCGGGGGAGATTGTCAGATTGTGGTTGGAAGCATTTTCCAGCAATATTCGGAATCTGTTGTGCTCTGGTTAACTGTCCGTCACACTTTGCTCATAGGATGCTATTTTATACCATTCCAAAACACACTCTGTCCTCTGTCCGTGTGAGACTTGGGGACACGGCGTCGTCCGATAGGGAATATCCTCTTGTCTCCCAATTGTCATCTGACTGTTTAAAAGGTTGCCGAATATCCTCAAAGTCGAGAATGAAAGGGGAAGTATCGTTTCCCTCATCTACGCGGCGGCGTTTTGGCTTTGGGTCGGTGTGGTCACGGTCCATCTTCAGGTGGTGGCCTGAATGGCTTCCGAGGCCCAAGATACTTGAGTGCTGCACACCTTATGATACTTTCCGCATCAATCTGGTTTGCCTGACAATGAAGATGCATACGAACTGTTGAAAAGAAGACCACTTAGATGAGTAGACCCTTTCAAAAAAAAAATAATAATAAAAATAAAATAAAAATCAGCAGGCTTAGCTAACATAGTTACATGTACTGAATCACTAGCCCTGTGGTTGGGGGCGGAGGAGAGGCTTAGACGAGGCTGTGCCACATACCTGCATGCAGGCTACCTCAGTGTACTTTGGTCTGGTGTCGAGGATTATGAGGACTACCTTATTCTGGAGGTATATCAATGGCCCATGTCTGTGGCGGGCTTACCTTGCCCCTCCTGGATCTGCTGGCTTTTTTTGAGTGTCTTCAACCAAGTTCCTAGTGAAGTCCATAGTGTTTCTCTGCCATGCCGATTGCACTTCTTTCACCCTACCACACATCAGACATTCAAAATGCCTTTGGCCAAACCAGTACCCGCCGCTGTGCGGCAGACAATGTGGACTGCTTTTGACAATCTGGAGAAAACGATAGCTCCACATGATTCAAAAGACTTTCACTCTGCAACTTTACAGAGCGTTCGACAGGAAGCCCTTGACATCGAAAATCAACTAGCTGCGAGACAATCACTACGCAATATGCGACGTCTGATGCCGCTGTTTACGGCACTCGAGCATTACTCCAGCGTCGTAGACATTCTCTGCAATGGAACACAGTTTTTACCATGGATCTGGGCTCCGGTCACTCTCATCTTACGAATCTCATGCGAGTATACCGAGGCATTTGATATGATTATCAGAGCGTACGCTAGAATCGCAGAGTCCATGCCGCGATTTCAGGTCCTTGGGGACGCCTTCTATGGTGACACGAGGTTCTATCAAGCTCTCGCGGCATTTTACGCGGACATATAGGAATTTCACAAGCATGCCTATAATTTTGTCAGGCGAAGTGGTAAGTGGCACTTCTTTATACCACCCCAAGTGCCCGCTCTTCGACTGTCCGACTCTAAATTATTTGGATCAGGCTGGAAACTCTTGTTCCTTACATCGTGGGGCAGATTCCAAAGACGATTTGACAACATAATAGATGATATGAAACGACACGAAGACCTAATCGACAAAGAAGCGAATGCCAGAGACATTGCAGATGCGCGCGAGATGCGTCAAGGATTGGATGCGTGGAAGAAAGCTAGCCTTGAGAAAATCGACCACGACGCAAAGGAACAGACAGCCAGAGAATTTCATGCAGCTCAATCATGGCTACGTATAGACAACTCCGACCAATTGGCTATTTTTGAGTCTATTGCCGAACATGGGAACAAGTACTCGGGGACCTGTGGATGGATCCTCAAGAATGCCAAAATCCGGTCGTGGTTACAGCGGAAACCGGAAACCCCCATGATTTGGTTGTCGGGTACTGCAGGTTCTGGGAAGAGCGTGATATCGACACAACTGATCAAGTTCATGCAGGCGTCAGTGCATATGACAGTGCTGTATCATTTTTGCATGAACACTTCCCCCAAGTCATCAGAATACGACCAGGTACTCAAGTCTCTGCTTGAACAGCTACTACGTCGCGACTCAATTTTGACAGGGCACGTCTACGACGACTATGTCCTCAAGAAACAATCAACAACGTTGTCACAACTTGAGCAGCTGTTCCTAACTCTCCTCACAAGCTCTTCAGAGGATATGAAACAAGGAACCTATATTTGGATAATCCTAGACGGCGTGGATGAGCTTCGAGAAGATTCACCCAACTCTCAGGGTCGGTTGTTGAGTCTCTTGAGACAACTCGTCGCAAAAACATCTGCATCAGGTAGGGTACTATGCAAAGTCCTCATCTCCAGTCGTCCCTCCTCAACCATATCTCGGGCATTCCGTAGGAAACCGAATATCTCGCTCACGGAAGAGAAAGAATCATTGGATGCTGCAATCGAGGAATACTCTATGCAGAGATTGAGGCTTTTGCAGAGCAGGTTCGAGCAGCTGGGATTGGATAGTCAAGAGATGCGTGATATAGGCCTTCAAGTCACACGAAAGGCAGACGGTGAGTGATAGTTTTATTTTATTTTCCACCCAGTCTCCCTTGCCCATTCCTTTCCTTTCGACTTTGTATGCTTTCATAGTAGAAAAAGAATTAAAAAGAAGAAAAGGAAAAAGAAAAGGAGACTTCCTGAAGGTTGGGGAGGCATAGTAAGACAGATGTTCTAAGTTGGGATAAGAAATTAACATCTGACACGTTTCGCTATACTGCACAGGCATGTTCTTATACGCCCGCCTCGTTCTGGACTATATCAGCAATAACGTCTTCATCCGAGGCGATGAACTGAAAGACTCTATCCATCAATTGCCCAAGAAGCTCTCTGAATTGTGAGTCACCCCTCCCCCTCCTTACTTCCGAGCATCAACTCATTTCCAAACAGCTATCAGAAAATCATGGCTCAGATTCTATCACCTCTTGATGAAAATTCCAAGAAGCATATTCAATGCATTTTCGGCTGGATTGCGTATGCTAGGCGTCCGTTGCGAAAGTTCGAGCTGCTGTCTGCTCTGGCGTTCTCGTCTGGCAAGACTGACGTAGAGCTCCCAGCGCCTGAGTACGTTGTGGACATCTGCAGATCACTGCTTGAGGAACGCAGTGACAACACGCTGTCATTCATTCATGTGTCTGTTAAATCGTAAGTCTTGGACTTCTGATACTGTTCAACATGCCTTGAGCTGATGATACGCCTGTCTACACTCAGCTTTCTCCAAGGTCCCCTGACAAGCCTGGTACTTGACGAAGAAGCTGCATTGCATCAACACTGTCTCGCTTCTGTCACCTGCCTTCTTTCCAGCTTACGGCTTGTAGAAGAAGACCGACAAAAGGCGTGTCGCTTGCTGGTTAAAGGAGTATATGGCATTCAGATTTACTCCGTTGAACACTGGACCGACTACGTCTTGCATGTGGCAGATTCAAATGGTGGCTTGCGCATACCATCAGCTCTACATGATCAGCTTTGTCTACTATCAAAACGACTCATCAGCATATTCGGACAACCAAGCCACATTCAGGTAGCAGAGGACTCTTTAAGAGACCCGAGGTTACAACACTTGCAGAAATCCGAACCTGTTTATGGACTAGTTCGAGCGGCGATGAGTGCAAGGTCTCTGAAGCAACTCGAAGAAGACCTCAAACAAGAGCAAGGTCAGTTACACGCATAATACCGTCAATTATATGCAGATATTGATGTTTTGTAGCTACGGCACAAACTCGGTCAACCAATAGTCTCGCAGCAGGTGATCATGACATGAAAGATCTGCCAAAAGGTTCTGACTGCGTTTCAACCCTCCTTTTACACTACCAAGGACTGATCGACTGCCTTCTACATGCATCAAATATATCTAGTGTCTCTTCACAAGAGCTGGAGAGGTTCAGGAATGATTGTCGCACTTCTACTTATACATGCAGACTCCGATCCTGCCCCCGAGCAACAGCGGGCTTCGAGTCAAAGAAGCTTTGTATTGACCACGAGCTCAGTCATATCCGGAGGTATCGATGCGACTTTCCCTCATGCCAATACCCTCCATTTCTGTCGAACCAGGCACTTCGAACGCATAGACGGCAGAAACACGAGTTGGCTGTGCCTCGAAAGTCAATAAGAAGAGCAACGGAGCTCTCCAGCACCACCAATATCACGACCATTGCGAAAGCACCTGAAATGAGCCAGGACCCAACCGAAATGGCACAGCAACCTCGAGACAGCGACCTCTCATTCAGTGTACACCAGCTTCAGGGCGAACCGCTGCAAGATTATCAGCTTCAGCTTCAAATACTTGAGGCCCAAAATCAAAGCCGTTATTCTCGTGCTCGTCAAGCTCAAGAGACCTTGAACGCTCAAACTCTCAACCTCTTCGATCCTCCAATGTCCGACACTGGTGGATTGGACTCGGAATGTGCTGATGGAGTCCGCAAGTCATTTTCCCCGTCGATCAATTAAAGCATGAAAGTTGAGGACTTGCTCGACCAGTGGCCTCCTTCTCCAGCCGATCTGCAACCAACGGATGCTGATGTTCCCAGTTCTGCACTCAATCTCAGGGACCCTTTCCTCGTACAGATACAGGGCTGGGGACTGAGAGAGGATGCCATTCCGCGATTTACGGCAGCTGGACAACGTTCTACCGATATTGCCTCGGAAGAACAGTGTGCCTATGATCTTTCCAAGGTCAAACCGATGGACATTCCTGCACAGATCATTGGTCTTCATAAAGATTTCTTCTGAAAACTGCTACAGCCTTTGGAGAAACGTCAACTACGGATTTGATGGTCAGATAGCTCGAGGTGGGTGGCGATGAATACCTTGTGAGGATGGGCATTATCCAAGATGGTAAATACTACATTTTCAGAATCCTTTTATTATTCTAACCGCGGATATAGCGCCTGCGGCTTGGAAATGAATTCTCTTACAATCAGCATGTGCAGGTCATGAAGACCAAGTTCACATTATCGACACTGGAACTCGAGGATTACCAGGAAACCCTTGATAAACTTGTCCGCCGGAACCAGATGATATTGAAGCGTAAGTGGTCCTAGGCAGGAAAGTCTGGCAAGCAGCGGCATGCACCCTGATGATGAAGGAGAACACAACGTGACTTCGATGTAGATGGCGAGTAGAGAAATAGGTGATCAAGACTCCTAACACAAAAGACCTGTGCCCTAGCCATGTCGCATTCATCATTGAACTGCATTTAGCTTTGTATTAGGTAGTAACGCAACTTGATCATTGGCAACCCAACAATGGAATCTTCCAAGTGACCATAACCTCCTTCATTAATTTATCTTCTTCTGAAACTTCAACGCAAATAAGACTTCTCTAGATCGCGCATAAAAGCGTCCCCCTGAAGATCGAAAATATCTGACACCGGTGCAACCTCACCTTCAACACCAGCCAGGCCTCCCTCGTCCAAAATAGAAGCAAAGACACGCCTCATGGCAGAAACAGCAGCCCGAATGGCATGATTGCCACAGATGATTAGTCCAACCTTGTTCAGCTCACCAATCTCGCGGAAAGACAGCTGTGGGTAACTCGTCGGGACAAGCACCAGCGGCACCTCACTATCAGGCCAGGCCCGGCAGAAGGACAATATCTCCTCTGGTGTCTTTTGCTTGCTATGTATCAGCACCGCGTCGGCGCCTGCCTCGGCATATGCCAGCCCACGCCTGATAGCCTCTTCCTGTCCCAGGCCCGCGATGAGCGCCTCGGTTCTCGCGACGACCAGCACGTCGGCCGCGTCCTTTGCCGCTCTAACCTTGCCCTGGAATTCCTCGACCGGCACCAGCACCTGCCGCCCGCCGACCCGCAGACTGCTGTCCTTGGGGAACGTCTTATCCTCGAGAACGACCGCGGCAGCGCCAGCAGCAGCGAATTGCGGGACGGCATAGGCCACACTCACCGCGTTGCCGAAACCCGTGTCCATGTCGACGACCAGGGGGATGCGGTCCTGCACCGCCTGCCGCATGGCCCGCGTGGCCTCCAGGTGGTGGGTCATGGACAGGATGCTCGCGTCCGGCACAGCGTGTGATGCTGACAGCTCGAACCCGCTGACCCAGACGGCGCCGTATCCTGCTTCGTCGGCGAGCTTGGCTGCGAGTGGGTTATGTGCGGCCATGGCGATTGCGGGGTTGGCTCGGTCAAGTCGGGCCCGGAGCGTCTCAACCGTGGACTTCAGTGCTGGTTTAGCTGTAGACATCTTTAACGTGCCCCGAGGGACGCCAAGGCGCAGAGGCTTCGTGAGATAATGGCTCATGATTAGGGGGAGAGAAACTTCTCAGATGCTCTGCTGGATAATGAGCTGTGTGAAACTCCCCAACCAGTTTTGTAGGAGGCTGCTCAATTAATTCCCGGCAAATCCGGGATGACGAAGATGCATGTGCGTCTGCAGGAACAACAGGCCGAAGCGCGATCCCTGGTCCATCCATTCGTTTGTCAGTCAGCTTTCAAGTTCTTCTAGGGCTCAACCTAAGGTATAATTCATTATCGTCACCTAGCAACGTAGTAGTTGATGCGTGTGACGGGAAGGGCACGGAAAGAAATCTGCATCGTGTTCATATTGGCCTACAATTGAAGAAATGACGAGGAAAAGGGGTGAAAACAGAAGAGAAAATATACTGATCAGTATGTGCCGGCTAGGTAATTTTTACACCTTCGCCGCAACTGTCATGCCATTTTGCACAGTCACATGCATGCGTGGCATAACAGGCACTTGACCATTTTTTATTTTATTTTTGGCAATATCAATCCGAGTACAAAGCACTCCATGCGTCAGGCCATCTGCCATCTCAGATACTACCAAGCTGTCCAGGAAGCCATTGTGCCCTATTGGCGTGGCCGGAAGGGTGCATGGGGCAAATTCTGTACTACCTAGGTACATTATGGGATGGTAGTATTCACCAAAACGTGGCATGCAGGGTCTTAGTACCACGGAAGTCACTGACACCACTGCCGTACCAGCAGGGAACCGCAAGATGTTTGGGCCATGTCCACATCAACGAGAATCACACAAATGTCAAGTACGCGCATGTAAAAAAAGGCATGGAATTTGCAGTCATGAAAGCATCATTCACCGGCATCTCAGTGACTGAGGCTTTGCAGATGTACAGCATCTGTGTTTGACCACATTGGTGTCTTTTCTAAGGGTAGAGTTTCTAGAATGTTCGCCCAAGTGACAAATCGTAAGCAACTGAACACCCTGTCAGAGGCGGGGTTGTTGACGCCCAGGCTCGCCCTGCAATAGCGGGTGTCTAAGACTCCATGCACCTATGTACTGTGTACTTCGTATATGAGCTTGACAAGTCGATTCCTCCGGAAAGCGACCACATATCTCGTTTAACAATTCCCATTCTGATTCGTTGTCCCTCCTTCTCGACCGTTGAAAATCAGTCCATCTTCTAGCGATTCACGGTTCCCTCTACGGTCCACTCTCAGCGTGCTCTGCTAGTCACAGGACCCGTGATCGGAAAACCGGTACCTCCAGGTACAAAAACACCTCCGACAACCGGGTACTATATACGTCTCCAGGTGGTGGTGCGCCAGAACCCACGCCTTCCGAGCAAACTTGCCTCAAGGAACCGTCCTTGTATTCCCAACCAGGAACACTCAACCTCGCCCTTCGACTTGTAACGCACCAACCTTTTGTCTTTCTCCCTAGAACTCGCCTGGCTCTCTCTCTCTTGCTTCATTATCCTCTCACAAGAGCTCGCATCGTATGAACGTTACCTGGAACATTCATACAGCAGAAGGATCAACCACCTGCCGTAGCCTGGTCTAGTTCGCGGTCATCTCCAACACCGTTTCGATTTGATACCCATCAGAGGAGCCGTGAAGACAGTCTGGAAGCGTTTGTGGGCGTGGACCGACTCATAGATAAGCGTACTCAACATGGCCGTGCAGGATGCGATACAATTCAAGGAGCAGGGAAACAAGCTGTTCCTCAAGGGTCAATATGGCGGTGCAGAGGGGCTCTACTCTCAGGCGTAGGTCTGATCTATCTCCGCACTTTCATGGTCATATCATGCTGACACATAATGTCCAGAATTGTCGCTGATCCCAAAGACCCGAAACTCTACACCAACCGCGCCATGGCGCGGTGCAAGCTCAGGCGGTGGGAGGATGCCATTGCTGACTGCCAGACATGCCTCTCTCTGACCCCCGATAACATGAAAGCCATCTTCTACAAGGCTGAGGCCCAGCTGGAGCTAAAGGACTTCGACAACGCTCTGCAGAGCGCGCAACACGCCTATGAGCTCTACTCTCACTCCGAGGACGGCCTCAAGTCTCTGAGCTCGGTGACCAAACTCGTCTTGCGGTGCAAGAAGGAGCGCTGGGAGGATAAGGAGCGCCGACGCTTACGCGAGAGATCTGAACTGGAGAGGGAGCTCGTCGAGCTGATGGAGAACGAGCGCGACGCCGCTGTCCGCACGGCCACGGACGACGCGGAGCTGCGAGACATCCAGGACGAGTGGGAAGCCAAGCTGGAAACGCTGAGGGGCACGTTCCAGCTGGCGCGCGGCGAGCAGGGCAAACGACGGGAAGTGCCAGACTGGGCCATCGACGATATCTCATTCGGGATCATGGTCGACCCGGTCATGACCAAGACGGGAAAGTCGTACGAGAGGGCGTCGCTCATGGAACACCTCAAGAGGTCCAAAACAGACCCCATCACGCGCGAGCACCTCGAAGTCTCCGATCTGCGGCCCAACCTCGATCTTCGGGCTGCCTGTGCAGAGTTCCTAGAGGAGAACGGCTGGGCTGTGGATTGGTGAGAGGCTGACCACGACTCTGGCCTCTCCAGTCTAGGCCACGCCCAGAAGCACCAACTTGCAAAGATCGCCTTCCGGCAAGCCATCGCAAAGGGCTGTTTGCCAGGCGTTCAAACCACCTCTCAACATGTCCGGCGGCGCTGTCTTTTCTGCAAGGTCGGGTGGGGCTTGAAGAGACGCGTCATCAATGTGAAATCCCCAGACTGACGATACGGGCTGTCTCATCAAATGATACATATGCATCTTACGGTGCACGAAACCTGGTTGCCGTTTTACCAATACGTTCGGCAGACCGAATGCTTTAGAACAATGGCGTTATCAGCAAGGCGTTCTGAGGAGGGTTGATTCGACTTCATTACCTTTCAATATTCTTTCCCTAGACAGCAGCCCCAACTAAATCACAGGGGTGCTAACTACATTATGGATATATTAATGTCACCTTTCCACCTTTTCTTGTCATGTTGGCATGATTCGCACCACCAGAGCTGGACCAACTAGCCCCTATGTTGCTGAGCAAAATGCATTGTCGGATTTACCAGAATATCGTTTCCAGCACTCTCCACAAACCCTAGCTGGATACTATCGGCCAAGGTCTCCCATCATAACACAATTGAGGGACTTGCCAGGGCCACTCTTGCATGGCAGCGCTGCTTAAGCTCATATCTGCAAATCGCATTTGTCTTCACACACCATACAAAACATGCCCCCGAAGAAACCGCTCACAACTGAATTGCTGCATTGTATCCATTTCTTTCCTGGAATGATGTATATAGCGAGACGTATGCCCTGCATACAGCAAAGCCTCAGACTTGTCCACCAGAGCTCTCAAGCCTTGCCTATGAATCCCCATGCAACCATGCAGTCGAAAATCATGCCACCCTTCCGCGGGTCCACCTTGCAGATCTCCTTCACCTGCTTCTTCTTGAGTAATCCATTGCCCTTGGTAGCTTCTCTGATGATCTCGGCCTTCATCATTAGCCACGGCTTCGGCTGCAGGCGGCACACTTCACATAACTTGACCTCCTCGGGCGTGAGAAGATGAGCATCGGGCGCATTCTCCTGAGTCATCGCCAATGGGGGAACACCAGAGATGGGCTGCGGCATGTGTTTTGGCTTTGGTTCCACGCCGTTCACCACGATGGCCCCGTTCACGCCGTTGGCATGATCGCCATTAGTAAGCTTGCTCTCCCCGTTGACTATGCCGTTGATGCCACCACTCTTGGTCGCGATTCGAATTGGTAGCTCTGGAGCAACTAGCAGGGAGGCTCCGCTTGGTGGATCGGGGGGTGGTTGTGGCTTGTTCCGTTGCTGCACTGCCAGTCGTTCGCGATCCATTGAGCCCATCGGAATCTGTTTTTGTAGCCGTTGTGCCTTCTCGTGTTCGTACTTCTCCCCGCTGCGGAGATTACCAATTCCCAGATTCCGCCACTCCTGCAGCTGTGCAATAGCCGTACGTAAATTCAGCTCATCAATGAGACCGTGGTTCAAATCCTCAAAATCTTTGTGGTTCATCATCCGCGCGAATGGCTTTGCTTTGTTGAGAATGTCCCTTTCCTCCTTGGATCTCTTCTTGTCGAGCTTTGTATTTTCCCGATAGTCAAGCAAATTGTGCTCAAATATAACCTTCTTTCTCTCGACACGCTGTGTAAGTCTGGCGTTGTAGATGTCCATGACAGTCAACTTCAAGTCCATTTCGGGCTCGAGCTGGCCGGTGTTGGGGTTTATCCCGTCACCTGGGTCAAATTGCATGAGCTGAACAGCCTCTTCTGCCTCATTTGCATGCTCTGTCTCGAATTCCAACCGTCCCGGCATATAACCTTGAATCTCATGACAGGAAGGAACACTGGCCGTAGGCTTCGTCTTGGGAGGAGGCGCCGGAGCGTTTTTGATGGCATCTTTTCGTTCCTCGATTCGTCGCTTCTTCCGGGCCTGGAAATCTTCCCTGGTGGTTGCCATTGCTAGTGATGTATCTTGAGGACTGCATCGTTCCGGAAGTGGGAATCGTGAGGACTCGATGTAGACCTTCTCGTAGTGATCCCGAACTTCGTCTTTGGTGCGATACCCGCCGATGTGATCTGCGATGTCGGCCCAAGAGCCAAGCCCATATATCTCGCAGCCTTCCAGAAGCAGCAGTTCCTCATCTGCACCCCAGTCCTCATCGTATATCGGGAAAGAGTTCTGTTCGATTACACGGTAAGGATGTGAAGCAGGTTGGTGGTTGCCGCTCGCCTCGCCCTTCGCGAAGCACTGGACGCATAGGTCGTACTCGTTGCAGGAGGAATGAGCGCATCGTATCCGAACCTAGCGAACGAGGTAAGTAATTGGGGACCAAGGGAAAGCCCGGTCATCATTGCGACTGCAGCTGAGGGGACACAGCACAGGGGGAGGAACGGAGTTGAACCAACAGTTGAGGTGATGTCCACTGAACAGACATCACAAATATACTTGACACCCCCTTCACTTCCCCGACCGCCAGTCTTCTTCCTTATGACCCCCATAGTATCAATACTCAAACAGCAGCCGCAGCAGCCGCAGCAGCAGCGATCAGATGATAGCCAAGAATGTCAGACCCAGCGCGCAGGACAGCAGGCTCCAGGGACGGTATGACAAATTGCGCGTGCTGTGGCGCTTGGAAAAGGTACAATTCGCGCTCTTGATTATTCCTTTCTGATGCGACGCGTCAACCTTGATGGCTTTGCGCCAGCATGGACGGATGCTGGATGTTGATGGATGATGTATGAGGTGCGGTCCAGAATCGCGACCCATACTCGTGCACAGGCCAGTTTAGAGATCCTGGGGCTGAACCCGTCACTCAGCAGTGGAGAGGTACAGGCATGTGAGGACAAGGGGAGAAGGAGCTAGCTTCCCCTCCACGATGGGATAGGCGGCAGAGATGACATAAGCAGCTCCAGGCTCATTCAATGTGCCTTCCCTTGATTCTATGCAAGTGGTGAAGAGATACTCAAAACTTGTGCCATCCAACTTTGTGCACCTGTACCTGATCAGAGAAGATGTGTAAAGTAGGATTTTAATGCATATTGTATTGTTGTAGGCCAGTGCTATTGAGTGACAACAGTCTCTTGGGTATGCAGCATGTATGTGCGAATCAAAGTAGCCGCTCCAGTTCATTTCCGCGTCGGCTCCATCTTACCCGAGTGGGCAACTACGGCTCCAGCCGAGTGCAGCCGTTTTGGCGACCAAATCGCTACAAAGCCTAAAGAACCCCACCAAGAAGCTTGACCTGTAGCAGCCTCGGTAGCGGTTTGCTTCAGTAACACCACCATCGTGAGAGGAAGCAGGGAGCCAAAAAGTCGCGCTTGTACACCTGGTCCTTTGATATTTTCTGTATATTTTTTTTGGGTATATATCTAGCGCATTTTGAACTGAACTGCTCATCCTCTTTCATCTTGGTCCTGTCATCTCAAGTTCGTGAGACGACTCGATTTCTGCTCTGTTTCCTGCCTCCCCCCTCCGTGCGTACCACGTGGAAGAGCAAGATGCCAGACAAGATTCTTGACGATATATCTCATCGTAGATTCAATCCTCTGACGAACTCATGGCTACTGGTGTCACCACACCGAACAAAGAGACCTTGGCAGTGAGCAATTCAGCAACTTCGAATACGCGAGGGACAGCTCTGATATTGTGTGGTGTAGAGGACAACAGGAGTCTGCGCAGGCCAATACGCTGCCAGATTATGACCCCAAGGTCTGGCCAGTCTTCCCCTCTTCTCGCCTTGGAAGACGACGTGTTCGAATGTTTCTGCTGATCACTGTCCGGTGCATAGTGCTACCTGTGTCCCGGCAACGAACGAGCACAAGGCGGATCTAATCCACAGTACAAGAACACCTTCGTCTTCGTCAACGATTACAGCGCTGTCAAGGAAGAACAAGCTGAGTACACACCGCCGGAACCGACCAGCAGCGATGATCTCTCCGCGCTTCTCCTCCGCGCTCAGCCCGTCACCGGCAAGTGCTTCGTCCTCACCTTTAGCGCTACGCATTCCGTGACCCTGGCAGACATGACACCCGCCGAGATCCTTCCTGTCATCGAGACCTGGACGCGCATTTATGCGAGCCACCTCTCCCCCTCGAATCCTCTCGCCGACGTTGCTGCAAAGTTGCCCCTCCTCCAGAAGGAAGCTGCCTCTGAGAGCGAGGTCGAGAGACCCAAGGACCAGCTCCGGTACATGCAGATCTTTGAGAACAAGGGCGCAGCAATGGGCTGCTCGAACCCACACCCGCACTGCCAGATCTGGACCACGTCAACGCTCCCCGAGGAGCCCGGCAAGGAGATCGTTGCCATGACCAAGTACCGCGCCGAGCATGGCGGGCGCCACTTGCTTGCTGACTACGTCAAGCTTGAAATCGAGAAGGGCGAGCGGTTGGTCTGGCAGAACGATGGCTTCGTCGTTGTGTGTCCGTGGTGGGCAATCTGGCCGTTTGAGGTGCTGGTGATCGCGAAGCGGCATGTGCGTGCGCTGGTAGACTTGACGGATGAGGAGAGGCTGTGGTTTGCGGAGGCGGTGCAGGAGGTCACGAGGCGATACGACAATTTGTTTGAATGCAGCTTCCCATACAGTAAGTCTGGCCCAGGGTCCTGGCACTTCCATCCTTGATAACAGAGTGGTCGGCTGACAAAAGATCACAGGCTCTGGAATTCACCAAGCGCCGCTCGAGTGTACCGAGGAGGAGGCTGAGAACAGCTACTTCCACATGCATTTTTATCCACCTCTGCTGCGCTCCGCAACAGTGCGCAAATTCTTGGTCGGATACGAGTTGATGGCAGAGCCGCAGCGGGACATCACACCGGAGCAGGCGGCCACAAGGCTGAGAGGGTTGGGAGGCGAGCTTTACCGCAAGAAGCTGGCGCAGTAAATATACCGACAGTCTGAGATTGTCTACATAGACTCTGTGCATTATCTTGTGTCCATTCCTTTTCCTCGTGCTCATGATCATCAAGACAGTGACCGCCTTGGCATGGAGACCGGGAAGGAAGAAGGAAAAGGAAGAAAAGGGGAAGAAGCCAAGACACTAATAGTCACTCCGCCTTCTCTTGTTGTCACTGTCTCCCAGTCCTGTCTTCTGCTCATACGCCCGTATTACCTTCCAGTGTATCTTATGCCTTCACATAATTTGAATATTGCAGCACCATCCACACACTTCCACCGAACCCTGCCGAGAGTGGGAAGGCGTGCTCCCAGCCCACTCTGCATGTCTTAAAGACTAGTATTTCGCTCGCAAAATGGGATGCAGCCAGCACGTACGTGAGCAAGCATAGCTGGTACCAGGCGGGATCATCCAGCCGGTAAGCACCGTATAGACGAATCGCTGCTGCCAGGATCGTGTAGACACCGAACAGACGCGCCGCGAGTGGCGTGACCTGGTCTGATGCGGTGGGTTTATCCTTAAGGGTGGCGGCAGAGGTGATGGGAGTAAGCTTCTGGACGGAGTCAGCGTTCGCGATGCTAGTATTCGGAACAAAAAGACCGTTGTATATGCGCCGAGTGTAATGCAGGGTGAAGAGGTTCTGGATCGAGTTGCCTATAGCTGCGACCGACACCTGGGAAATAGAGAAGTTAGACGGTGTCTTGGTGCAGCAGGGTTGAATCAAGAGTGCCTTACCACTAGCATGTAGTACGGCAAGATGCCATCCTCTGCTGAGGGGAGGAAGGTAAGTAACTTGTCCATGCTGACGAGATCCGTACGACTGATCTCAACTATCCGGCGACCTGTTGTCAGTCGATTGAGTAAAGCAACCCAAAAAGTGCAGGAGTTGATATTAAGTTCGCAGAGTGCTCTCAACTGGGTCCAAGCTCCCGTGCTAAGAGGTATAGCTCCTATCCAAGGGTACCTGCTATGCCGCAACAGCTGTGCTCACCCGTATGTAATTTAGATAGTGGTAAGGCTAACCCTGTTCCCCAGAAATTTATTTCGTGATTTGTTGATCTGTTGAGCGGCTCTCGCCTCTTCACCCTTCAGCCATCTACCGTCCTTGGTAATTTGGCAATTCTCAACATCACTTGAACAGTTTCCACATGGCTGGCATCGTTGAGATCACCTCTTCCATTCCCCAGCCAGTCCAGTGGGCTCTGGCTGGCGTCGGCGCCTTCGTCCTCGCCAGCCGCGTACTGAGCTACGTCTGGCTGCTGCTGGAACTTTTCGTGCTCAGCGGGACTAATGTATGTTGCACCCTCTCCACCACGCCATTTGACAAGCATTGACATCGGACCTCTGCGCAGCTCCGAAAATATGGTCCCAAAGGGTCGTGGGCCGTCGTTACCGGCGCCTCTGATGGTCTCGGCAAGGAGTACGCCAAGCAGCTCGCCTCTAAAGGCTTCAACATCGTCCTTGTATCCCGCACCCAGTCCAAGCTAGACGTCCTGGCCAGCGAACTCTCCGGCGTGCAGACCAAAGTACTCGCTATGGACTACTCCCAGGACAACGAAGCCGACTACGCCCGCTTGGCCGAGCTGGTCGAAGGTCTCGACGTCGCGATCCTGGTCAACAACGTCGGCCAGAGCCACGCCATACCGACCCGGTTCCTCGAGACAGAGAAGAAGGAGCTGCAAGACATTGTCACCATCAACTGCCTCGGCACCCTAAAGACCACCCAGGTCATTGCGCCCGGAATGGTGCAGCGCAAGCGTGGGCTTATTCTGACCATGGGGTCCTTCAGCGGCTGGATGCCAATCCCGTACCTGGCGACGTACAGCGGCAGCAAGGCTTTCCTGCAGCACTGGAGCACGGCGCTGGCTGGCGAGCTCAAAGAAGATAATGTCGACGTCTACATCGTCCTCAGCTGGCTCGTCTGCTCAGCCATGAGCAAGGTCCGACGCCCAAGCCTCAACGTTCCTAACCCGGGTCCATTTGTCAAGAACACACTGGGCAAGATCGGAAAGGGCAGCACGCAGAATATTGCTTATACCTACACGCCTTGGTGGACACATGCCCTCGTGCTTTGGTGGGTTGAGAATACAATCGGGTTTGGGAGCAAGATTGGCATCTATTTCAACCTGGTGTCTCACAAGGATATCCGTGCTAGGGCTCTGCGCAAGGCTGCTCGCGAGGCGAAGAAGGCTTAAGCTCTGATGGGCGGAAAACTAACGATACAAATAGTATAATATCGTTTGCCTCTGTACAGATGCTCAGGCGACACAATGTACACCAATTCAAAGAGGCTCTAGCTTTAAGTATGCCGTTGTACATAGAACTGTCTCGGATCGAGGCCAGGTCTCATGACAAGCAGTTGCCATGGCTTCTGTATCCTGCAGCTCATATGAACATCCAGATGTAATTTCCAATGAATTCTCGCACTAAAAGAACAAATCTCTTACATCCAGTACATATGATGCCTAATATGTATCAAAATAGTTGCAGCGTACTTAGTCTTCATCAACTTCATTTGAGGTGTCGAAACATCTCGTAGAACAGCGCATTGGATGCTACCCAAACAAGCCTAGCCTGCCTTGCTTGCCTTCACTCCCACGCGCTGGGCACGCGTTCCCACCCAAAACTTAGCTCCACTCAGCTGCCTCTGATCCCTGCAAAGAAATTCAGGTGTTTATGACCTGCTTCAAAGGCAGGCAAGCATCTGTAGCTGCAACTGATCCCGTCTCGGTTGTGCTTTGCAACCTTGTTGTCAGATCAGCGGCAGTCTTTCCAAGCAACTTTCTTTCCACTTCCCTTGATGACTTCTGGCATCTACTTCAGGATTCTTTAATGCCATTACCAGATCACTGACCCGTCGCTGCTGCTGCGAGTCGAGCTTGGACCAGCGCATCCCGCCCAGGATTTCTCGACTCCTTTGCGCAGAGACGGATCGGGTCTGTCGTGAGCTGCCTCGTTTCTGCTGCCGTTGCCCGTCGCCGACCGGCCAGTTCGTCTTCGAATCGATCGCGAGACGTCGTCGGCAACACGGACAGCGACAAGACCCTCCTCGAACACCGAGCCGCCTCCTCCTGAAAGGACTAAATACATACCTGGCATAACATGGCCACGACTACTCCCGTGCGCCCTGTGCCCGGCGCATTCCTCAACACTCCTGCGCCTGCGGCCGATCCTCTGCGACGAGATCTCTTTGGAGCTGGTACGGCTGGTGCAACGCGACGAGGACCTCTGGGCACCAGCCCCCCGCGACAGACTGCCATGAACCGGATGACTACACCAGCTGGTCGGCAACCATCACCTACTCCTCGTTCTCTGCCTCCTGCTGGCCCTCAAGCAGCATCTTTGGTCGCGGCGCAGCCAGCTGCCGACAACACGCCCCCGGCTCAGAAAGCTGCTAGGTTCGTCAATGACCTGCTCCAGCTTGACGGCAGCTTCCCGGATCTGGACTCGTACTGCAGGCGTGAGTAGACCCCATCTCTCCCATCCAATCAACCCTCCTCATACTGACCGATATCTTTTTGGTAGCTGGCGCTTCATCCGACTATGACCTGGCCGTCGTTGACCCAGCCTGGGCACCCTTCCACAAGCCCGCAATCTATCCGATGCCCGACGAGGTCTTCCACCGCTTCCAGGGTGGTCAAATCCATACAAAGATGGGCTTGTTTCCCGAGGTACACCTCGCCTATGTTCACATCGACAATGCTCTCTATCTCTGGGACTACACCTCTCCAGAGCCTGAGCTGTTTGGCTATGAGGACTCGCCTCATAGGATCACGGCGGTCGCCCTTGTCCCCCCACGGCCGGGTGTATTCGTGGATACCATCAAGCACATGCTTGTTGTCGCCACGTCGACGGAGGTGATACTTCTCGGCCTGTCGCAGGACAACGCTGGTCAAGCTCCTAGGATCTTCTCGACCAAGATGTCAGTGCACAAGGGTGGGATGGATGTCAGCTTCATCGTGGGCTCTGCGGATGGACGGATCTTCTTTGGCGGTGCGACCGATACGGATGTGCATGAGCTCTACTACCAGCAAGAAGAGCGGTGGTTTTCCAGTAGAGTTGGGAAGATCAATCATACGCACCCGGGATGGTCTTCTGCACTACCCAATCCGGCAGCCATCATTCCTTACCCCAGCGCCCTCTGGACAACCAAGACAAACGAGGCTCTTGCCGACATGGTGATCGACGACAGCCGAAAGCTGCTCTACACGCTGTCTACCAAGTCGACGATTCGTACTTACCATATGGACGGCCAGAACAAGCTGGTCAAGTGTATCGAGAAGGACAAGCTATCATGCCTTCGCGAGATCACTCACATGATCACGAGATCCCAGCTGCTTACTGACCAGATGAACATTGTATCGATCAGTCCGATTCATTCCAACGAGGCTTCGAAGCTTCACCTCATGGCCTTGACGGACACTGGTTGCCGGATCTTCCTCAGTGCAACCAACACCGCATCTTACATGAGTAGTCTGTCATCAAACGCCGCGCCCCAGAGCATGCAGGTCCAATTCGTCAAATTTCCGCCAAGGAGCGAATCTGCTGCAGCCAGACAAATCGGTGTGGACAACGGCGAGGTCCTGGACACAAACTCTACATCGCTGGTTACGAGCAGACTTGGCCAACGCTTTGCGCCTGGCTACTTTTTTGACGCAGTGACCAAGGAGGATAAGCTGAAAGATCGCATCTTCGTCTCAGCACCCGAGTCTGGCCGCATCAGATTAGCCGGCGCTACGCCAGGAGCACCATTGAGATACCACGAGCACGCGAGCTGGGTTGAGATAGGAGCAGCGAGAGTCCTCGCTATAGGCTTGATGACTCCACCCTTCGCTGCTGCTGGGCAGCCCATGGGCTTCGGCAACGAGCTAGCCGTCCAGTTTGATCAGGCACCTCCAGAGTTCGCCATCATGACCAGTGAGGGCATCCAAATTCTTCGACGACGGCGCCTCGTCGACATTTTCGCGACGGTCATCCGAAAGGCTCCGGGCGAAGAAGGAATCACAGAGGAGGTGCGCCGATTCATCTACCTGTACGGACGACAAGAGACCATCTCGACTGCTCTTGCAGTGGCTTGCGGTCAAGGCAACGACCTGCGTAACGGCGCTCCTCGTGTGCTCGACCAGGTCACTCAAGACCGAGCACGATCTACATTCATTGACTTTGGCGGCCAGCCAACTGTCGGCGAAACGGATGGGCAACAAATCTCGATAGACTCCGTGAGACTTTCATACCGGTATCACGCCTTGGGCTCATATCTTACTCGGCTCATCCGCCGTCTGTGGAAGGCGAGAGTCATCGCCCAGGGAATCGACGCTGCGAGTGCAGTCGTCGTGACATCGACCATACCCATGGCCAAGCTCAACTCTGTTCAAGACAGCTTGGACCGCCTGCGAAACTTCCTCCACGCCAACCGTGGTGTTATCCAAGGTCTGTCTGGCCCGCAAGATCTTTCCACGGTCCGCAACCGACACGAGGAGATTGCCATCCAGGCAGAGCACCAGGGCCTACACGCTCTGCAGCGACTCATGGAAGGCATCTCAGAAGGCATTTCTTTTGTGGTGATGCTTTTCGACGAGCGAGTCTCGGATATCTTTGTACGCCTTGACCCGCCCACACAAGACCTACTCCGCAGCTTGACCTACGAGCAGCTGTTTTCTCAAACTACGGGCCGCGACCTCGCAAAGGTTCTTGTCAAGGCTATTGTCAACCGTAACATTGAGAGTGGTGCAAATGTGGAAACAGTAGCGGAAGCTCTGCGACGGCGCTGTGGTAGTTTCTGCAGTCCCGACGACGTGGTGATCTTCAAGGCGCAGGAGCACTTGAAGAGGGCATCAGAACAGGTCAACAATCCCAATGTCCTCCGCCAGCTTCTCAACGACAGCCTGCGTCTGTTTGAGCGTGTTGCTGGCAACCTCACCTTTGCTAATCTCGAAGGCGCTGTCCAGCAGTATGTTGGGCTGCAATACTATGCCGGCGCTATTGAGCTGTGTCTGAAAGTGGCGAGAGAAAAGGATCGTGGCAACTCAGCACTATCATGGCTCAACGACAACCAACCTGCCAATGATCCTCGAGAAGCGGCTTTCGCCGAGCGCCAACGGTGCTACGATTTCATCCACGAGGTCCTGACGCATCTCGACACTGTCTCGACCCGAGAAGCCGAGTTAATGGACGGACGACCAACCCTCTTTGGTACCAAGTTGAGGGAGGCATACGATGTTGTCAACGGTGCCGGCGACGAGGTGTTTCAATACGATTTATATGAGTGGTACATCGCGCGTGGGTTCACGGAGCGCCTCCTGAATGTCGACTCGCCCCACGTTGTCACGTTCCTCCAGAAACTTGCCGCAAGCCACCGCGAGCACGCCGAGCTACTTTGCCGCTACTACACAATGCGGCGCAATTTCTATGCAGCCGCTGAAGTTCAGTATAGACTGGCCGAGAGCGAAGAATTCGACATCGGCCTCGAAGACCGCATCAAGTTGCTTGGTCAAGCCAAGGCCAACGCGAGCGTGGCCACAATCGGTGTCAGCCCCCAGCTTCAGCAGGTCCTGAACCACGCAGTCGCGACGATGCTCGAGATAGCCCACATCCAGGACGATTTGCTACGAAGGCTCTTGGCCGACTCGAGGATACCTGACGAGCGCAAAGACGAGGCCGAGGGAATTCTCAACGGCCCCATCCGTAGTTTGAACGATGTGAGTCTGCCGTGGACGACCTGGAGAGACATATGATTTAGGTCATGACTGACAAATGAGCAGCTCTGGAACTCATACGTGAGCCCTGCACAATACTACGACATATCACTTCTCGTCTTCCATGTTGCCGACCATCACAATCCTCGCGCTATCGCCGACACCTGGCGCAATTTGATCGAGGCCGCGCACGAGGAGGTGGAGGCACAAGAACAGGAATGGGAGGCAGCAGGCCGGCCCCGTGACAACCCCAATGTGATGGAGCCTCCGCTGCCCTACGAACACGTGATGACCAAGGTTCAGGATATCGCACACCGGACGTCGCTGAACGACCACATCTTCCCAATCGAATTCATCTTGACATACCTTTGCAGATACTCGATTGAGCACGGGCAGGACGAGCGCATCGGGGCAAACCCGGCATGGCCCGTCCTTCTCTTCCTGAACCTCCATGTTCCGTATCCTTCCATCACGCGCGTCCTGGAGCGGATCCTCGACGCACAGGAGGCACCTTTCACAGGGCGCCGCCGAAAGGTGGTCGTGGGGTGGATCGCCGAGGCCCTGCTCCGGTGGGCTCGAGAGGCCGAGACCCAAGGCACCGCTGGGGGCATCGGCCGATGGGTCGAGGATCTTCTGCACCGCTGCCGAGAGGCTCTGGAAGAGATCGCCCACCTCGACGAGAGGAGCGGCAAGCCGCACGCTGCAGACACGCAGAACCTCTTTGCCCACGTCAGAGAGTTGCAAGGCTGGGTGCAGGAGACATTGGGCGGACGAGGAACCAGTGGGGTGAGGCTGTTTTAATAGGAGGAGCGAAACAAAGAGAGAGGTGGAGAGAGCAAACAGTGCTGGCCGTGGGAAGCAAGGGCAGTGATGCAAACATTTGTGAGGGCATCGATACGCCACACATGTCATGAGGTCTGTGATTTAGTGGACCAAGAAGGAATGGCGAGTCGGAAAAAGGGCCCTCGACGAGGGGATGGGGTGAGGGCATTTTGTCGCAATGTGCGACAGAAGCGAGAGCCGCCGGGTGGGATCTTTTTTAGGCGTGCATACAATCTGTGGTGTGGCTGATGGCACGCATATGTGGCTCTGGATAAGTCTCGTCCTCGTATGCAATCTGAACCCAGAAAGACAGAGAGAAGAGAAGAAAGAAGAAAAGAAAACATAATGATATCTGTGTACGATTCGAGAAAGTCTACGAGCTTCTTATCCGGTTATTGCTAGGAGGGTGTGTTCCCATGGTGGTCTTTTGGTCGTCTACAACAATCAGAGCAACAACAGGTTTTTCCTCCCGACTTCAGCTATACTCATGCTGCCACGAGCGGCCATCGTACGGGTTCCGATACCAGTTCTTCCTCTCATCGCCCAGGCACTCCCCAACCGTGACCAGGTCGTATCCCTTCTCCCTGGCCTTGGTGACCATGAACTCGGCGAGCTCGTACACGGTCCTCTCGTGGATGTCATGTGCCAGCACCAGCCTGCTGGACGAGTCCGGGTTCAACCCCTCCAGTGCCGTCTCGAAGTTGCGCCGCGCGGCGTCATAGTCGCCCTCCCAGTCGCGCGTGTCGACGTCAAGGCTGACGACATGGTATCCCAGCACCGTCATGAGGCCCAGCGTCTCCGATGTCCACGACAGGTATGGTGGGCGGAAGTACGTAGGCAGCAGGCCCAGGATGCCGACCAGAGCCTGCTCATTGCGCCACATCTGGCGGCGTGCCTCACGTTCACCGGTGTTCGCCAGGTCCGGGTGCGCCCAAGTGTGAGTGCCGACCTGGTGACCTGCAGCAAGCATCCGCCGCAGGAGGTGCGGATGGCCGTACCCCGTCAGCTGGGTGTCCGCCATGTTCCCACCGCACACAAAGAAGGTGGCGCGGGCCTCCTCGCGCTCAAGGAGGTCCAGGAGGTCCGACGTGTACCGCCAGGGCCCGTCGTCAAAGGTGAGTGCCACCGTCCCCGGCACGCTGCAGGAGGTGATCACCTGGCCGTATGGAACGGAGCCCAGCTCGGGGCGTGGGAGGGTGGCAAGGTAGTCGAGGGGTGGGAAGGGGGAGTCCTGTCTGGTGTGGTTTCTGAGGTTCGTGGTCGAGGTTCTGGCTAGAGCTGGCTGACGCTTGCTGGCGTTCTTGGTGTTGTTCTCAGGACTAGTAGGAGGAGGAGGACGCAGCTCGCTGTTGACGTTGCCTTGTGTGTCGCAGCCGGTGCTGTACAGAGGCGCACAGTTGTTGGCGCTGCAGGAGGTGCTGTCAGAGCCACATCTTTGGGTCTGGAACACGTTTGGGTCAATCGAGGCAGCCCTTTGGTGAAAACATCTGCCGTTCAGGAAGAGGGAAAAGAAGATGGGGGAGAAAAGAGAAAATCAAAGAAAGATTTTCTGCCATACCTTCAGTGAGCAGCAGAGACCGTCTCTGCAGACTCCGCCATCTTCCCAGTCATACCCACATCTCTCTCCTTGGCCAAGCATAACGGTATCCCTCGCCCTGCCCAGAAGCGGTGCGCGTGAAGAGGTATGCTTGGTCCGATAAGCGGCGATATGTATAAGAAGAGGCAATACAGCCAGTTGTACTGCAAGAACAGGCTTCATCATGCGCCCTTTGAGGGTCGAGTAACGATACAATAATTAACAGCGAACAGGATTGTGGCCATGAAAGAGAAGAGCAGCAGGAGAAGAGGAGAGGGGAGAGGGTATGAGAAATAGAAAAGCGTTGACTAGAAATCACCGAGAAGGAAAGAAGAGAGAGGAGAGTTGGTGGACTCGAGTTCTGTGAGGAATGACATGATTAATCAAGTGTCAGGCCTTCTTGGAGCATACGTTGCCCTCCTCCTTCTACATTTGGCATTGGAAGAAGGCCTTGACATCATCATGTTTGAACGGGCCACGGCACTGTCAGCCAGGAGGAAGGTACGTTGGCATGGCTGTGTAAAGGTCCCGGTGCTGTTGTTTAAACTTTCAAAACATCCTCAAGTATTGAAGGACTTACAACAGGCCTCTCTCTCTGGCTATGAACTCGCTCAATTACAGACTAGAAGTCATTAAATTGACAAGCCCATATTTGTATCATTATACAACTATACAAAATAGAGGTCTTTGTCTGTCTCCAGTCCTTCTATACATGTATATACCATGAGGACCCAAACGACCCATTTATCCAAAAACCCCAGTGTATGTCCGCTGCTTATCTACAGTTGGTCACTTTGACCATGCACCCTCCTGTTTCTCATGCACTCTTCTCTTTCTCTGGTTCAACTGCCCCAGAAAATCACCCAGACGCCTCCTGCTCCCTCATGTGCATACGTTCGTCTGTCTTTTGGTCCTTCAGTTTCCGTCCGCGCCGTCGCAACAAAAATAGATCCCCCCTCCCCCGAGAAGAAAATTTTATCATTCATGAGAGAAAAAGCCCAACACACCGCAAACGCCGCGTGGAGAATTCATCGTCATCATGCCAGTATCGTACAGAAGAGCAGCGCGAGCCCATATCTCTTCAATCGTGATGCAAGTTGTATAGCGGTAGGGATCCAGAGTGTCGTAAAGAGGAGACGGGATGTGTCTTGGGCTCCCTCTACGGTTCATATCATATGAATGCACCGGGTCGTCCTTCTCCCTGTGGCGTCCCCCTGCCACTCCCAGGTGTGTCATGCCTTGGCGGTGTCCCGTGTGCTGGTGGCCTCGGCGGCGTACTGCCCTGCGCCTCAGGGCGTCTTTCGGCACCGTTGTGCTCCTTGGAGCCACTGATGCCCAGGCCCTTCTCATCTCCACTGCCGCCGCTGCCGCTGCTGCTGCCGCTTCCCATCCTTCCCCGCGATGAAGCCCCCGTGATGCCGCGGCCGTACCGGTTCGGACTGTCGTCTGCATAGGACTTCAGGTCGCCGTCGTCGTACTCATAGTCGTCCGGGCTGCCAGTATCGTCATCCTCCTCATAGGAAGGAGGAGATCTCCTAGAGCTAGATGCATTGTCTCCACCGTGCACGAGACCAAGGCGTTCCTCTTCTGTTGGGTACTCGTCAGCAAAACACACCATCGTCATACTACGGGGGGGAAGAAAGGTAATTTGTGCTTACCAGTCGCCGTCTTTACATGCGGGGCAGAGTATCCCCTGCTCGAGAAAGGCCTGTTACTTTTAGATGACGTGGGCCGGTCTTCCGCCTCATCATGCTGCTGCTGGTCTCGATTCCTCTTGAACACGTTCTGGAACGAGAACTGGCGCCTCGCCGACACGCGTCCTGGCGTCCCGTGTGGGGGTGGCGTGGGCGCCGCCAGGCTGCCCGGCGTGTGGCGCGTCTCACCACCGAACTGAATGTGTCTCTCTGCCGCCCCCGGGTCGTACTCGGTGTGGCCGGGCGAGATGCCATAGTTGCTGCTGCCCAGGCTCAGGTTACTGGCCCCCGTGTGCTGCACCGGCACAGCGATGTCGGTCAGCTGCACTGGGTGCATGGGGCTCTGCACCTTACTGTTCTTGCCTGCGCCGAAACCGAAGCCCTGTGCGGTCGACGTCGTGTCGACGCTGCCCGACCTAAAGTCAGGGTGGCCCGGCAGCACGCTCGTAGCGCGCGAGCGGATGGTGCCGATGACGCTGGACAGGCCAGCGGAGAAGGGCCTGTCGTCGTCGTGCTCGGCGAGCTCCTCCTCGGTCGGGAAGCGCGACATGCCCAGCGGCGGGTGTGGGCTGCCCATGGTGCCCGTATGCTGCGGCGTCGAGAAGGTGGCGGCGTGGACGGGCGTCGACGTGGACCTGCTGCGGTGGCTACCCAGAGTGGTCCTGCGGCGGCGCAGGCCGTCCCATTCAAACTGCGGCACGCCCTCCTCGCTGACAGCCTCGAGCCGATCCGCTTCCTTCTCCTGGCGCAGCCTCTTCAGCTCCTCCACCTCCATCTTCTCGCGTGCCGTCGAGAAGCGGCGAACCAGGGCCGCAGCACCGCGAATCGCGTCAGCCTTGGGCTCCGTCTCGGGCTGCTCTTGCTCGGCGATGGTGTGGATCTGGTTGAGGTCGCCGGCGAACACGGCGGAGTCGGGCACGTCCTTGGCTGACTTGGAGAGCTGCAACAGGACGACGCCCGAGCAGATCACAAGGAAGCCCAGCACAACCGTCACAATGGATGTCACGGTGCCCTTGAAACCTTGGAAGAGGACCGCCGAGGTGATGATTGTCGTACTGGTGAAGTAGACATAGTATGTGGGTGTAACCATGGCCGCGTTAAAGATATTCAGTGCTTTGTTGAGGAAGATGATCTCGGTCAAGAGCGTCCCGACGACAAACACCAAGAGCACGTAGAGGAACCAGTGGGTAAACTGTGACTCTCCTCCTGCCTGAGCAACAATCGCAGAGCCCAGCCCCTGGGTAGCAACAACGCTCAGCCCTCCAACCCAACTGCATATCGAAATGTACACCAGCATGTTCTTCTTGCCATACTTGGGACCAGCCCAGAAAGCAGTGACGGCAGCTCCGACGACAATGACGCCAGCGTAGGACAGGAAACCGGGCTGAATGACATAGTGCTGCATCTCCTGGATATCTGCGACGGACGACTCCTCGGGTGCGTTCATGACGATGACGACAGAGCCCACGATGCAAAGGAAGCAGGCAACCTTTCCGACCATGCTCAGGCGTTCCTTGAGGAAGATGGCAGAGAGGATGGTGCAGATGACGACGGATAGGGCGCCGAGCGGGGTGACGAGGATGGCGTCGGTGAAGGCATAGGCGACAAAGTTGAGAATCTCGCCCATAATCATGAGAATCATGCCTGTCCACCAGAAGGCGTTCTTGAGGTAGCCATAGCCTTCGCCGGCAGCCTCATTGTACTTCTCGTTCGCCTTGAGCAGGCCTACCTTCTTGAGGACGAAGGAGGATCCGATGAAGAGACCTGAGCCGATGGCAAGACATATTCCGATGACCTTGTAAGAGGCTGGTCGCTCGGTGGAGGAGGACGAGGAGGAGGATGTGTCGTTCGCTCGGGTGTATATCTCGTGCGCTGTAACCAGCACAGCTCCTGCGGCGTCCATACTTGTTGTCGTTCAGGTGTAACTCTACCCGGGCCCCAAGAAGGAGGACGGAGGGCGAGTACGAGGACGAGGAGGGGCGGAGTCCAGGAGGGAGGTTGGATGAAGAAGGGGAGTGCCTTATTCCGGCAGCGCAGGCAACGACAGCGCGCTCGCTGCGTTTGAGCGGGGCCTGCTCTTCCCGTCGATGGATCGATCAAGCCGTTGTGGTTCGTTCCTGGAGAGAGAACACAGTGGCAGAGGCTCAGGTCGGGTAACAAGGGGTGTCGTTGTCTTGTGTTAAAGCGCACGCAATTGTTGTGGGGGAAAGTAAACAATATCGGGACCCGTCGATTGCAGTGACGACATGTAGATTTCCATGCAAAATAAATTAAACCACCACCGACTGATAAGGGGTGAAGATGTCTGGCAGGACGGTGGAGACTTGTTTGAGTTCTGGGTCCGTTGAAACTGAGCAAGGTGGTTTGTGGGTTGGCGGACTAGGGAATAGAAACAGTTTTATTCTGGTGGTTGTCACGGTCGTTGGTTGCTGAAGGTGGCTGCTCCCTCTACCAGGCCGGCAGCAGGGGGGGGAGGGTGATGTCAGAGGCGGTAAAGCAGGGTAGCACTATTGACAAAGCAGGAATCGAGCAAGGTCCAGAACGGAAACAGTATCTGTGTGGGATTAACTTTGGACAAACTGCATGAGCACAGGGCCAAATTAGTGTCAACCCCCTCCAAGTGTGGTTTTCTACAACTTGTCAAAGCACATGGGACCGAGGAAGAGAAGGAGGACATACTGAAGCACTGGCAAGGTTGCAGAAAGCCAAAAATGGTGGTGGCAGCAGTAGAAGTAGAAGCGCCCAGAGGGGGAAATCGTGAGACGGATTGTGTTGGATGTGGGAGGAGGATTGGGGACATGGGAAGGGCCCAGAGCCCAGAGTGGGTTGCCTTTCCAGGGTTGTCGCAGTGGGTGACCCGCGACCAGTGTGGCCCCAGAGCGCACACCCACTGGCGCAGCAATTGCTAGCCAATGGTCACTGGCCAACTAGTGACCAGTGAGTTACGCACACACGCACTAACGCCGAAAGAGGCCACTCACTCCTTCCCTCTTGCCTCCCTGCCTCCTTCCTTACCTCCCTACGAAGCGTGGAAAGAAGGATGTACAGACACACTACCTGCCTTCAGTTCTTGATCTTCCTCCAATACGAGAATACATTGGCGCAGATTCCTATCAACAGAACTCTGGAATGTATTGAGGGAGGACAAGGGTTTTCTGGTCTTTTCTTTTTGGGTCCTGTTTAGAGTTCTCTCTCAGACAGGAAGACCCCAGACAAGACCCCAAACGTTACTATTTATGGGTCCCTGGGAAGCGCGGTTGTACATGCTTAGTACTATACACGCGTACATGGGGAGAAGGAGGAAAAAACCGTGAGTCAGTGGAGCACTGGGAATTATCGGTGGTTGGGAGTCGAGCGGGCTGGGAGCAAGAAAAACACAGAAAAGACATAAAGAACATGATATGATAGAGAGTAAGAGAGCATTCAATCTCAACTCCAGTCAAAAATGAAATTCAAAACCACAAACAGCCTACTTGACGAGATAGTGAGTGCAATGACTGGTACCACCAACACCCAACCTGCCGTAACGTATACTGTAGAACGACAAGCCACACCAAAAAAAAAACAAAAAAAAAAAAAAAAAAAGGCCAAGAGGCTAGGGCCGCAAAGGGCAAAGCATGTCTCGCCCCTCATCGAGGCTGTGCTGCGCCAGCGAGCCAGGAAGTTTCGCTCCGCCTGATGAACTTGGCTCGACACGGCTTTGAAGCATTCCTGAGCAAGAGAGTTGTCATGGTGGCTTTGCACTGGCTCGACCATCGACCGAGGCAAAAAGAGGGACGACGTCGAGACCGACCTGCCAAAATCCAACGTATCCACACACTCACACCTAAATTCGCACGTCCCCAAGCCCCTGGGTCGGGTTTTGTGGGGGCGAACATTCGGAAACATCAGACCCATTGGCTGAAAGCTCCCGGTGGTGCGACGTAAGGGCCTCGAGCGGTATGGACAGAAACCCCGTTTCCCGTGTGTCGGCCTCGTTCGTCCTTTTTTCTTCTTTTCTTCTCTTGGGCCTGTATCCTTTTTTTTGGGGGGGGGGGGGGGTGTTGTCAGCGAGACCTCTCTGCCGATGTTCCGGAACAGCGAGAATCGCAGAGTAGAGAATGGTGAAACCAGCTGCACCTGTACACAGCCACGACTGCCTCGCGCCGTCTTGCACTCGATGTTACAGCAACGGTGTGATCATCATAGGGAATTTCAAAAGATTGTTTAGTATTAATACCTGGACCAGATCTACAAGATCCGCAGAGATCAGCAGCACTCTACTACCTGTCCGTCACCTGCAACTCTTCAGCCCTACGAGGACCCCCTTGATTCCTCATGGCAACTTCTTGACGAGCATATGATCTGTGCTTTTGATAACCCATGCAACTCAACCAGCATCCCTATCGTGTGACACCTGTAATTGAATCCGAGTTACAAACGATGTATGGAGTAGGGACTTTGGGCTTGCCAGGCCCGTCTCCCATGTCTCTCCCACTAACAACACTCACCAGTAAGAGAAGTGAGGTGAGCTCAGCTTGGTCTTGCACACCAGACGCCATGGGAAGCGCCCCCATCGTGTTAATTAACCCCTGCTGTGCGGGCATCGCCCCCTTTCCCCCTCCACATTGCAACACGAGGTTATAGCACAGTTCGCGCCATGAGAGGCCTCTCAGTCACGCGGTGGCCCGTTATGTCGCGTGTCTATGCGTTCAATTGTTGTGGATACCAATTAATGCAGGTCATTTTCAGCGAGGTGACACGCCTCCAGTCCTTAAGATGGGGCCTTGCCTTGGGACTCGTGTGTCTATTTGGCACTGACGAAGAGACACGAACATACTACCCAGACAGAGGCATTGTAAGGGCGCGCCGGCCTGCATTCACAAAGACCCAGTCTTCTGTCCCGATATATGCCCTAGTAAATTTAGACCAAGAGGCAGAAGATGCGTAATCATGTGAAAGGCATGCTTCAAGTGAGGCTACGCGAGTAGAATATGGACGAAGACTATCATGCCAATACGCCGCCCTTGATTCTTCTTGTCCACAAATATCAAATTTTCTATAACACCTTTCTATTGAATGAATTCATACGGCCGAGTATATACGGGAATTGACTACCACGAGGCGTGGCCATGTGTCAACAGCAAAGAGTTTGAGAAATTCCACAGCTGGTATTATTTGAAATCACAGAAAAGAGGCGGAACGGCATAGTCACAAGCCATACAAAGAACAATGCAGCGATCCATTCTTATCGTCAAAATGAATGGCTTCCTTGTTGAACATCTCCTGTCCTGTATGTCTCTCTTTGTCTCATCACCACTGGACCAGTCCACAGCAAGCAAGCCGATGAGGCTCTGCTCTTGACAAACTCGCCTCTCATATGAAAGAGCCAATAAACGCAGAACTGCCCTGGCAGGTTCGTACCATCTTTCCTCAACGTCATTCCTTCTTCCTAGACATGCAGCCTAAAACATTGCTACTGTTATCCGCCGCGGTTTGTTTCTCGACCGTGGCGGGCGCCGAGGAGGATTACTGCGAGGAGACAACGACTCCAACTGCGGAGACAGGTCTTGTCTCTGCCACTGTATCATCCTCACCGCCAACTTTGGAATCGACGTTACTAGACAATGAGGCGCAGAAGACAAGCGACAGCATCATCTACCAGTCATGGCTGACGGAAGTAGGGCAAACCGCAACCGCCTCCTCCATGGCAGTGGAAGCAACCTCCTCTCCACCTCGCCAGACCATCTCGGCGCCTCCTTCCAGCATCAGTCCTGCAGCAAGTACCCAGGCTGTTGTTTCGGCGGAGGATATTTCTACTCCAGCTCTGGTTACTACGACGAGAAGCATATCAGCCGAAGCAGCCCAGACCTCGAGCCTTTCCGCGACACCACGGTTGACACTTACAGGTCACGCATCCGTGCACTCTGCGCTGGCACTCTGTGTTCCCCACGGGACGTACTGTCATTCTGCCTCGGGCAACACAACCTCGACAACCCTGGCTACTCTGGCGGCAATTCCCACCGTTACCTCGACCCACAACACTACAGTCACAATAGCGAAGCACATGTCGGCATCTGGTGACCACAAGTCTTCGTCTGGTCCCACTGGCCGACGTGTGCCGCGGAACTGTGGAGGAGGCACAAGCCAGGGAATTGCGAACCCGCCTTCGACTTCCTCGATGACCATAGCGAGTAATAGCGAGGGTGGGGCGATGATGACACTGATGACGGCGACTGGGCCATTCAGAACCTCAGACGCTGTCCACAAGACAACAACGGAGACGAAAGCGCCAAAGTCTTCCGCCTCGAAGACACCTTCGTCCACTTCTCAGTCCTCTGGGGCATGTAAAGGGGCTGTTGGGCCAGTCAACTTCATATTGATACGTCCTGAGGTCCTTGCGCTTGTCTACATTTTGGCTGCACTCCTCTAATACTTGGTGAAAGGTTTTGATCAAGTAGGCTTGGCAACGCTGGCTGCATTATTCCCATCCCCTTTGTAAATGACCTTGCACCAATCTGTACAAGTATTATTCTCTATAGATACATAGTAATTACCTTAATTAATTCATAGAATCGCAGCTTGTTATCATGGTTACTTTTCCCTCCATCATCAGGTTCTTCGTGCCGCAAGCCCTTTACCCAACTTCAAAGCGGAAGCCTGATCGGGTGCCGGCTTTTCAAATAAACTATGATTATTTTCCTTGAGGATCCATCATCGAGCCTTCGTGATGCCGACTCAGAGCCTTTACTGTTGTTGGCTGCAAAGACGTCGGAGCCAACTGCATATATGCTACCCTGGTTCCACAGTTCGTTTGGTCCGCTTCCTCTGGTTACCCGCCCATTGCAACCCTTCGGAACTCCAATTCAGAGTGAATCACATGATTGCAGCAAAAGAATAATGGTAGAACTATCCTATATATTTTATAGCTCATGAAGGCGAGTCGCCTGCACCATAATTAGCTTCTGACCCCAAAGTCCAACAGTACTTATGTAGTACTTCGAATTAGAAACAAAGAAGGCGCCCAACACCTGCCTACCTATACCTAGCCTTGGATTTGGGCAGTACAAGTACTTCCATAGCTGCATGTGAAATTTGGAAAAACAAAAAGAGAAAGCACTAATCGTCAAAGGAATAAAAAGAAAAAGGACGAGGACATGCGTACCCGTGTTCACTTTGAAATATGAAGAAAAAAATACCGTCAAAACATCACTCCAGAATACCCGGATGGATAATATCGACACCACAACTTCCCCTGCCCAGGGCGACAACCCTCCTCCCCGTACAGGCATCCTCTCCCTGCCCGACGAGATCCTCCTGGAAGTATTCTCCCTCGTAAAGACCTACAGGCCAGCCAACCGCGCCCAAAACATCGACTTCGCCTCCTCCGCCGCTGACATCGTAAGCACCCGCCTCGTCTGCCGCCGTTTCGCGGCCGCCAGCTCACACCTGCTCGTGCACTACGTGCGGCTGCAAGGCATCAGCGCGCAGTCCTTGGAGAAAGTCGAGGCTGTCTCGCGCCACCCGCTCATCAGGAAGGGGGTGAGGATTGTCCGGTTGGAGGCAACGTGTTATGTGCCGCGGCTGGCTGACGATGTGCACGAGTTCGCGGGCTGGGCTGTGCGAAGGGTGTTGAAGCGCGCGCAAAAGTACCAGCGGGCTTGCCAGAGGACGCTGGAGAGGGCTGAATCTGAAAGATACGACCATGGCGGAGATGTCGCGGTGCAGAGAGCGAAGATGGCCTCGGTGCTGGAAAGGGTCAAGGCTCTGCTGAAGACATGGAATCTTGTCAGCACAGGGGATGCGCGAGATCTGCTCCAGAACCTTGAGAGGTTCCCAGAGACTCCCCAGTCTAAGGAGGACCGGCATCGCCATATCGAATTGCTGCATGTTGCACACAGACACTACCAGCTTCGATACAGGGAACAGGAGAGCCTGCGAGAGGGCAGCAACGCCTTTGTGAAGAGATTTGCCGCAGCCATGGCGCGTATGCCCAAGGTGAAGGCTCTGGAGATACAAGACTTCCACCACCATGAGGACGTCAAGTACCCAGGCTGCGAGGATGTGAATCGAACCGATGCACTCTTCAGTCCTGCCACGGGAGATGAAGAGTACAGCGCCCTTCTCGACCTCGACGCCATCGTCAAGCCTCTGTCCTGGAACCAAGCTCTGCAGCAACAGCTAGGCACGCCGCCAGGCCATGTCTTATTCCACCTTCCCCTCGCCATACATGAGGCTGGCTGCAAGCTCGACAGGATCTGCATTCAGACGACTGCACCCGCGGAGCAATATTACCGACTTCTTCGGGCGACCGCCGAGGGGAATCATGCTGGCCTCGCCTCTGCGGTCAGTTCCATGGGTATCAAGGACTTCGCCTTTATCCACGGGAGCGAGCACAGTTCGTCGGACCGGAAGACTCCAGATGCCGAGGATATAGAAGCGTTTCAACATTACATCGCCGCCATGACACACAGCAGCCACCTCGAGCGGCTCAGACTTGCTGTCGACAGCGACTGGGTCGAAGGCAGTCTCGGTTCGGATCATGGTCTCAGACTTGGCTCGTTGATGATTATGCCGTGCATTGATACGATGTCTGGCGGGCCCACGCGCTCGTGGACGAATATAAAGGACATTCATCTGTCCGATATGCCCTTACGCCTCACTGACCTGGAGTGTCTCGAGAAGAAGCTCAAAGAGGACGGTGTGAGACTGGAATTTCTGACCCTGTCACGCATCAAACTGGTGGAGGGGACTTGGGCACAGGTCCTGGAGATCCTGCGCCGGCTTGCTGTGGCTAACAAGGAACTACTGGAGCCTGTTGGAGCCGAATGTGATGACCCGGCCATGTTGGTTGCTGGTAAACATGACGTGGTCTTTGGCGCGAGACCTGGGCAAGAAAGTATGGCTGGGCGTTTCATCAACGGCAGGATAGAGAGAAACCCGTTGGCTCAGGCTATGAGTGAGGACCACCCTGCTCAAGCAGAAGAGGGCGAGGAGGCTGAGAATCTGGACAAAATCAAAGGCAATGATAGGCCAGAATGATGATGTCTTGGGCGAGATTGAAGATCCAAGTCTCACACTATTGAGTCACCACACATTTTGTATCTCGAATGAGTCAAACCTAGACCTGTGTATCTTGAGATCCATTATTCAACCTTGTACACCAAGGAACAGCTCATTGAGACCGAATTCTGCGAGTCACTGGCAAACACATCACAAGAGCCCTGTTTACTTCTTCTGATTCCACATCACTCTCTCTCTCTCTCTCTCTCTCTATTCGATTGTCCAACTATCAATCAATACAGAACCAAAACCTCTCTAAGCAGCAGTTCCGTTCAACAAGGAATTCGGAATAAACTGCGGCATCGCATCCTCCCACATGCCATCCGTCCACACCGTCTTGTCCGACCCGTCCGCATTCATCAGCATAATCTTGCCATACGGCTGCCAGATGTTATCATAGACCGGGCCCTCCTCAGGGAACCCAAACTGCGAGCCCATGTACCAGATCCTCCCATCCGCGGTCCAGGTGGCATGGGCGTCGTTCCCCAGCGACTCGGGCGTGAGGTTCTGGAAGTCCGACCCGTCCAGGTTGATGGTGCATATATCATAGTTGTCATCATACGGCCCGGAGATGGGCGAGCTGGTGCGCCGCGTGAACAGGATCGTGGACCCCGTCGGCGCAAACGAGGGCAGGATGTCCCACGACGTCGTCAGCACGGTGGTGTTCTTGGTCTCGAGGTCCAGGACCCGCAGGCCGCCCGGCCAGTCGGCGCTCTGGTCGAAGGTGCGGTAGACCATGTAGCGGCCGTCGGGCGAGATGCTCGGAAACCCAGCGTTGATGCCCGTCTCGTTGACCAGGACCTCGTGCCACGAGCCGTTGGCCGCGACGCGGTAGATGAGCCCCGGCTCGGTCGCGCGGTCCTGGAACCAGGTGCCGAGCCCCACGGCCAGCCAGTCGCCGTCCGGGGACCACGAGGGCTTGAACGCGCCCGCGTCCGTGGTGCCTGCCAGGTCGGCGGGGACGATGTCGTCGGTGGAGGCGCTGAGGATCTCCTTCTGGTGCGTGCCGTCCGGGCGCATGGTGTAGAGCGAGCCGTTGGCGAGTTCCTGCTCGCTGATGGCCAGCACGCCTTGGTTGGAGAGCGTCGGGAACACGTCCATGTTGCGGTACTCCCATTCGTCGTTCCAGCTGTAGAGGGGCTTGTTGATGGGCCGCCAGGTGAGCTCGCCTGACGCGGTCTCCCACACCGGCTTCTCGTACACCACCAGCGTCCCGTCTGGCGACCAGGCGGGCGAGGCTATAGTGGTGCCGCCTGGGATCGAAGCCCGGCTGGTGACGTTGCCACCCTGTGCCTGGGCAGAGACGTAGTTGAAGCCGGTCGTCTTGTTGCGGTACCCAATCGTGTTCGCATCGACATACTGGGGGAACACCTTGACACCGCTGCCCGACGTGTGGCTGACGCGGTCTGTCCCCGTGGCAAAGTCCACCGAGACGATCTGGCTCTCCTCCTGGTCCATCAGGCCCAGCCTCCTCGCAAAGACAGTGGACTCGGTGGTCATCTCGTAGAACACGATGCGCGACCCGTCCGGCGAGAACTTGGGCGAGCCGAGGCAGTACCCCGTGTTGTTGGCCACCTTGCGGTATCCGCTGCCGTCGGGCCTGATGGCGTAGATGGAGAGCTCCTGCGAGTGTTCCCAGCCAGACACGTTATTGTGTCCCCTCCACAGCGTGTCCTTGTCCGAGGAGAACACAATCCACTCGCCATCCGGCGACCAGGCCGGCCGGAAGTGTCCGTCCGGCAGGGACCAGCTCCCAGCGACCTCGGTGGAGTTGGTAATGTTCCACGACGCGCCCGTCTCCATGTCCATGACCCAGATGTTGCTCTTGTAGTTGTTGCGCGTCGAGTGGAACGCCACCAGGCTCCCGTTGGGCGAGATGGCTCCTGCGCCCTCGACGGAGGATGTCGCGGCGAGGGCCTCGAGGTCGCTGCCGTCGGGACGAGCCCGCCACACGTCTGGGTTGCCGTCGCCGTCGCGCTCGCTCGTGAACACGATCCACTCGCCGTCGGGGGACCACTGGGCGTGATACTCGTACACGGTGTTGTTGCCCAGCAGCAACCGCTCGTTGCTGCCGTCAGCGTTGGCAATGTAGAGCTGTGAGGAGGTGGGCGAGTTGCGGTTCATGTAGAGGATGCCCTTTTTGCCCTCGATGGGCGCGTTCTCGTTGCGCGCCATGAGCTGCGCCGCTGAACCTGAGGCTCCGGCATATGGACAGGCGGCGCCTGTGAGCCTGGCGGCGGCGGCGACAATGAGAGGAACGATAGCCCAGCGCATCATGAACGTTGTTTCACGGTTGGCTGTATGGTTCTCTCGATGCTCATCTGTCTTGTCTGTTGAGGTTTCGACAAAGACAGCACGCCTCTTTTATATACTCAACATATCTCAATGATGTGCTACAGGAATGGTACGCCTTGTTCCTTCTCTTCCTCCCTTCTCGTCCCTCTGCTCGCCTTCTTCGCCGCGATGCTCGGCAGCATTCCCTATGTTGGTATGGAGAAGTACACCCCTGGCGAATCCTTCCTGGCTCCTGCGTTGCAAGCAGTGTCACGCAAGCTATATCTCCATCTGGAAGGTGACAGGCAGCCGACGGATATTACCCTGGCAGTTGTCAGTTGTTGTGAGAATACAAATTGATGACCGTTGTGAGGCAGTGATAGGTCCGTTGGACTTCATTGTGCGTTGTTCCCATAGTAAAAGTTGAGGACTTTTAGACATGCCAAGACAAGAAAACCCTGCATGTGGCATGGGCGGTGTAAATCAATTACAGGATGTCCATTGTATTGTTTGCATGATCGACGATCGTTGCCCTGGACGAGCAGACGAGCTCGGACGTCGGTTTGGAGATAACTCGGCGACAGAGAGTGTGTATGCTTTGGACCAAGTACCAGTGGCGAGAATTGAAAACTCCCGTTGTCGTCTGTCCATCTTGTTCATCAATCCAACCGACGAGACTTTGTTGTCTTCTTGACCTTTGCATATTGATTGAGCCCGAGAGCCTCTCTAGTCCCTTCGAGGTCTCAAATAACTTACCCTTCAAGTCAAAAATCACGATTATGTCTCTTTCTATGATTACGCAACTGTCCTGCAGGCGGCCGTGCTCATCACGACAATCCACAAACACCACCTGCAAAGACCCAGAGACCCATTATTAGACAGTCCTTGGCACACACAAAAATGACTTGTGAGTTCTCGAAAGTATTGGCCTCGTCATCCTCTGCTCGGAGGGTTCGGAATCCGGCATCGACTCTCCAGAAGCCTCAAGATCGGCATGTGCTCTTCAAGCACATCGTGTGCCTTGCAAGCCTGACTGTGCTCTCTAAGTGGTGAATCCCGGCGTCTTTGAGGCGGCAGGTCACCGGTAATTCTATCCCCCGTGCGCTCCCCAGGGCTTCAGATATTTGCTTTTGGCGCGTATTCCTTTACTCAACGAGAAGATCGACCGAGGAAGCCACCGTCTGGGATCCGAGCGCTCATCTGCAGGTTCGGTGGTTTGGGAGCTTAGAAATAGCCCAGCTGTGATTGCAAAACCCGAGGTTGGCTCGGAAGACGACACGAAGAAAGGCTGTGTGGTTCCAATCGTGTGAATTCGTATTCTAAAGCAGTCTGAAGGCAGTGTGAGCGGTGAGCTGTGATAGAAAGATCGGAGAATGCCAGATCATGACGGCCGTTCATTACAGCATATAAAAAGTGTTATGAGTGTTTGTCTTTTTGAAATCACGTCTGTCTATCGATAGATGCAGGTACTTGCTTCTTCGGCAAAATTCACATACAAAGTGTTCGCTGTGCCATGATTTCCTGCAGCTTGGCACCTAGTAATATTAGAACCATAGAGAGACTAGGCACAGTAAATGACAACATTGGACTTGATAGTGTGCGTGCATGTGGGTATTTCCATAATATATTACTTTAGCTCATCGAGGTCTCAATTGACGAGACTCGCACGGTGATCTCACTTCTGTGGTTTGTTATTCCCAAACGATAGTAGTTGACCCTATCAAGTAACCAAGTGTGTGTGTATGTGTCTTGATGAGTATAAATGACAGCTCTACTTCTTCCATCCGAAAAACTACTACCTCCATGATATCACCTCGGTCGTGGTGTAAAATACTAATTAAGCTGCTTGGACACCGGTACAGGAGACAACCAGAACGTCAGTTCCTCTTCCTCACCTCGTACCGCACGGGAGAGTCCTCAATTGATACATATCAACACTTCAAATCAAGATGAAAGCAGAGAAATCCATGTGTTTTATGTGAAGCGAGCTCGAAATGCTAAAGTGGGTATTTAAAATAAATGAAAACGATCCTGCAAACCATGCCATGCATCAGGACATGCCAGCCGGGTCGAAAGAGAGCCCCCAAAGGAAATGTATAGGGAAAAAAGAAGAGAAGAAGAGAAGAAAAAAAGGAGAAAACAAATCGCCCCCTCCATTCCCAATATGCCATTGCCAACCAAGTATTCATTGTGTCCATCCACATTCATTCCATCTCTTCCATCATCAAGTCAGCCCCAAGGGTCCCCTCATTCTTCTCCCTTGTCCTTCCAAGTGATCAATCGTCCGTACCATTTCACAAAACATATCAAATCATCCCATCATGTTTCTTTATGTCATCCCAGATGTCGTTTCCGTCCAAAGTGATTAGGTTTCCTTTAGTTCCCCTTCAGCTTCTTCCACAAGCCCCCGAACCCGCCGCTACCGCTCCTGACGCCGGCGACATCCGGGGCAAAGAACGAGCCCTTCCTCTCCCGACGGCGCTCATCGCTCCCGTCGCTCCTCTCCTCTCTCCTCTTCTTTCTCCTGTCTCGATCTCCGCTCACGTCGACATCTACGTCGCCGTACCTCCTCCTGCGCCGCCTCTCACGCCGTGCAGCATCCTCCTCGCCCTCGTCCACGGCCTCCGTCGTCATCCCTCCATCGTCAGGCGGCGGGCCGGCGTCGCTGTGGTCCTTGACCCAGCTTGAGGTGCCCGAGTGAGGCCAGGCCGGAGCAGGGTCCGCCGCTATCTTTCCCGAGGCTTTGTCCAGGCCGTCTGTGTGTCGACGTGAGGGCTTGGCTGGGCGCGGGTAGACAAAGTCGTCCTCGACTGGTTCGGTCCGACGCCGCGTGGGGGGTTGGGCTTCTCCCTCGCGGGCAGCAGCATGCCTCTCAGCCCGGCGTCGGCGGCGCTCCTCGTCGTACTCACGATCGCTCTCTCCGGCCCGTGCCTTGCGCCGCTCACGCTTGGCAGCCCGGCGTGCCGCCTCAGCCTCAGCGTCGTCTGCTGCGAGTGCCTCGCGCCCCTTGTCGCGGTCGAGCCGCTTTTGTCGTTTCCGCTCTTCACGCGCGGCGTCTTTCTCTTCAGCAGCCCGACGGCCCTCTTCTGCCCGGTGGCGCGCGGCTTTTTTCGCAGCGTGTCGAGCCTCCCTCTCAGCCTGGCGCAGTGCCTCGGCCTCGTCTTCCTGTTTGCGTCGCTTTTCGCGCCGGGCTTCCTCTTTCGACTTCTCACCGCTTTCTCGTTCGGCGCGGCGGGCGCGACGGGTGTCCTTGGCATCAGCATCTGTGGCCATGCCTGCGTCCTCGCCGTCCGTGTGGTACAGCCCACGTCTGCGAGATGGCTCAGGCCGAGAACCGGGCAAGATACCTCCAAAGAGGCCGCCGAATCCCTTCTTGGTGGATCCTGTGGTGTTGGAGCGTCGCAGGCCCGGGGTCGGTGTGGCATCGGCAACCTCGACCATGACAATGTCATCGTCTTGGGTGTATGCCTGTTTGGTAGAGAGAAGATGAAAAAGGTCAGCTTGCGGTCTCACAGCGTCATCACAGGGGCTTCTGCGTGGTTCACTTACCCTTGATGGCCTGCGGCGCGACGGCTTGTCCGGGCTGGGCTCTGCGTCGTTCGCGCCGACCATGACGATGTCATCGTCCTCGATCTGCCGCGAGGTCTGCTTGCGCTTGCTGCTAGATCTGCCCAGGCTCATCATGCCTTCACCGATGCCCAAGATCCTGGCGGCCTTGGAACCCGGCTCAGGCACGTCCTCGGGAGGTGACATCATACCGGTGTGGACGTCGACGATGGAAGGGCGGCGCGATGACCTGCCCTCCTTGTGCCGTTTCTCGCGCGTGGACATGGACCGAGAGATGGGAGGCGTGCTGGCGAAGACGCTCATGAGCTTGGGCTTCGCAGGTGTCTCCAGCTCCCGCTCTTTCTTCTCGGCCGCGCGCTCGGCCTTGTCGGACGATGACCCTTGGGAGGAGAGCTTCTCCTCCTTGTCGGGCGAACGCTCCTTGCGCTCCCGCTTGTGCTCTTCGGCAGAAGACGACTTGGGCTTGGAGGAAGCCTTCTTCTCCTTGTCGCGAGACCCCGATGCAGTCCACATGCCCCAACTCGAGCCGCCATTGTGGTTGATCTTGGGCCGCTCCTTTCTGCTCTCCTTCTTCACCTCGACAGGGAGAGGCACAGCGATCGGCGCGTCGGGCACAGCTGGCGGCGGCGGCGGAGGAGGGACGGGCACCACGGCGTCGTCAGCCTTCATCCTGGAGGACTTCTTGCCGCTGGACTTCTTGCTCTTGGCTGGGGCCATGTCGATGACCTCGATGATCTCGTCAGGGTCCTCCTCATCCTCGCCTGGGAAGCTGCCAGGAATGTCGGTGATCTTCTTGGACTTGCTCTTGCGCTTGACCTCTTCTACTGGAGCGGGTGGCGGGGGTGGCGGGATCGGGTCTGCCGGCGCAGGCGGTGGCGGGGGTGGTGGTGGTACGACGTCGCCCTTGGTCGTTGCCTCGAAGGCCTTCAGCTTGTCAGCAATCTTGCCCCCAACGGCTTTTCTCTTCATTGGTTCAGCGGCTGCCGGTGTGCTGGCCCCGACCTGAGCATCAACATCGTCACGGTGTGGTTTACGGTCCGGCTCGGCAAGTGGACTTGACGACGTCTTGGAGGGAAACGTGTCCTGCTTGGCTGGCCCAATACTAGCAACAGTATCGTGTTTGGCCGTGGCGCCACCAACAGCACCAGCAGCAGCAGCAGCAGCAGTGGTAGCAGCTTCGAGAAGCTTGTAGGATGACCATGACTCAGCATGCGCAATCTCGGCTGGTGCCGACTGAGATGAACGCAGACAGGATTGTGGAAATGAGTGACAGGGGCCAAGGGGGAAAATAAGAGTCACGAGGGTTGCATGCATGACTTACTGGCTCAGCCACCGAATTCTTGCCCTTTTTGGTGCTAGTCGTCTTTTTGGGTGCACCCCAGAAACTGAACGCATCAACCTCGGCTGTTTTCTTGACGGCCACAGGCTTGGCAGGGGCCGACAGGAACTGGTCGAGCTCCTCGAGTTCGTTGGCATCCAGCTTGGCGAGGTCTTTGTCGAGATCGTCGTCGAGTTTCGCGTCAGCCGCAGGAGGGGGGGCGGCAGCAGCAGCAGCAGCATCCTCCTCTTGCTGCTTGGCGGCCTCTGCCTTCTTGGCAGCCTCCCTGCGAGCCTTTTTGTTCGCGGAGAGCAGCTCGTAGCGCTCCTTGTCCTTCTTGACGAGTTTACGTCCAGAGTCTTTCCGTTTCTGGAGGTCCTTGAGCTCGGCCTCCTCCTTCTCGATGGCCTCCAGGCGGGCCTGTTCCTCAGCCTCGCGCAGCAGTCTTTCAGCCTCGTCACGTGCGGCCTGTTCGGCTGCTTCCTGCGCAGCCTTCTCGTCCGCACGGGCCTGGCAGCTGGCCGACAGCTTGTCGAACTTCTCCTTCTCCTTCTTGGTAAGCTTCCTGCCCGAGTCCTTTCTGGCCTGAAGAGCTGCGAGGTCGGCTTCTTCCTGGGCGATGGCGTCCAGTGCTGCCTGCTTCTCTTCCTCCTCCTTTCGGAGGCGGTCGGCCTCCTCTTGAGCAAGCCGGTCGGCCTCAGCCTGGGCCTCGGCCGCGAGCCTCTCTTCCTCCTCGATTCGAGCTTTCTCCGCGGCCTCCTTAGCTTCTTGCTCTTCCCGGGCCTTCTGCTCCTTCTCGGCTTTCTTCTTCTCCTTTTCTAGCTTCTCAAGCTCCTTCTTGCTGAGCTTGGGTTCCTTGGACGAGGATGACTTTTTGCTGCCATCCTTATCCGAAGATTTGGACTTGGAGTCGGTGAGTTCAGTGGAAGCGCTGGGATCATCCCAGATATTGCCACCATCACCCTCTTCTAATGCCGTCAGGTCCATGATTGGTGCAGGAGGTGGAGGAGGAGGTATGGGGGTCGGGGATGGGGATTTCGCAGCCTTAGTCTCCTTACTGCTTGACTTCTTGTCCTTTGACTTCTTGCTACTGCCAAAGGTAGGCCAAAAGTCATCGTCCTCGATCTTGTTCTTGATGTCCTCGATCGGAGATGATGCAACAAATGTGTCTTCCACAACTTCAGCTGGGGCGTCTTTAGACTTCTTCTTCTTGGCACTGCTGCCGCCAAAACTCCAGACGTCTTCCACAATAGGCTCCTTCTTGGCCGGCTTTCCCCAGCCAAAGTCGAACCCGCTCGCTTCGGGCATGGTAGCTGGCGGTGGAGTGGGAAACGCCGGCGTATCGTCTCCTATACGGCCGAAATCGATCAGGTCGCTGGTCTTGCTCTTCCCCTTCTTCTTGTCTTTCTTGCTGGCGCCCCATGCAGACCAGGAGTCCTGCTCTTCGGCGGCCTTCTCATGCTCTGGCTCGGCAGGCGGAGGCGGGTCTGGGACTGGCTCTTTGTTCTTCTTGGTCTTCTTGGAGCTGCCCAGGCCCCAGTTCATCCAGTCGTCGCTCATTCCATTATCCATGGCTGGATCATCATCTGCCCACGACAGAGGTTGAGAGTCCTTCTTGCTGTTGTTCTCGTCCTTCGTAGCTTCTTCATCGCGGACGTCTGCTGAGTTTCTTGCTGCTTCTGCTGCGGCGGCGGCGGCTCGTTCGTCTCGGCGGAATTCCAATTCGGCCAGGCGGTCCTTCTCGGACTTCTTGAGCTTCTTCTTTGTTTTAAGGACGGCAATCTCGTCCTCTTCGGCAGCAATCTCGGCCGCGCGCCTCTCGTCTTCCTCGCGCTTCAATTGCTCCTCGAGGTCTCTGGCCTCCTGCTCTGCCTTCTCGCGCGCCAGACGCTCTTCCTCTTCAGCCTGCGCCGCGATAGCCCGAGCCTCCTCGTCACGCTTGTCTTTGCGGTCTTGCAGCTCTTTGAGACGCGCCTTTTCCGGTTTCTTGAGCTTGGCTTTTTGGAGAAGTTCTGACAGCTCCTTCTCCTCAGCAGCGATCAGGGCGTCTTCGGCCTCTTTTTGCAAGGCGGCCTCGTCCACCACTGCATCACCGCCCTCAGGCTCCGCTTGGTCGTCAATAATTTCAACATCAGCTGGCGCGTCGGCGTTCTCCTTAGCAGCGGCGGCCTCCTGGTCGCGCAGCTTCTTGTTGTCCTGCAGGACTTTGAGACGGGCCTTGTCAGCCTTTCTAAGTTTCGGCATTGACTGGAGCACCTCGAGCTCCTGCTCCTCCTCCTCGATGATCTTGGCTGCTAGCTCATCCTCTTGATTCCTGGCAGCTCCGTCATCGCCAGCAGGCGCATTATCATCAGCTGGGGAAGCATCACCCGCATCACCGCCCGCATCTGCGAGAGCATCTGCCTCGGCCTTCGCAGCGGCTTCCTGCTCACGTCTCTTTTTGTTGTCTTGGAGCTCCTTGAGCCTCGTCTTGTCAGCCTTTTTGAGCTTGGGTTGGGAGAGTAGATATTCCAGGTCCAGCTCTTCCTCCTCGATGATCCGCGCAGCCTCGTCCTTCTCAGCCTGCGCAGCAGCGGCTGCATCATCGCCAAAGGAATCGTCTACAGATGTCGGCGCCGTCTCATCGGTCTTGGACCCGGCTGTATCACCGCTGCTGTCTGGGAGAGAATGGGCAGTAGCCGCGGCGGCCTCTTCAGCCTCGCGGGCGCGAGCCCCTGCGTTCTCTTCTAGAAATCGGATGCGGTCTTTGTCGGACTTTCTAGGTTTCTTCTTGGAGAGTAGTTCTGCCAGCTCTTCCTCTTCCTCGCGGATGATCCTGGCCTTTTCGTCAGCCTCGTCTTTGGCAGCAGTGTCTTTCGCAGGATCAGCGGAGCTATCAACGGCAGCCTGGTCCTCTTGCTCTTTGGCGGCCGCTGCAGCTTCTTCAGCCTCTTGCTGGCGCTGCCGGGCTCTCTCCTCGAGATAGTTCAGGCGATCCCTGTCGGACTTTTTGAGCTTCTTTTTGCACTGGAGCATGTACATTTCATCTTCCTCCTCCTCGATGATACGCGCCTTCTCGTCCGCTTCGGCCTGTGCAGCAGCAGCGTCGTTGCCGCCGTCTCCAAATGGCTGTTCGTCCGCAGGAGGGCCCTCGGCGCTCTCACCAGGCTGTTCTTCAGCTTTGGGGTCTGCGGCGGCTGCTTCTGCTCTGGCTTTGGCATTCTCGGTCAAGACTTTCAAACGCTCCTGCTGCTTCTTGTTCAACTTGCCGCCGATGTCCTTTTTGGTCTGCAGCTTTTGGAGCTCCGCCTCCTCTTCCTTGATCAGGGCGGCCTCGGCTTCTCGATCGGCGTCGTCATTCGTATTGTCTCCGTTTTGAAAGTCAAATAGCGGTTCCTTCGGAGGGGATGGCTCCTCTATAACAGCAATTTTGTTCTTCGTTTTCTGTAGCTTCGTTGTTAGTTCGATCAAATACAATGAGGGCCTGAACCACAATCCATCACAGTCAAAATGCAAAACCTACGTCTTTCTTGGTAGAAGACCAGCCCCAGATATCGTCAGCAGGCTCTTCTGCCACGTCGGCCTGTTTGTTCTCTTCCTTGTGCTTGTCCTCAGCAGCAGCCTTGTCCTTGTTCAGGCTGCCCCAAAAATCATCATCGCCGGTCTTCGTGGTCGTCGTCGCGTTCGTCGCCACGCCCCAAGTGAAGCCACCGAGATCCTTCTTCTTCTCTGCCGGCTTGCTGGCCGCACCAAGAAAGTCGAAGGTATCTTCTTTAGGATCCTCTTCTGTCTGGTCCAGCGCCCCGAAGCTGAAGGTCGTCTTCTTGCTCTTCGGCTTGGGACGATTTATGCTCCACGGGTTGTCGTCGACGGGGACGGGCGATTTTGGCTTGGCCTCCTCGACAGGCACGGGCGTTTCGGAGGAGGGCGACTTGAGGCCTCCCCATCCCCAGCTGCCAGTCGTCCAGCTTGTCGTCCACGAGCTGAGACCCGAGGTCATCTTGTCGGACTTCGTTCCAAGGCTGAGGTCCATGGAGTCTCCTCCTCCTCCCCCTCCTCCTGCGTCGTCGAGTTTAATCTCGTGAAAGTCGGTCGAGCGGATATCCGGCAGGCCGAAGGAGTCCGTGGTCTTGGGTTCCGCAGGCTTGACCTCTGCAGGCTTGCCCTTGTTCTTCTTCTTGCTGCTCACGGGCGTGAAGTCCCAGATATCGTCATTATTGGCATCGGCGCCATTGTTGTCGCCATCCTTCTTGCCGTCGTCGTCACCGTCGTTGCCGCCTGTGCCACCTCCAGCGCCTGATTCGCCGCCGCCGCCGCCGTTTTGGTCTTTATTCCCGTCTCCGCCTCCCTCGGTCCCGTCGCCGTCCTTCTTGTCGCCCTCGTCATCCAGCCAATTGAAAGAAGTCTGGGCCTTCTTCTTCTTCTTCCCTGCGGCCTGGAGAAACCCAGCGTCGGAGCCGAAGTCGATCGGCTCCATGGCCATCGGGTCCATGAAGAGGTCACGATCACAACCATCCTGCCGCTCCCTTGGCTCCCGTCCAGGGCCAGCTGGATGTGGTTGGTCAGGCCCGCCAGAGCCAGGACAGCTCCGATGCGCGGCGCAGTTCGTGTCGGCCGGGTCGGGCAAGGTCGGGGAGGGGGCGGGGGAAGCGGTCTCGGGCTCGGCAGCAGACGGAGACGGCTGTGGCCTGAATCGCGACCATCTCGTCGAGCGGAAATCGGGTACGATCAGAACTCTGGGTTGACGGGCGGGTCGGGGCGCGTGGTGCTGTTTCGGGAGCAACGGGGTTAGTACAAGCAGCGCGCTGGTCTGAGGGTGAGAGAAGACAAGACAAGCTAGCTGGCATTTATTGTCGCTCGAGGTTGGGACCGGCGGGCTTTGTCATGCGCCGGTCTCAGACGCCAGCCAGGCTGGCCCACGCAGTCGGGCGCACTACTTTGCCGTGCAGGCCAAAGTGTATGGTCCCGAACAACTGAACCTTGAACCTGCAAACAGGACTTTGTTCTTCTCCAAAGAGACGGACGGACAGGACTCACGGTGGCACCGCGCAAGAGCACCCACGCATTGGCAATGTAGTGCAGCCTAGCATCCAGGTGGGCAATGTCTCGTGGTTCGCTATCGTGCGCTCCTCCCTTCCTGGATCCCCACGGCCTATTGCCATACCCGGTCCTCGCCGGGCGCTGGTCAGACGGCCAGCCATAGGTGTCGCTTGCGACGAAAGCCTGAACCTCGACCGCGGCCATTCTGGTTGTTTGATGAGGCGGGCGCGCAATCCGGCTCAGCTGTACAACTCATGAGGCTCGACGGCGCAAGGGCTCGGACCGCGATGGAGCGTTGGTTGGGGTGGAGTGGTAGTTCGGCGGTCGGGTATTTAATCGAGGAGAAGGAGAGGATCCCGTTGATCGACGAGTCGGCGGTGGTCGTGTGAGACTGCTAAGGTGGGTTGCGATCAAGTCAGTCGAGACGAAGAGGTCAATGGCGATAAATTGCTACGATTCTCCATTGACTTTTTGTTTTCCTTCTTCTTCCTTTGCCCTTCGGCCCTCGTTTGCGCCCCTTCAAAGATATGACAGGGAAAGGAAAATACAAGAAAAAAAATCAAATAAAAATCCTATGCAGGGAGGGCAGTCGGTGTAAGAAGGGGCGGGCCCCCAATGCGACACACTTAAAAGGCGGATGGAGGGGCGAGGTTGTGTGTGGTTGGTTTTTTGACGAGGGAGGACAAGCCGTGTGCAGCACCACTGACCTCTTAAATCTCTCCTCTTGTGATCTTTTTTCTTTTTCTGTAATTCCCCCAGCCTGATGTCTGTCACACCTCATCTAAGCCAGTACCAAATAGGATGACTTGTCGCAGGGGCAGAATCCATGGGGTGGTAGTAGTAGAAGTAGTAGTGGTAGGAGAGAAGGTGGTGTGTTCATGTGCGTGCCATGGAAAAGAAATGCAAGATGGAAGATTCGCAGTTCATGCAATCAAGACTAGAGCAGACCAGCCCAGAACAGAATAATAACAAAAATGAAAATGAAAAATGCGCCCAGCCTCTGACATTTGCCCAGTACAGTTGATCCTAAGCTTGAAGATGTCGAGTGTTCCCCCTCCAAAAACCCTGCACTCGTCCGAGGAAAGAGAAAGAGAGGGGCATGCAGGGAAAGAAGAAAAAAAAAAGATACAGTCGTATCCCTTGACAGAAATAAAGATTGCCCAGATATATGAAAAGGAAAGGGTTGTGGGCACAATGAAGAGAAGCCGACAGTGTTATGCAGGGAGACCCGACATGATCTGCTTCTGACATTAGTACTACTATGCCATTCTACTATGGTACACAGGTTGCAGCGACCCCAAGTAAACAGCCGAGAAATCTGAGCAGCCCATCTCACCTGCCGCCTGGGAACCTGCAGAAGCTATGGGTCCCTGTCGCGGATTTTGAATGGCTGGGGCAGGGTAGTACAGTACAGTACACATGAAGTCTAGCGAGTGGGGCCGTCCAGTATGGTATGGTTCAGTGGGTGTCATGGGTGGATGCAGCCTTCCGCAATGCCATTAGTGGGCAGGCTTGATAGCATTTCGCATCACCATATACTGCCCCTCCCCCCACCTTTACCCTTACCGCACATAGCAGACAGGCCCATTCATGCGCACACCCCTCCCCGACCTCGTCACCCGATGCAGGATTGCATACAAAGTCACTCGTGCTCGACTTGCATGGTAGGTGTGCCTGATCAAGGATGCTGTCTCCTCTGGGCAATCGGTCATGCTCCTCCTTTTTGCCACACACACACACACACACACACCTCTCTACTCGTCTCAAGGGGGTGAGGTGGGAAGGGGGGCATGGGGACAAACTTGTTTGAAACATACATACTGCTCTGGCTGATGTGCTAGGACTCTTTTCAGTAACCCCATCCTGTCGTGTCGAAACAAGAGATCCGAGTCCCGCATCCCCTTCTTCGTCGTCCGTGACCCATCGAACCCGCCTTTGCAGCCAGCCCCAGCTTCCCTTCCCTCGGGGGGTCTTGACCACCATCTAATCTTATCCTGCGCTGAGCTTCAGCCCGGGTCCCGGATGACCCTGGCCCCCAAAGAAGAAGAAGGGGTACAATTTCAAAAGCCGTCGCCGTCGGAACTGAGATACCAAAATGGAAGGACAGGCAGGCATGCCATGACGGATTGAGCCGATCCAATACATCTCGGGTCCCGGCTAGAAACAGAACCTGCAGCAGCGGCGGCAGCAGCAGCAGCACCAACGTCAGAAAGAAGAAAAAAAATCTGCTTTTGCCTTCTTTGCTTTCTGTTCCTCAAAGTGAGCTGGACTATTGAATCCAAGTTGGAGGGTGAAATGCAAACAGGGGTCCGAAAATCTGTGGACGATGAGCAATCACCACTGCGGACGTATTGCGTTGCGTGAACAGGACGGGGACTTGTTATGGATGCCGTGACCCTCCTCAACCGGGCCGTCTCTTTCTTTTCTTCTGGATCTCTCTCTCTCTCACTGCACGACATTCATGGTTAAAGAGTTGCCCAAGTCATGCTGGCCACCAGATACCAGTCGGATTATGTCACAGCAAGCTTTACACACACTCTCTCTCTCTTACTCACTCACACACACACGCACACACACACACGCACAGCCGTACCGAAGGAGAATATTCTGTCATCATCAGGGTCCGGTTCGGTACCCGAGGTAAGGTGAAAAAGGTCATGTATCTCATCCAACAATCATTCACCACGGACCAATTGTTCACGGCACACAAATTGGCGTGAGCGCGCCCGGCAAACGGTCTTCCTACATCCACCCAGGGTCTGCGGCTTGGAAAAAAGAAACAGAACAAAATCTCGGGAGCTAGAAGCCAGCTGCATGTATGTACAGGGTCCAAAACCAGTCCAGGTCAGCTTGGCCCTAAATGCGGCCGGGGATTCGCTGAACTACTTGTTCACCGCCAGAACCCTTTTCTCACGCCGCCCTTTGCGCCGCCGGACAGCGTACATAATAGTAGTATGAGCAGCAGCCACTCGGGTGTTCGAAACCGACCAACGAGAACCCAAAACGGGCAGTTAGAACCAAAAGACAGAAATAGGAAACGAACGATGTAAAAGAAAGAAAAGAGTGTATGTGTGTGTGAGAGTGAGAGAGAGTAAGGCACCAATAGGCCCCACCTGGCGGTTGACATGCATGACATGTAGTGATACTGCCCGCAGCAGCTGATGAACACGTCTGCGTTGCATACATTGGCGGCCGACATCGTCGCGAGGGCCATGATTCATGCCGTGCCCTGCTCCTCTCCCTTGCATGTCTTGGGCTTTGGAGTTTTACGGCCAGAGAAGACGAAGAAAGGAAAAGAAAGAAAAAGCACTCCACTACTAAGGGGTCCCTTGAGTGCATCCATCATCCCACTACACGGTGCGCAGATAAACAGATATCGTCGTCAGGTGCACGTGGGGCGTTGCTGCTGGGCTTCCTGCATAATCCCTCTTAACACGTCACGATTGCCTCCATGCGCGCATGGTTAGTTTGTGTCATTCTACAACCCTTCTCGTCCAGTCGTCTGCCTGCACTGCCTCTGGGTCATTCATCGAGCCAAAGTTTGTTCCGTAGCAATTTGATACCTCGTGTCTGCATTCCCCACTCCACTTCAGCTTGGTCGGCCCTTGAAAGCGCGAGAGAGGGGAGAAAAGGAGGAGAAGGAGAAGAAGAAGAAGAAGAAGATGATAGAAGAATAAGAAAACAAGACTCGGCCGAGTCGATGAGCGATTTAGGACTACCAAGTCGCCCAGTAGGAGTCACTCTGGGCTCCAGATCAGTCAGTCCAATCAGTGCTTGCGACTGGCCCAGCTGAGCCCGGCGTACCAATTCAATTCATCATAGTACTCATACAGTACCACAGAAAGAGAGGCGCAGTGTTGTTACCCTGGCCCCAAATATAGCATCGGCAACTCCAAACCGCTGCAAACACCATCTCTCACACTTCTCCTGCAGCAGCAGTGAGAGTCTCTGTCTCAAGTTTGGCTTTAGCTCTCAGAATCTATGGCCCCCAAGAAAGAAAGGAAAATAGAGAAGGAGAGAGAGAAAAGGCAAAATGGTCTTGTGCTTTCGTAGTGCGTCTCATGAGCAGCAGGCTCACCAAACCCGTGCCAGCGCCACGCCTGTGCAAGGGTGTTTTCCTGCTCAGCCCTGGAGAGCGGTTACTCGGTTTCTTGTTCTTTCTCAGACAAAGGAGTTCGACTTCAGCTTTTCTGCCTCTGGAACACTCACTCACTTTGATATAAGCACTCGATCCAACACGGTCGATATTCAGACAAACAACCATCAACTTATCTCGCAAATCATCGCTCATCTCGGTTCATCGGAGCTACGTAGGCCAGCCAGTGATTCTGTCTTCGGTGTCATCGACCCTTTTTTCTCTTTTCTGGCTTATGCTTTTGTGTCGATTGTCGGCTGTCTTGTTCAATTTGCGGCACATCGTCATCACTCCAAGGGCAGCTCGAGGCTGGAAGAAAAACCCTCACAGGAGGCTCAAAAACGAAGGAACGACAACTTTATTGGAAACACACCACCACATTCAAAGACTGTCTCTCTTCTTGCGCCCGGAGCAAAGTGGGACCTCCAAGCCTCCGGTCTTGCGGCTCCGAAGTGGGCCACGGCGCCCCGAGCGACACATTGTCGTCGTCAAACCGAGGGCTTTCTTTATACACACGCGCACACACACACACACACACACACACACTCTCTCTCTCTCTCTCTCTCTCTCTCTCTCTCTCTCATTCTTTTCACTCTCTCACTCATTCTCTCCACTCCTCCCCCCTCATCATCATGCCCGCCACCTTCGACCTAACCCTCCACTTCCCCCTCCCCCCCTCCCTCCACCCGGACCTCGTCGTCTCCAACCTCCACGCCTACGAGCCCCTCCTCCGGCCCAACCCCTACCTGCAGGGCTTCCACCGCCGGCCCGTAGACCTAGACGACCTCATCGCCGACCCCTTCTTCACCGAGCACGGCACCAACATCGTCTCCTACGAGGTCCACGACCGCATCCCCGTCGTCCTCGGCCTGACCAAGGACGTCCGCTTCCCCGCCATCTTCCAGAGCTTTCCCGCAGGGGTGCGCGTCAGGGCCGACGCCGCTGCCGGCACGAGGGTGCGGAGCATCTATGAGGTGTGTCGAGGGGGTGCTGGCGGCGGTGCTGGTGCTGGTGCTGGTGCTGGCGGCGCAGGAAGTGACTGGGAGCTCGTCGAGAGGTCGCATGTCGAGTGCAGCGCGGTGCTGAAGCCTTTCATCATGAAGAGTTTCGAGGCTGCGCACCGGGATCTGTGCCAGAAGGTTCTTGATAACATCGTGGGGCGGACGCAGAAGGATCTCCCGCCTTTGCCGGACGAGGCGAGGGGAGGAGGGGGTTATCATGATTGACACGGTCAGGTTTTCTTTCTATCTCTCTGTCTCTCTTTTACCTGATTTTCTCTTTCTTGTTTCTTTTCCTCTTTCTGGTTCCCTCCATCTTTCCCAAATCACTGGCTGGTTGGTTCGCAGGAGTGAGTGAGAAGAGGCCAACTTTCTTCCTCTATTATTGTGGTGCTCAGGCGTCTTCTTGGTGAGACGGTGGTTATTACAGCGGGTTGATATGAGTGCCCTTGTCTTGATGGGCCAACATACAAAACCAGCCCTCCTCATGAGATCTCGATGATCTCATGACGAGGTGACAATTCGGTTTCTTTTTGTGTTTATGTGTGTATATATATATATATATATATAAAGATATTTCTAACTGTATAATACATGCACTTTCTTTCCCTTGATCATCACCTCGCCTCACCTCTCCTCTCCTCTCCTCTCCTCTCAAGCATCAGCTTCTCATCCTCTCCTCCCATCCCTCCTCCAAGCCTCACAACCACTTCCCATCATCCTCTCACAAAGTATACACCAGCTTCACAGCGCTCACCCTCCCCGCCTTCAACTCCTCCACCCCAAGCCTCACGCCGTCCAGCCCTTTCCCCAGCCGGTTCGTCTCCACCCGCCCAGTCTTCACCTTCCCCTCCGCCAGCAGCTCAGCCGCCAGAGCCCAAAACCTCCTCCCAAACTCCCAGTCCTCCCTGCTCGCCTCCCACACCCACTGGCCCCGCGCAAACCTCTCCCCAAACACACTGTACCCCAGCGTCGACCCGATCTCCCACTGAACGTCCGGGTACGAAGCCCGCACCGCCGCCTCGTCGACAAAGGAGAGCAAGCCGTACCTTACCCTCGTGGGCGTTGACGACGACGAAGACGAAGACGAGGAGGAGGATGCTGCTGCTGCTGCTGCTGCTTCTCCTGTAGTAGTAGTAGTACTTGTTGCTGTTGCGGCCGCCGCCAGCGCGACGAGGCGTGTAGAGTCCTGCGTCACCAGACAGTCCCACGCCAGGGTGAGGGGCTTCGAGCCTGGGGACGCAGCCAGGTCGGCGCGGATGCGGGCCGCGAGGGTAGCTGGGTCGGTGTGGTAGTCGTAGACGTGGTCTGCGCCGAGGGACTGGAGGTAGTCGAAGTTGTGTGGGGACGAGGTCGCCAGCACGGTTGCGTTGGAGAGTTTGGCGAACTGGATGCCGAGGACACCCATCATCTGTTGGGAGGGTGAAGGCGGAGGAGGGAGAGGGGAAACATGTCAGCTTTGGTTCAGTCATGTCCGCCGTCCCTTGAGGAATTCCTCCTCTACTTATTTATTTTTTCTTTTCTCTCTTCCTGGGGGAAATGAAGCAGGAGGGGAGATGGAGGAAGGGGGAGAGGAGGCAACTCACAGTGCTGCCGCCGTTGATGAGCAGCGGGAAGGGCGTCGAGGATGGCTCGGTGGGCAGAGGCAGCTTGAGGTTCTGGTAGAGACCTTGGCCCTGGTGGGAAAGATTCGTTCGTCAGTGTGAAGCAAGTTGGGGGCATCACTACAGGCGAAGAGAAGAGAATGGAGGGGTCTGGATAAGAAGAACGTACAACGGTCGTCACACCGATACCCAACGTCGCAGCCTCCTCAAAGCTGAGGTTGTCCGGGATCTTCATCGTCGCCGGATCAGCTGGTGTGAGGACGTACTCGCCAAAAGCACCATGCTCCAAGTCTTTTCTGTTGTTCATGCCCAAGCCAGTCACGCATCGCCAGGTCAGCACTCGAGTTTCGCTTCGTCCTCCCCTCCCTTCCTCCGGTGTAGAAAGACTCCCCGTCAACGAAAAAGAAAAGAGTTATACCCACCCGCCAAAAGCCATCCCACAGATCCGATCCCCCACGACAAACTTGGTCACTCCGTCCCCAACCTCCTCCACCACCCCGGCAAAATCAGACCCAAACTTCTTGCCCACCACGCTCCCATCCTCGGTATAGATGGCGAACCAGTCCGACGGGTTCAGGGCCACTGCCTTGGTGCGCACCAGCACGTAACCCTCGGGGACGGGCCTCGGGATGGGGAGGTCCTGGACCGTGGACTCGCCCACGCCCGTGCAGACCAGGGCTTTGTAGGTGGTGGAGGCCATGACGAGAGAGAGGGAGGAAGGAGTGGAGAGGGTGTGTGTATATGGACTATGTTTGTAGGTCAAGTTTAGGGGCTTAGCAATGACTTTGCTGAATTATGGCTTCTCAATGCTGGTGGGTAATGCGCCTGGGGGACAACTTGGGTATTAATAGCAGCTTCCAAAATGCCAAAGGGCTTGTGTGCATGAGTATTCCAAGACAAGTCAAGGAGGCCAAGGAACAAGACCATCAGTATTACTATAATCTATCGGCTTTCCATTTGAAGAGGGACCGGGCATGGTTGCAGACGACACATCAGATCAGATTACAAATCGACGCTCGCGCCCTTCTCATGCAGGCTGACATTCTCGGTTCTCGATTCTCGCGCAATAGCATCTCCGTATGCGCAGCATCCAGATGATTAATTCGGTTTGAAGCCGAGGTCGACTGACGGTGAAAGCCTCCAGGTCAAGTTCGTGGGCGACTTTGAACGGGTGGGTTTGATCGGTCTATTGACACAAGAGGCTCGACATCCGAAACCAACAAAGATACATGCACGCAATTCAATATCCACTCTTTGATGCCTGCCTACCATGATAGCAGACAGCAAGGCCAATAGGCAAGAAAGAAAGTATAGGGGGAAGAGAGAAAAGAAGAACCCTAGAAAAACAAATATTGGTATCTAAAAAGCGTAAGAGAAAGATTAAAACCAAAAAGAAAAAAACAGTCTATAATCCAAAGTGGTAAAAACGAAAACAACAACTTGGGTCTCATGTGAAGAAGAAGAAGAATGATAAGAAAGGGAAGAAAAAAGGGGGGGGGGGGGAAGCTCCCCCGAAAAACCAACACACCCCTGGGAAACAAAAAAGACAGCCGGGCCCGCCGCCTCTGAGGATGGACGCACTAATATGAACAAAAGTGCTGACCTGGTGTATAAAACATTTCTGCAACGCCGACGAACCCCCCTCCCGCCTTTCCCCCGAGAGCCCTGGATGAGGCGGTATCAATTGACCAAGGACAGAACGAGACAGCCACCGGGTACTGGACGGTTCTCAGCCTCGTCTCGGTCCCGAACCATAATCACTGGCATAGCCCATCTCGCCAAAACCTTCGCCCATGCCGCCGGGGCCGAAGCCAGCACCGGGGCCCGAGACGTAGCCAGCGTCGTCGTCCTCACCAAGGTCTGACGCGTCGAAGCTGGACCGGCCCGAGATCTCGTCCTCGAGGCCGCTGCCGTCACCCTGCATGCTCGGCGCGGCCCAGTCCATGTTGGCGAGGGCAGGGTACTGTGCCAGCAGCGCCTGAGGCAGCATATAGCCACCAGGAGCCTGGAAGCCTCCGCCATTATCTATGCCTGGGGGCGCCATGAGCCCGCCCATCGCCATCTGTTGTTGCTGCGCGGCGGCTGCCTGCTGCTGCTGTGCGATGCGCTGCTCGCCCCACTGGCGCTGTCTCTCCAGCATCTCCTCGTCCAGGAGGGGCTTGATGCAGATCCTGCCAGCTTCCGACCTAAAGTGCCGTCCGAGAGCATCAGCACGGGCAAACCTCCTGCCGCAGCCCCACTGGCCCCCAGCCTTGAGGTCGCCCTTGCACACAAACTTCTTCTCGCCCGAGTGGAGGCCCTCGTGGCGCTTGCGATCATGCTGCCGGGCAAAGGCCTTGCCGCAGACGGTGCACACAAAAGGCCGCTCGTCTGTGTGCGTACGCAGATGAGAGCGTAGGTTGTAGGCACGCGTGAAGCGCTTGGGGCAGAGGCTGCACTGGAAGGTCGCTGGGTGCTTCTGCACCCGCTTGGGGCCTGACGTCTCGCCCGGCTCTGGCTCGGCAAGGCGCAGGGCCAGCACGTTGTTGGGCACCGCCGATGTGGACTGGCGTCTCCTGCTGGGCGAGGCAGACTGCTGCCGTTCCAGCGGTGACAACGACCGAGAGGCGTCTCCCCTGCCAGGTGACAGGTCGGCGCCGAGATGAGGCGACAGGGAGCTGGCAGATGACCGCTGACTCAACGAGCTGTTGTTGTAGGGGTCAGTAACGGCCCGCTGCCGACGGAGACCTGAATGGATCGAATCAGTATGCACAGCAGCAAACAGGAGGAAGAGGAAGAAGGAGGAGGAGGAGACATACCCCTATCGGGCGGTGTGAGGGCATCAGTATCAACAAACGGGGACCTGTCAAAGGTGGTCCGCACAGGCGGGGCCTGGACGATGTTGATGGTGGGCGCCAGCGGATAGTTCTGTGGTGCCTCGGTCGTTTGTGGCAGGGTTGGGAAGGCCTCGGCGTCTTGCATGCCATAGGGCTGAGGAGGGCCGTTCACGAAGCCGTTGCTGGCCAGGGTGTAGCTATGCTGCTGGTTCATGTCTGGGGCCTGCTGGGGAAGGATGCGTGGTGAGATGGCAGGACTATGAGATGGGCTGCGGGCCGGGTCCGAGATGGTGAAGCTGCCAATGCCGTGCAGCTCCTGGATTACAGAGGGGTCCTGAGGGCGCTGCATGGGCGAGCGATTTGGATCGACGTGGTCAAAGCTGTCACTGACGCCGAGGTTGGGCGAGGAAACGCCCACGGACGAAACCTCAGAGTACTCGGAGGGGCTTCTCCGGTGGGTTCGGAACTGGTTCCAGTCCTGTCCAGGCAGCAAGGCAGCCTCTGGGCCGAGCGACACGTTCCTGCTGTGCCCTGGTCCCGGCGAGGGCACAAACTGGTTCTGGTTGAAGGAAGGGGAGTGGTGACCAGACTGAGACTCCAGGTTCAGCATGTGTGGAGGTGTGGGCTGGTGAGGAGAGGCCTGCGCCATATTGTTATTATCCGGGCTGCCAATGGATTGGCCCAGACCTGGGTCGCCGGCAAACAACGGCCCGTTCAGCTGCTCCTCGCCTGCGCTTGAAGGAGGGAAGATGGTGAAGTCGTTGCCGAAATCCACCTGCTGCTGCTGCTGCTGCTGCTGCTGTTGCTGTTGCTGCTGCTGGTCAAAGACACCAAGGTCGTCCAGCCCACCTGACGGGGCGTAGTTTCCAAAAGACGTATCTCCTTGGTAAGCCTGGGCCTGCTGGGGATCTAAGAAATTATTGGCAGCACCAGGGTTGAAGGCAGAGAAGTCGGAGGCCCCTGTGAACTGTTGAGATGACGAGGAGTCTATATCAATGCCGAGGCCGATGTTGGATGTTTCGGCTGGATCAAACGGCCGGGCAGGGGAAGGCGAGTGGCTGTTCGTTATATGGGGATGCTGTTGGTGGTGGTGGCCGGTAGCAGAAGGGGAACGGCCCCGGTTCTGAGACGGGTCCATGGTATAGTGTATGTACTTGTACTCCAGGGGGAGACGGGTCCCCGACAAGCCAGGAGGACTGGAGCCCTGTGTGACCTTTTACTAAGAGAGAGAGAGAGAAGTGTGCGAGTTAGTGTGGGTAGTGGGTTGAGTGTGAGTGTGGGTGGGATGAGTGTAAAGTCGTGCGCACCTGTGTCTTGGTTGGTGTTTCCGAGATTAGAACAGCCAGGTAAGGTAAATGGGACGAGGCAGTTTTTCTCGAGTCAGCACGGCAGACTTGGGCGTGGCGGAGCACAGGGTGTGAGTGAGAGACGTTGAGGCTGTGCCGAGTCGATGCACTGCACCGCGCCGCACGCACCAAGACTGCACTGCAGAGCTGACAGCCCAAAACCCACCAGGGACTGGGGGAGTTGGCTAGGGAACTGGGTCCTATCAAGTGCTACCACCCTCGCTGTGATGAGACAGGCTCTCGGTGTCAAGCCGTGTTAAGGGGGGAAGAAAGAGACGTACTGCAGCGGTAAGGGTTGTCGTTGTACGGTCAAACCTGACGTAGGCATGCAAGAGCAGGCGACTGGGATCGGAGGTTGGTGCCTGAATGTCTTGTGGTTGTGCGTCCAGTAATGCCGGAAGGGTGGTGGTGATGATGTCTCTTGCGACCGTCAACCTGAGAGGGTATCCTCGACTGTGGGTTGGATGAAGAAGAACCCCAGCAGCTTCACTTGTTCACTGCTTTCTTCTTCTTTTATTGCTTTTTGTTTCTGTCTTCGTCTTGTTATTCCTTCGTGTATTATCTCCTCTTGCTCCGTTCTCTCGAGCTTGAAGAGGGTCTTGGAGGGGTCAACGGAGAATCTGTTGTGTTGTTAATAGCACACACAGATTTCTGTAGTTCCTGCAACTTGTATTTGCTGTCGTTCCTGGTGTTTTTTGTTGTTGTTTTTAATTCTCGCCGTCGCTGTCACTGTCGATGTAGGCCGTTGGCTCTCCACGAGGATGGGTGAATTCCGCGGGGCAGAAATGCGGATCTGTCTACTCGACGGTCAGGATCGGCTGGCTCTGCTATGCGCTGTGCCCATAGGCTTCCCTCCCTCTCACTCTCTCTCCTTCTAAGAATGCAGCACGCTGAAGAAACCGCCAGGACTCGAGGCATCAACGGCTCGACGACTCGAGATGCCGACCGAGTCCGGCGCCTTCACGGTCCTACATGATCCACCCCACCCACGCAGTCTGGGGTTGGGAGGAGGCAGTGCACACGCGGCTATGACGAACGAACCCGTCTGCGCCCACCAGAGATATGTTTACTAACCTTGTTTGCTTTCTTTCCCCCCCCCTTTGCGCTATGATTTTTTTTCTTTTCTTCTCTATCTCTTTTTCTTCTTCAAATCAGGCTCTTGGAAAATAGAAGCCCGGTCTTGTTGCTCTTTGCAGTATTGGTTGTTGGCGACCGCGAAACGGTGAGGCGCACGGCACTACTCGTCGTTCTGCGATTCGGGCTCGTGCTCGTAGTTGGCCTGCCCTAGCTGGAACTGGGCCTGACTGGATTTGGACGCGGGGCGGGCGCTCGCAGGCTCGTCGTAGCAAGCAGGGCGTTATGAGATGAATTCACGATGCTGCGCCGCTCGCAAGCTTCTTTTTCGTCGCTGACGGCTTCGTTCAAGACAGCATCGCAGCGTGTCGGCGATAGACGGTTCGATTGAGTGCGCGCGATTGGGAGTGGGTGGGTGACAAGATCGAACTGGGCCGCGATGGGCGCTTAGCTGCGACGGCGAAGACGGGCGTGAATAGAGAACCTGGGACGAGGCAGAGCCAGAAGACAAAAGTCGAGGTCGGAACGGAGGGGTCTGCGACAAGTATCGACGTATCGCGCGATGCGGCAGTCCAACGTTGGACAGTGTGTTTGTGTGCGCGCAATCTGGTCAGGTAGAAGGTAGCAAGTAGACTTGACTTGCCTCGTTCGTGTCGTAAGGCTGGGCTGGTTCGGGTCAGAAGCAAAGCCTCGCTCTGGGTGTGTCAAACGGGGACCTTGTAGAGCTGAGGCCACCCCTCTGGCTAGAACGGGCGCGTGGGTCCAGTTACGAGCGAGTAGTTGATGCTCAGGCATACGGCAAGACCAGGCCAAACCAACCCCCCCCCCCCCCGTAACTCCTAGGGCCCGCCAAGCACAGGGCACTTCCACTGGCAGGGGCCCCAACTACGGTACTGGGGAAGGCTCAGGAACCCCTCCCCGCCGAAAATCACCACTCCAAGGACTGACCTAGCCATCATGGGACCTGGGAGACAGGACCAGGAACGGGGACCAAGGAACTGGGAGATTGCGACAGAGGTGCTTTGGCTCATGCCCAGATTTTCACACTGTATGTGCTACGCCTTGGGTGCGTCCTGGATACAGTTTCTGAATACAGTGCACTTCAAGGTTACGCCCGGCCAGATCGGTTACTACCCGACAACCGGATGACTCGAGATGGATGAATTCGGCCATGTCAGATTACTCTCTCCAGTCAACTTCCAATGATGTTTTTCACTCTAGCCCATCCCGTCAAGATGGAATCATTGAGACTAGATTAGGGTTCAGATGGCAGATGGGGGGAGAGAGGGAAGGGAAGGAAGAGAAATGACGATAATACAAAAGAAAAGGAAGGGAAATAGGAATGATTGGTCTCCAGCTGTCCTCTGTCTGATAACCCAATTTATCCCGAGAACCCACTGTCGCCCGATTCCTCGACACAGCTTCCGGCTTTCCAGCAGGACATCCACTGATGGAGTGCGTTCCTTGAGGGCGATCTCCCTCGTCTTCTTCTTCTTCTTCGAGGCTCTTGACTCGGGGAAATACGACCTCGGAAGACAAGATGCTGAGACAAGACCCACCTGCAAAGGGCGCCCGGGATCTCTCCCAGAACCCCGGCACAGCAGGCAGACTGAAACGGGCAAAGCAAAAAGACCAACATGAACCTTTTTCACGCTTACGCATGTTGCCCTACTATGGTGACAATCAACGTCACTGTTCAACTAGCGAGCCGCAACCCAAGGCCGGTGAAGACCATGGCTGTGTACGGCTGTTCAAGTATTCGGACGCATGGCGAGTGAAGGGAAGGGGGACGAACAAGGAGAAGAAAACACGGGAGTTTGAGGCTGAGCAGCCATTGCGCCCACCCCACACTGCTACTGCTGCTGCTGCTGCTACCTTGGCCCTATAGTACATCTCTATTAACCAAAAGGCTGTCAAGATCTAACAGGAGCTAGCTCAGATCCATCCTGTCTTGTCAATATTTCGGCAGCCCTGCTCTCTGCACTGGAAAACTGAGACATGCGGGACAGCCTTAATCGGGCTTGTCCAGCCGGGGCAGATTCGAATGGTTTGTGTTACAGTAAGCGGGGGACTACGAGGTGTGAACTGTTCCAGTGTGAAGTCACTACTATCTGAGGAGACTCGTGTGGAAATACAACCAGGTAATTTTGCCCAGCTTGTATGCACCAGACTTGTCCTTCCAATGCTGGTCACACTTATTCATCACAGCAGAAGAGCAGACATGTACACAACAATGATTGGATCATCAAACCCGAAAAACCTAAAACCTGTCCCCACAGGCCTTAAAATGCAAGAATGGGCAGCTTGCCTCCTCCCAGGGACAGCCGCCCACCTTGAGTGCTGTAAGTATACTGCTACAACACACCACGCAGCAGCGGGGACCCATCTTCCTTCCGTCCCCTCCCCCCCCCTTCCCCCATGTGTTCGATCGTAGGGTTTATTCTGAGAGCAATTCTTAGCTCCAACTCTAAACCTTTTTTTCGCTTCTGGGCGCTTGGACAATAACTTTCACATACATTACCACGTTGCATGTGCAAAGTCACTTGTATCAGCAGGGAGACGACGTGCAAGGGGCCCTGTAGCAGTGCTGCTGCAATCCGGCAGCTCGAGTATGTCTGTGTGTGTATTCTGACCGCATCAACGTCAGAAGACACCCCAACTACGGACTGGGCAGACCAAGGCCCCTTTCAACAACCTCCCACGTTGTTTTCCATACACAACACAGCTCGTCTCACGTGGAGGACACGTACGAGCAGCTCTCCCTCTTCCCCACCAGCAGCCTCTGTTGACCGACGCATCGTTTTGGACCGCTATTCTATTCAGACTTACCGCACTTTTGAATTCCCTCATCCGGCTCCTGAGGATCTGCACGTCATCTTCTGTCGATCCCTCACACTGCCACGCCGCCCTTTTCTCTCTCATCACTGGGCTCCTCTCAAGTAGGGCTCGACTCAAATGCCGCCTCGGCCGCCGGGGGGGGAGGATGATCAAGGGTGAGGTGAGCACTGCCTTCTCTTAAGCGCCCACAATCTGCCGAATAGGAAGGAGGCAACACGGCTTGCTGCTGAGGATTCCCACACACGCACACGAGAAAACGCACAGGGAGAGAGAGAGGGAGAGAGAGAGAGAGGAGTGGCCTCTTCCACCGGCAAACCAGAATGCAGCCAGCCGCTGCGGGTCAGATGCCTAGGGCTGACCCAAGCCGTTTTCTTTTTTTCTCTTTTCTGCCACACCTCGTCCCCTTTCCCCCCTTGTTTTTCCCTGCTTTCATTCTTCTAGAAAGTTTACGAAGGATTTACAGCAAGGGAGGGATTCGGCAGTGCTTATTGTTCCACAGCGAATTTTGGAAGAGGGGTGCAGGTGGGTTGCGTGGTGTGGCTCCTGGTCGGGATGCGAAACTACATTCACCATCCATCGATCGCCCTCTGGTGCCGTTAAAAAATAAAAAAAAGAGAGAGAGGGAGGGTGTGTGTGTGGAAATGTCTCTGAATGACCATGCTGACTTCAGGCTGATGTTTACGCCTGTACTAACTATACAAAAGTCCGTTCGGAGAGAGAGAGAGAGAAATGAATGGGATGGCCGGCAAAGAAGAAGAGCGCAACACGATAGCAAATGACTATTCCGCTGCAAGCGAGCTATGATCACGGGGTATCCAAGAGTAGAGAATTCTTCATCTACATAATCAAAAACATCATTCACTGCACTCCCCCCCCCCCCCTTACCTTTTTGGCCTTCACTCACAACACCTCCTCCCTCTCCCAACCTCTAGGGTTCGTCATGGGCGACAGCTTATGCCCGTCCCTGTACTGGCTAACAAAAGGATTCGGGTCCTCCTTCTGGTCGAGGTTACCCAGCGTGTGGTTCACGCCGCGGTGGCCGGCCTCGTCGGCACGGATGTACAGGATCAGATCCTTCATGGTGCGGTGGCCCTCGGGCATCTTCCAGTACGAGACGGCAATGTCGGGCACCTCGAACTTGGGGTCGGTCCACTTGGGGAGGTGGCCGCCGTCCAGCTCGTGGATGGCGCGCGTGTACGTGTGGACGGCTTCTTCCTCGAGGTAGCCCACGAAGCGGTGGCAGATCTTGGGGCTGATGAGGTACGAGATGAACATGGCGTTCTGTGTGGATGGGTGGACATTGTGTGTTAGTGAGTGCCTGTTGAACTGCATAGTAAAAGAAAGAAAGAAGAAGAAGAAGAACAAAAGAGAAGGAAAGAAAGAAAGAAAGGAAGGAAGGAAGGAAGAACAAAAAAGGGGCGAAGAAAAAAAAAGAAAAGGAGGATCTTCTTACAAAGTACACACCCTGTGCGCCCAGGATGAGAAACTTCATGAACCAGCCAGGTTCACACATCTTCATAAAGGTGAGCAGGTGCATGCGCTCATTGTACGACTCCTCGAGCAGCGTCTCGATCCAGCCGTTGTCGCGCTTCAGGGCCCGCAGCGACCGCAGGTGCCTGAGCATGCCCGCCACCATACCCGGCACGCCGGCGATGGACTCGAGAAAGATGAACCGGACGAGCTGCGACGATCCAGCAATCTCTTGTTAGCCTTGATGACTTTTCTTCTTTTTCTTCTTCTTCTTTCTCTCTCGAGAGGGAAAAAAGAAGGAAGGGAAAAAAAGGAGGGGAAAAAAAAAGAAAGAAAGAAAGAAAGCAGAGAACTTACCCACTGCTGTTCCGTCAAGGGCCTGTCCGCCACCACCGCCGTCGTCGGCCGCTTCTTATCCGTCTTTTGGTCCTTGGACATGCCCGTGGCCTTGTCCATACACCACCTCGACGTCCTGATCAGGGCCCACGCCAGCTTGTCGCCCCAGGTCACGGGCTTGCGGTGGCCCGGGACGACAGCCAGCATCTCGGCCTCGGTATAGCCATGGTGAGGCCAGGCGGGCGCGGTGGTGCGAATTTGGGCGGTTTCCTTGGCCGGGAAGAAGTCGCGGAGGCGGTTGGCAGGGGTTGTGGAGAAGGACCGGCGGCAGGAGGAGGAGGAGGAGTTGGAGTTGGAAGCGGCTGTAGTAGAAGTGAGCCGTATTCCTACGAGGGAGGAGGAGCAGCTCGAGGCCGAGAGGAGGGGAGCCACGGCCCTGCTGAGCTGGGCGGCTTGTTTGGGCGAGCAGAGCTTGTTGTTTACCCGTGGTGCGAACATTGGGTTGTTGTTGATGTTGATGTTTGACCGAATACTGATATTGGATCAATGCGTATATGCGTGTATGTACTGTAGTCTCTTATTCGTGTTGTGTGTGTGTGTGTGCATGAAGAAGCAATTCATGATCAAGACATGGCTACAGAAGTCCAGCTCGTCCCAGGGAAACACGAGGCTATTATTATTATTTTACTCTCTCTCTCTCCCCCGCTCTCTCTCACCCTTACACTCTCATTCTCTTACAAACTAGAACCCCACCATAAACACTTACCTCGCCGAGTTCTAGACAGTCATCAAAAGGGGGAGAGGCCTGGTTAGGTCTGTTACGGGCACACCCGGAGCAACTTGGACGCAGATGCTGACGGAGGACACGGGCCGCTCATGGTCACGAATACAATCCGGCTCCATGGCGTCGGAAATCTGAGAAGATTAAACAACAAAGTGAGTAATCCATTTGCGGGAAGGGGGCCCTTGTCAAAAACAGAAAAAGAGAACACAAGTTAGAAATTGTCAGATTGCAAAGAATCATAATCCTGCAGTCGTTCTAGGTGGCGCTGAGTAGGGAGGCGGTGCGGGAACCCTTCTCAGCCTCGTGTCCCTGCAGCACACCCTGCATAATACACAAACAACGTCCAGGGCAAAGGCCGCATGACCTCAAGATTACGAAACCGACGAGAGAATATCGGAGCATGATATGGGTCTCTTTTTGTCTCTGACACAGACCAGCCGAAAATCTCTGCAAGGTCAGCTGGACGAGGTTTTTCGTAAGCTGGAAAATGGGATTTGCTGGACTCAAAAGGGACGGGGGACCGCTTTCGGGACTGCTCGGGTGGTGCTGTAGTGGGATCCGGGCCATTCTCGCCATGGGTCGGCTGGCCAATCGTGTTACACTGATTTTTGAGCTTGGTGGGGAGGCCAGTAATCCGCGGCCAGTGTGAAGAAGATGTCTCGCTGTAGTATTGGACATCTCAAACGGGGCGTCCTCGAGGCATGATTCTGAGGCGCCGAGACGCGGTTATTCCTTTTTTTTTTTCTTCTCCAAAGATATCATCCACGAACCTTACTCCCTCCCCTCGCTGGACTCCCAAGAAGAATCAAGCCTGAAATGCTATTTGCCTCTCGTCCAGTATACACTTGATCCTGGGTAGTCCCCCCTCTTCCCTCAACCGATCTTGCGATGCATTTGCTCCCGCAGTGAAACCATGATAACTGCCTTGTTTTCCTCAAGTAACAACAAAGTCCTCCTTTGTCCTCTTATTTGCCTTGCCTACTCTTGTGTCCAGCTCTCATCATCACCACCATCATCTCCTCCTCCTCCTCCTCAAACCGTCCTCTTCCCCCTCAACCCAAGTGGATTCCCCGGCGTCGACATCCTCTGTCCCCTCGCCCCACTCACATCCTTGACACTATTCCCAAAATCCGCCACTCTGCCCCCCGCCGCCCGTCCGCTGCCGTCCACATAGCGCCCCGCGGCGCCGACCTGTTTGCCCGCCGCCCCCGTGTAGCTCTGGACCTGCCGCCCTAGAGCCTGCGCGTAGGTGTTGGTCGTCTTGTTGGCCGTCTTGCCCGACCCGCTGATGCTCCGGCCCAGGCTGTCCACGCGCCCGCCTGCTGCCCGCGCCGCGTCCTGCACGGCTTTCCCGTTGGCGTTGACGAAGTTGCCTGCTGTGTCGCCTACCGCGCCGACGCCTTCTCGCACTCGGCGCTGCACGTACGGGATGAGGCCTTCGTTGGGCATTGTGGGATGTTGTGGCAAGTTGAAGCAGCTCCTTATCTTTCTTCTTCTTTGCTTTCTTCTCCTTATCGCGTGAGTGGATAGATAAGGCGGGTGGAAATGGTGTTTGGTTTCGGGGTTTATAATGGACTTTTCTGTTTCAATGATAGGATCTTCGTTTTGGATTTTATCACCTAGATTCAGAATACTGAGAAGGTCCAGAGAACAGAAGAGTTGTAGGGCTGCTGCTACCGCGCACGGAAAGGCAAAGTATAGGAACAGCAAAGCCACAGCAAGTGAGGCTGCTATGTTGGAGTGGCGTGGCGAAAATAAGCAGGGTTTGTGGAGGTGATGACGTCCCATCCTTTACCTTTCCCCTCCACCCCTTGCAACCTCCTCAATCGAGAGCCCCAAACACGCCATGTAACCAAACTGAACCCCTCACATTACATATCTAGCCTCAAAAAGAGCCTGAGACTCGGGTTCTCATACCAGCCAGGGGCCAGCAGAGACGACAGCAAAAGCAAATGTTGAGCTGTGAACCCCCCCCCCCCTTTCTCTCTCTCTCTCTCTCTCTCAGTCTCAGGCAGAATGAGAGGATACGCTGCTGAGCTGAACAAGACCCTTCAATAAAACCAACACACCGTCTTGAGTCAAAGTGAATTGCATTGCATTGACACGGCCAACATCTCGAGCAAACCAGATAAGCATAGCACAGTTTGTCAATGTGTGCAAAGCCTGTCATGTTGTTCGATTTCCAGGAATGGTTCCGGTCAACCAGGCTGCAGAATCAGCTTCCCCTGAATGCATTATTTTCCAGGTGATCCCGTACATCTCTCATGTCGCCAGATCATGTACAGACGCGCCCCCCTCCCCCCGGGTAAACACTCGTCGACCTCCGCGAACAGCTTGCACGACCTGAATCCCTAACTATCCATCTTTCAACTTCACAAAGAACCCATCCGCATGCCGATGATGGATGTCCACGTAGATGCGTGTCAATGCCCCCAGGGCCATAACAGCATGACAAAGTCTGTAATGGTCGTCGATATGTGGACGGCGGTATAGAGCCCTCGACAGCGAGGCGAATACCGCCACCACGAACTGTCACCAAAAGATATCGTAATTAAAATATTCTAGATTTAGACGTTCCAGATTGCTTCTCACTGCCTGTCGAGAATCCTCGTCAGCTATAATGCAAGAAACTAAGATGGACAAACAGAGGAGAAAGAAAAAGAAATATCAGGCGGCCTGGCGAACCTTCACAACGAGCGCTCAACCCCATGAAATAATGATCTTCATGATGTCCGCCCCCTCTATACCACTGCATCCTGCGATACGTGGTTCGCACAGCAGCTCACAATCCGGTACAGCAGAGCCGTGCCAATGACGGTGCCGATGATGAAGATATACATGAAAAAGGCCCAGTCCAGCTCGAGCAGCGTCGGCTGGAAGGGGAAGCTGTTGAACACCTGGGCGGCAGCCATGACAGATGAGCCGGTAATATGTGTGTGAGAGAGACAGGGGCAGACTTCAGCGTGATGAATTGTGCGGGCTTGAAGCAAAAGACAAATAGAAGATCAACGATGAATGCTGCGAGAAGACTGCCCAGCAGCCTCGAGCCGAGTAATGAATGACTGAAAAGAGAGCGGATTGCTTGTGTACAACAAGGGAATGGTAGTTGGGAGCAAGAGACAGAGAAGAAAATGAAAACGAAGAGTGGATTTATTAAGTGGAGGATAGATTGGCGAACGAACACACAAACAAGAACACCTTCGGTCGACCCACCTTGATCGGATTTCGCGGGGAACAAATATGACAGCTGCCACCTTGGCAGATGAGATGAGATCAAGGACAGAAAAAAGATAGAAAACATTGGGCTGTGTTGGTGAACATGCGTGGCGGTTGTTAGACCAGACGGCGATCACGCCGGGAGTGTCACACTATGGCCGGGAATCTTGGACCGTGGGGGGGAAAACAAACCATCCTTCGCAAATCTCGACGACTCACTCCCCCAATAGAAAAAGATGCGGAGAAAGATTGAGAAAGGATAATCAAGAACTATCAAAGCCTTGCCTTGCTTTTCTGCCCGAGGGACGATCTGAGGTACAGAACCAGTAATAATCACGCAAGCCCTGACCTCGTGTCCCCCAGATGTTCTCCTGTGCATGCCAAGTATCGCCAATCCTCACCTTTTCCATCGCATAACAAGCCACTAGGTCGGACAGATCTTGTCTCAAGCTAGCAAACCTGAGAAGTCACATACCTCATCCCCCCCCCCCTCCTTTTCCACCCTGGTCAATCACGACGCTTTCCCTCCTCATAGAGGCCGGTCCGTTCGCGCAGAACCCATGGGATACTGAGTCCAAGCAAGTTGATGGCTATAGTGGGTGCTCGAGAGAAAAAAGACCAAATTAATTGCCATACGAGTGCGTGGACGTAGAGAATGAGAAAGTCGTCTCGACGATGACCGATCCATACCTGTCTTTGCTGCCTTGCCATTGGTCGCCAAAATCCTCATAGATCTTTTCGATCTGTGCCGCATACTTCTTCTCAATCTCCTTCCGCCTCGCCGTCCCCTTTGACGCCGTCCGCACGAACCCGCCATGCTCGACAAGCAGGACGTGGTTCCTCTGGACGCGACAGAATGTTGGCATCTTCTCGTTCGCTTCCTTGATGACCTCCCATAGCTCTTGCCGCGTCTGTTGGTCGCCCGCGACGTCCTTCGCCAGCTCGATCACCGCGACGGGTTGTAACCTGCCCATGCCGAAGACAAGGGCTTGATTCACTTTCGGATTGGCATCCAGTGCTTTTTGCACTGGTATCGGGTAAAAGTTCGATCCCGTAGAGAATGCTGTCGTCGAAGGTTATATGTCAGCACCTGTTCTCCACAGACAGCCATGTTTTGCCCTGGAAATGCCCTGAAGTCAAGCTGGGGAAGATCTCTCGTACTGATGAGGTCGTCCGTCCTTCCGGCAAAACTCCAAGCAAAGCTCGCCTTGGCTGGATCTGGATGCGAGATCCAGAGATCGCCAACCTCGAGCTCGACGGATGGGCCTGTGCTGCTCAAGGGCTTCGAGTCGTGCGTTAATAATCCTTCTCGGTGAGCCCAGAATGCGTATGGCATTGATTCGGGGGTCAAGACGAGGACCATCTCCATGAGTGGTTTTGGTGTGCCATTCTTGGCGAGTGTCACAGCACCACTGTCGCGGAATTCGACGCCTGCTTTTTCGGTGTCGAATAGACAGTACTCGTATTCTTCTGGCTCGACCAGCTTCACCTGCGGTATGAAGGCTGCCTCCGTCGATGCCCAGGCGTTCTGGACGCGGGTGTGTTTTGACCATTCCTTACTGGCAAAGGGTGAGAGGACAGCTGGGCATCAAGGCAGGACGGCACTCTTTGTCAGCGACATACCACCCCTTCCCACAAGGTCGCCTACGTTGCTCACGCTTGCAAGAGGAATAAAGAGGGGATCAGGACAGCACTTACCACCACCAAAGGCAGCCCATTCCAGCTTGCGGATGTAGTTGGCACCGTCCGGCCTGCGCGCTACGTCTTCCATCATCCCTATACGCCCCAGCCAAGATCAGCGACAAGGACAGAGCGTTTTCTCGTCATCGTGCCGGAGGTAGCAGCAAGGGTCGACCTTCAGAGCTTCGGCAACGTACAAGGGGTTAGGAGCGCCTTTGTGCACTTTGAATGCTCCAGAATACCGCAGATGTCCTGGGTGCCGACTGCACGATGTCGATAACCAGGCACGAAAACGCCCTCGCCAAAGACACTGTTTACAAGAGAGGTGAAAGCAGAGGATCCATGGAATGGCGGAGAGACCATCAAAAAGCGGACACCCTTGCCAGGGAACGCCCAGTCCTTGAGAAACCCACGGCCACCAGCGCGAGCCCCTACATCCGGTAAGAGGGCCTGCCGATCCAGTGAAGCGAACGCGGCATGGTTTGTCCGGACGAGCTTCGGATCTCCGGTCGTCCCGGATGAATGCAGAAGGACAAAGGGTTGATACGCGGCCTCCTCGTAGGTCTTGGTATAAGGGTACGGTTTTGCTTTGATCTCGCCGTCCAGAAGATCGTCAAGCTCTGGCACCTGGAAGTGGAGGGGCTCGGCTTCCATGCCTGCGATGAGGTCTTGAGTATGCACCCCGACAGCGCTGAGGATGATTCTGCACTGCGTCTGTCTGATCAGGCTCAAGTGGATGTCGCGCGTGTTCAGCAACGAGGAGAACAAGACCTGGTAGCCTGTCTTGCATGCTGCCATCTGCATCAAGTGATACCTGAGGTCAGGGACGCCGAGATAAAGTATTATTGGAAATTTTCCAGCCGGAGATGGACCGACATGGTCGGTGATGAAGTGAGCCAGTTTGTTGATGGCGTTGGCCAGCCTTGCGAAGCTGATGTCCTCGTATCCAAGTGTCAGGTCCCAATCGTCTACTGGCAGGCTCGCCCATGGCCGGTCGGGGTCATTCTTGGCAGTCTCATCAATCAGGACTGGCAAAAGTCGTCTGCCATAGTCTGGACGTGCCGATGACTGATTGATTGAATCTTCACGCTGAGCCATTTTGACAACTGGCCGGAGCAGGAGAGTTTGATTCTTTGCGGTTTGGTTTCCTCCTCCTCAGCCCTGCGAGAGCTTGGGTCTTTATTTTCAAACCCAGGGGCCCCGTCCCCACCTCCGGTAAGCTGTTGGTTGCTCGCGACATGTCGCACAAGATTGGCATCCTGTGGCAGCTGCAGGAGCTAGTGAAGTCCTGTCAAGGCTCGACGTGAGCACAATGTCACCCAATCTCGGATGATAACCTCGGAAGGAAAACTAGGAGGACCACCCCATTACGTAGTCCTGCCTTGGGAGAGATACGGGGTTTGAAAATGCCAGCGGAGATCCCATCGTTCGACTGGGTTTAGGGTCCGTCAGCAACGACCCCGTATAGGCTTCTATACAATGCTTCTTGGGTGCGTCCGAGTCTCGAAGGCAGTCCACCCTGTGACTCTCGACCAATCAGCCCTTCACAGCGAGACCGAGCAACACCAAAGAGAGCATGTCGAGCTTGCCCAGCTCGACTGCCAAGGAACTTCTCCTTGTGAATATATCTCAATTCAAGGCCAACACTTGGCATGGCCAACGTATGCGTGTCTTCTTGAACGTTTCGGAGCGGCTGCGGACAATACCCAATTCGGCCACCAACGGACCATATGCCCTGTCGAATGGATGCTCTTATACCTTCTTATGGTTCTTGCATAGAATGTTACCTGCATAATGCATGCGCTTATGCAATCGAGTGGGCCACTGACAAGCCCAACAACATTCCACGGTCGAGGATACGTACTATAGTAACTGTTGATTGTCCCCAGAGCTCGCAGGTCGCTAACCTCGGGGTCGGTGGAAATTGCTTGGGATGTGAGGAGCTATGCCGTGGTCCATCGCCAGAGCGGCCACTTCACACCATACGAATAAGTGCCTGTGCAAGCTCGATGGACGGCCTCACCAGGTGCAAGGCATACACTACATGAACCGGTAGCACCTTGAATGTTGTTGACGTTGATGGAGGATTCGAGAAGGGCCATGACTAAGGCCTGAAGAAGTTGCTGGCAGCAGACAAGACGCTATGGAACAGTCGTTGAATAGATTCTGCGCAAGCAGACAAACGAACGGATTCCTGACCAAGGAACTAAAGCAGAGGAAGTCAAGAATGGTGGTGAAACGGCGTGGTCCAAGGCAAGTGCCAGTTGAGAAGGAGCTTGCGATAAATTGTGGCTGATGTGACGACGCTCGGCCTGTGGCTAGTAACAATGTACTGTCTGTGGCTTCCGCCTGCGGAGCTAACTAAGCCCCTCCAAAATTGAACCCCTCTGCCCCTCCATCGCTTTAGGTGCCCAACCCTTGCTAAGTCACTGAGTCACCCGTCATCTTAGGTCTTTCCTCGGGCACTTGATCCCCGCGCCTAACACGGATCGTGGTCTTTTTTTTTCTTGTCTGTGCCCGATGTTCTTTTCATATTCAGTACAATCGCCCAACCCTTGACATTGTTCCTCCCCGAACGCATTCGCGTCCCTGTTTTTCTCTTTCCGCCTCCTCACGATACACAGAAAGACTTCCTGTTTTCGAAATTCCTGCATTCTGTCATCATGGGAAAGTGGGGTAAGTTGCTCGAAAGCCCTCACCCGATTCTCACGTCGAGCATTGGCATCGTCTCGTGCATCAAGGCGATCCGTCGCCGCCGAGAAATAGAGCGCTGCGGACCCTGCGAAAGATAAAGAATCGGATCTTTCACGGTTTCAGCCAGAAATTTCAGCCTGAATTCTTCTCGCTGGGTCGCAAACTGCCCGTGCAAAGGGACTAGGGACCGGAACTCGACGCTGGAAGCCTTGTGCTCTACCATCAGCCTGCTCGAATCTGAACTGACAGTGTCTCCCCTGCAGACGACGAAGAAAATGATTCCAGCTCCCCTGCTGAGGAGACTGTTGCCGCCGGCCGTCGCAAGTTCGACGACGAGGAAGATGAAGATGAGGTGAGGCCCTACATCCCGCGGCCAAGACTGCCCAATCACAATAGCCCAGACGCTCGCTGACTTTTTCTCTCTCTCCCTTACTAGGTTCTGGACTCCTGGGATGCCGCCGAAGATTCCGAAGTAGAACGCGAGAAGGCGAAGAAGGCCGCCGAGGCCAAGGCCAAGGCCGAAGCGGAAGCCAAAGCCAACAAGAAGTCCAAGACCCAGCGCGTGGCAGAGCGCATCGCCGAGCGCCAACGGCTCAAGGAGGAGGGCGACTCCGACTCCGACTCGGATGAGGATGAGGCGGATAAGCGTGCCCGTCTAGCAGCCGCACAGCAGGAAGCCGATCTGAAGCACGCTGAGGACCTGTTTGGCGGCGACGTCGGCTCCGTCCCCTCGGGTCGCAAGGCCACCATCAAGGGATCCGTGGTCCCTGACCCCAACAACCCAGAGAACCTCATCGACCTGTCCTCCATGCCACTGTTTGACCCCAAGACCAAGTCCCAGTTCGAGACTCTGCGCGAGGTAGTGGCCCCCATCATCGCCGGCAACTCCAAGAAGCCCCAGTATGCCCTCTTCATGGTCGAGTTCGTCAAGGCTCTATCCAAGGAGATGCAGTCCGACCAGATCAAGAAGGTCGCCAGCGCCCTGACCACGCTCAGCAACGAGAGGATGAAGGAGGAGAAGGCCAACGCGGGCGGCGGCAAGAAGACAAAGGCGGCCAAGACCAAGACCACGCTTGCCATCGCCCGGCCCTCAGTCACCGACACTACCGCTTATGACGAGGAAACTTTTGGCGATGATGATTTCATGTGAAAAGGTTGACCCCAAGACTGCACATGGAGTCCTTCTTGTCGTCCCCATAGGCCATCTCCCACGCGCTATCAGGGGTGGGGTGGCGGGGACGGGCAACCCAAGCTTCTGGGTCAACGCTTGATCGACCGCCCGCCCTTGATCAAGCCACCAGGCCTCGCTCAAGCCCAGCCAACAGTAGTGTTCGCTACAGCGATACTTCAATGTCATTCACGCCTGCGGTGGTGTGGGCGGCGGAGCCGAGCCGAGGGAGGGGAGGCGGCGAGAATGGACGGACTTTTGTGTGTGTGTGGATGAACGCCCTTCCGAGAAAGCAACGAAAGTAATGAGGGGAGAAGGTTAGACAAATCTGCGAGGGTTTTATTCTTTTATCATGCAGAGACGGCAGATTGAACATAGAGAGATCCGGCACTTACGTCTGGACAAAGATAGCTACCTCAAATGATAGAAATGCACTCGCTTTACAGGTCTCGACAAGTCACGCCATATCCAATGAACGAGAATGCGGCTACGAAGTTGTACGTGAGGTGAAATCGTTTCGTCATTTCCATCTACCGTTTCTTGATTTTATACACCATCCATGACTCGAAATTGGAATCGCCATCATTGTCAGGGTATCAAGAGCCTTTTCTTTCTGTGCCACCACTGACTCGGGAGAAGAACGCCCAAGAGAGAGAAGAAACTGTGCCTTCCCAGAGTGATTCCGGTTCCAGAACGCCGTGCCTGCCGTACCGTATTGTGTGTCGCACGCTGTGTATGTGTTGACATGGCGCAAATTGCAAAGCGGAGATGTTTGCCTTTCCCCCGCCCATTGTTCCCTTTTCCCTTCCTTACTTTCTTTTTTGTTTCTCCTTTCCCCTTCTGTTATGTTGAGTTCTCTGCCACCATTCTGTAGTCGACGCCGAAGTCTTTATCAGGGCCTCTAGGTAATGAGATCCCCCGCTACACCGACGAGCAGGGCCTGCAGCGCAACGCTGACAGCCCAAAATCCCACCTTCTTCAGCCTCTTGACCCTCGAATGCTGGTCCTCCACATCCCTCGCAAAAGCAGAGTAGACTTCGGCCGACATGTCGTCCATGAGTCCACAGTCAAACGTGGTCCAGCTCCCGTCGAAATCGCTCGCCCGCTTCACAATGCGGCAGTTGATGGGAATGTATGTATGCTTCGAGTTGATGTACGCGACGATGGGTCGAATCAGGTTTTGATTGACGTAGGAGATGTCGGGCGTGGCAGAGAACATAGGTACGCTGGCGCGCACGTCATTCAGGTGGATCCGAAGGTCCATTACTAGGTAGCGAGGAGGCTCGTCTGGAGTGTTTTGTTGCGCCGAGGCATTAGGCGGGCTATCGGGAGTTTCGCTGTGAGGGTCAACGATGGCAGCCTGGAGATGACCGTTGCTTGGACTTGAGAGCTCGTTGTTGATAGCATAGTTGGTACGCCCCCGCCCGAGATCCTTGTCCAGGATACGAAGGTATCGGTTGCTGGTGACTGTTTCCTCCATCTTGTCGTAAAAGTCGCTCATGACCTTCCCAATGCTCTCATCAGGCTCGGCAGGGAACATGACGTCCGCTACAATGTCGACGTTACCCTCATAGATCCAGCCAAATGTGCCTTCCACCCCACGGTTCAGGTGGTCTATTTTAAGACCATCAATACGCAACCGGCTAAACTTCTTCCAGGCGCTCGGCTCGCCAAGGTTCTCTGCGAGGTACTTCTCATCACCGGCAATGGTACCGTGGACCTGCTTGGGATGGATAGTAAACAGCGAGCCATCAAAGGATCCCGACATGTGAGATGCTGATAGGAAGTCGTAAAACAGCCACTGCTTTCGCAGTTGTGGCAGTTCGCAGCTGTATATGCTGACCGAGAATGGGCGGAATCCGCCTGGTTGATGGACAGTTACCAACAGATCCTCGAGCTTGAAGTGCTCAATCTCGAAATCACCCGGCTGGTACTCGTGCCGATAAGATAATGGGTCCTTCTTCTCTCCTGACCAGTGGACAGACGTCCGGTCCACGATGCCACGAACTCCTTTGACCTCGACATCTTTGAGAAGACCGGTGCTATTCCACCACTTGCTGAAGGAGAGCGTGACATTCACTTCGCTAATCGTGACGTCGAATTGCGTGTAGTTCCCGTCATCCACTGTAGCTTGTGGATCCGAGCTGGTGACCGCAGCCGCAGCAGCCGCAGCATCTGTGGGCGAGCCCTTGGAGACAGAAGATTTTGTCTGGCCAGGCCGCCTCGACACAAAGACATTCCGGAAGGTGATGACACCGTCACCCCATTTCGGTACAATGGCCGATTCGAAGACGACTGTGACGCCGGCTGCCTTGGTGAGATAATCTCCAATCTTTTGCGCGAGAGTTTCTGGGCGAACAAGGTCAACATATTGTAGAATAGGAATGGTGAGTGAGATACGTACCCTGGGCAAAGACTGTGTTTACCATGAGGATCAGGAGGGAGACAAATGTTGTCGTCCCGACAAGGATCCACAAGAAATGCCCAAAGAGAATCCACGACAGGAAAGCGCCCCACTCATCAGCATTGAAAGGGCGCGTGCTCCGGATGGAGAACCACTTGAAGCGAACTTTGAGCCTCTGCCAAAATCCATTTGCTGCCGCCAAAAGCTCCTCCTTGGTCGGTCGATGCGGCATCTTCGGTAGGTGTGGTAAATGTAGATATTTTGACATAGAGTCTGTCAGACTGTCATGACCCTGTTCACTCTTCTTATGGGCTGCCTCGGTTTCCTTGCTTCGCGGTTCAGACTGTGTTCGGGAGGTTTGGTTCTGCTGTGCACTCGTTGTTGTCTTTCCCTCATCTCCCGTTGACTTCGTATTCACCATGCGTATCTGTTGTCTCCCGGCTGAGTTGGCCGTGTTGTGCTGATAGCGCACCCATGCTTGCCTTGCCAGCCGGCTGACTGTCCCAGCTCTTGAATTGCTTCCTGGTAAGGCTAATTCAACAGTTGTACTGCAGTTGGTCACGATCGTCTGCGAGGCGGGGCTGGAAGTGTCAAGCCCGAGCAGGAGCAGGCCGCCAGAGCATTGTCGGCGGACATTGTACTGAGATATCAATCGGAACGGTGGGAACACTGAAGATTTGAAGGTGAACGGTCGTTGCGCTGGTGGCCGTGCGAATGAGCGTCCTATGCTTTCCCAGGCAAAAGTCCAAGCAATCCGCCCGAACTTTGTCGAGCTGCTAGACATGTTGCTGCTTCGGACAGGCGGCTTTCATCATGAAGCGGCGAGCGAGCGCATTTCGGAATTCTAGGCTGGTGTCGAACGGCGAGACAATGTTATGAGTGATGAGAAGACACAGCAAGCGTTAGAAAAACAGTGGCGCTGGTACTGAAGTTTGGAAAAAAGCAGGCTGGTGGTTCGAGATCCTCTTGGATCAGGAAGGCTCGTGCCCAGATAATCACAGCTTGCGACTTTCCAAAAGAAGCTGCAATTGCAAAAGAATGAGAAACCAAATCCCTAACCGGCAAAACGAACACAGGCTGTAGGAGGACAGGAGGTGTCGTCACGATATCGCGTGCCTGGTGGTGTGGTCATTTAGCGGAAAAGAAAACCTGGAGACTGGGGGAGCGGAGCGCAGGAAACTTTGCTCTCCCAGCAATGACGCGCGCGAGAGTACTACGGTACAAGGATCGGCTAACAGGGGTAAGGAAGGTTTAACGGTACATAGTCCACGACGGCTGTACGGAGAGGCACAATGGGCTCCAGGCGATAAGATAAGCACCAGGTGGGCTCTCCATTTTTTTGCCCGCCTGTCAGAAAAAGAAAAAAAGTCAGTAGTAAAAGTTCAGGGTCGAGGACTGAGGATTCACCAGCCAGACTCCTGCGGCATAACTATTTCCTGATTTTTATAGACGGCCTTGACAGAAAATCCTACAACAGAGACAACTCCTTTCTAGGCCATCAGGTTCAGAAGCCAGCACCAGCAAGACGAATAACTTTTCCGCCCCAATCCTACCCCACCACACCCACACAGCAACCATTCAACACCTCAGCTCAGCTTCATAAAACAACCTTGTTCTCGAAGATCTCCGACCATACTGAAGAGGGACACAAAATATCTGCAAGATGCCAGCACCAACCGCTCTCAAGGCACCTTCCCCAGAGGCTACTGCCTCCATCCCCATCCCTACCGAGAACCAAGATGAGGACCTCCTCGATGCGCCCACCGACGAGGCCACCTTCACGATTCCACAAGAACCCTCCGCAGATGAAGAAGGCATGCAGGTCGACGATGCGCTGGACGAAGAGGGCCGACCAAGATTCGCCCCCGCCTCCAAGGCCGCCGATGTCGTGCGCATCGAGCACCGCAAGGTCCCCATCCCGCCGCACCGCATGACGCCCCTCAAGGCGGCCTGGCCCAAGATCTACCCGCCCCTCGTCGAGCATCTCAAGCTACAGTGCCGGATGAACATGAAGAGCAAGAGTGTCGAGCTTCGCACGTCCAAGGTCACGACCGACACCGGTGCGATCCAGAAGGGCGCCGACTTCGTGCGGGCGTTTGCTCTGGGGTTTGATGTCGATGATGCGATTGCGCTTTTGAGACTGGACGATCTTTACATCGAGAGTGAGTGCAACCGCCCCAAATCCCCTTCCCTTTTTTTTCTTCCAAGAGATGTAGAGTGTGTGCTCATGCTAGGACAACAACAGCCTTCGAAATCAAAGACGTAAAGACCCTCCAAGGCGACCACCTGGCCCGCGCCATTGGCCGTATCGCCGGCAAGGATGGCAAGACCAAGTTTGCCATTGAGAACGCTTCGCGCACGCGCATCGTCCTGGCCGACTCCAAGATCCACATCCTGGGCGGCTTCAAGAACACCCGCATTGCCCGGGAGTCTGTCGTCAGCCTGATTCTCGGAAAGCCGCCCGGCAAGGTGTACAACGGGCTGCGGACCGTGAGCGCACGGATGAAGGAGAGATTCTAAACAAAGAGAAGAGGAAGAGGGGCGGCGGGCCCCAAGAACATACGAACTAACTTTTTTTTAACTCTTATTAACCATCACGATCTTCACGGCATGGCTAGGTCTGGCGTAGGGGCGTTTGGGGCAATACAATGGCAAGAGAGTTTCTCAAAAGATGTCGAGATTGCTTTTGTTTGATTCCTTGAATTAGTAGTGGCTTAGACCAAGACGGAAAGGAAATTGTTCATCAATCATATTTTGCAGTGACATGCGCCAGTGCATATGCTTCCACTTGGAACTTCAATGTCACACCCTCTTCGCCTGACGACCTCTTAGCAATGGGTATCTTGAATACGGCAAAAGAAATGCGAGCCCGCATGGGTCTTGATGAAGCCCTTTCCCCCTGTCCTTCCCCCTTATCTTGTGTAGTCCAGAATCTTCATTGACCTATTTGAGGTACACTTCAATGGTCATCATGTCCTCAATATCGGCCTCTTCGATCGTCGTGTGTGGCTCCAGCCACTCACCATCATTTCTCAGCCTGATCTCCTGGTCTTCAGGGATTCGTCTCTGCTTCCTGTACGCGCCAATCAGGGCCCTGGCCTCCGTGTCTAGCCACGCGGTCAGTCGTAACGGCTCCTTGTTTCTCTCTTTCAGGGAGAGCCTGACCTCGGCGGGTCCCTCCTGGGCCGCAGCCTGGTCAATGTCATCAGCAGCACTGCTATCGTCCACCAACTCGCCACGGTCGACGAGCTTCTGCCTGTCCTGCTCTTCTGTGTACTGCGCATAGCTTTCCTCCGTCCACGCCTCGAGCAGAATCCCACCCCTAGTGAAGCCCGGCAGATGCGCAGTTGAGAAGAAACTGCCTTGGCTGTCAGGCATCCAGCCAAGGCTAGCTCCCGAGGCAGAATCATAGATGCGGCGCCCTTTCCAGGTCAGGAAGATGCCCCTCGCCAGGTCATCTGTGATTTCGGGCCTGTCCCGCTGTACCCACTGAACGTAGGTCCGTCGCACAAGTCCGAGGTCCTGGTGAAGACCACGCTTCGATCCGAATATGTCGCGTACTTCTATATCGCCCAGTCGTGAGACGATGAAAACCCGCACGGGGATGAGTGTTTTGCGCCCTGTAGGCTCAAATGCTGTGTCATCGGTCGCCGGAGAATCAATACCTTCGCCCTCTAGGCTCATGAGAGCTTCCGCGGCGAGTCTGGCCTTTTCCTCGCGCATGGCAGCTCGCCTGACAAAGAAGCCAAATTCGTCCTCAATTTGAGCGGGAGCAGGAGCAGGCTCGTTCAGATCGTCGTCACTATCATCGAGGAGTATGGTTGTTGACTTGCCCTCCTTGTCCTTTCCGGTAGACATGTTGCTCGCGAAAGGGTCATCCAGGGCAACCGCATGATCAGCAAGTACTTGATGAGAGCTAGATCCGCTGGGTGTCAGAAGGGTATCGCCCTCTTCATTTCCAGTAGTTTCGTGGTCCTTCTCTTTTTCCACGGACGACAAAGGTGCGGCCGGCTCCTGACGCAGACGTGGCATGTACATGATGGGGTTGAAGCCAGATCCAGGCGATGAGCCATTCGGAGATGCTGAGGAGCGCCGCTGCGGTGGTGTTGCAGGGCCGTATAGGTCATCGTAGCTCTCTTGGAACGCCGGCCTCTCAGGCTCATGTGGAGAAGACAGCTTACGACGCTTGACCGACCGCGAGGTGGATGGAAGGGGTTCTTCCTCCTCGTCCTCATCGATTCCACGTACTGTCCCTTCGCCAATGACTTGCAGAGCCGCCTTGCGGCGTTCCTCCTGCTCTTGGAGGATGACGGGGAAGAAACTCTTGGACCTCCTGAACATGGCGAGTGCATCATCACCACCCTCGTCCTTCTCCTTCCTGTTCTTTTTCTCCTCCTCCTCATCCCCATCATCATCATTCTCCTTGACTTGATTTGATTTTGAAATGGTCTTGAGGAATGGGAGAGGTTTCTTCTTCTTAAGGCCCTTTCCAGGCGGGTGGGAAGACTTGTCAGCCATGGTGGCTGATGCCATTAGATTGTCAGATCTAGGGCAAACCTGGTGGACTGCAAAGTGGTCGTTGGCGAGGCGATCGGGACGCGGCTACAGGAAAAGCTAGCTTGAGCGGCGTTAAAGTTACGATGCAATCGCTCATCAAGCATATAAGCTGATGGCAATGACGCGCGATGGTCAAACGCGGCGTGTGCAAATGTGGGACGCGATGAGAAGTCGTGCAAGGAAGAAGGCGTCTAGCTACCCCAGCAGCCTGGCTAGCAAAAAGGAGGGGTTCCGATAAGGTACTTTAGTACCCTTTGTAGTGATGTAGGAAGCACGTGCCTGGCTGCTGGGCTATTGGTTGTTGCTGTCAGAGGTACGGGACTGGGAGGCCGGGGTGCGCTTCAGGCCTACAGCGAAGGTGCCAGGCTCTGACTATAGAGATCAACACGCTGTGGGACTGGCCGAGGCTCATCCCCCTGCCTTGGACCCTCACTAATCTGATCTCCTACCACAGTGGTGGGACCCCCCAACTTCTTCCCGAGGTCCCACCAAATGAATCCTTACCTTGGGGCTGACTCCACACAGCACACGTCTAATCCGACGACGCATGCTCCCCCAGAGCCTCGGGTCTTCATCTTCTTGCTTCTCTCTGCCATGACTTATTTCTGGGCTGGCTTCCTCCGCGCTCAGATTATTGTGCATCTCTACTGGGCCAGCATCGTGTTCATGCTAACAGTTAGTTTGGACCACGAAATCGCCGAACGACCCGACTCGACGTGGAATAACGCTCTTACCTTTATCACGTCTTGGCTTCCATTCGCAAATCATCACTGAAGGGGCGTAAATCTGAGGGGATTCGTACTACGGAAGCCATGTCTATCGATCGGTCAGACGTTCTGAGCAATGTCTGGAGGGATGGCATCTTTGGTAGCTCTTGTCCACTCCTCTTCCCGACTTTATGCGTTGCTGACGACCCAACTCTTGCCTATCCACAGATAACAAAGTGGTCTTCGTGACGGGAGGCGCCGGTACTATCTGCAGCGTCCAGACGAAGGCCTTGGTCTACCTGGGCGCTAATGCTTGCATCATTGGCCGCAACGTCGAGAAGACGGAGAAGATGGCCAAGGAGATAGCTGCCGTGCGCAAGGGAGCCAAGGTGCTCGGTATCGGCGCAATCGATGTCAGGAAGGTGAGTTAGGTGCCCGGTGCACACCCAGGAAAGTACGTGCTGATGAGTTTTGCAGTTCGAGAGCCTGAAGGGTGCGGTTGATCGGTGTATCAGTGAACTGGGTCAGATAGACTTCGTCATGTTGGTGTTCACTCCTTCCTGACCCTTCTCTCTTTCCCATGACATCTCATACTGACATCTAATCAAAAGCGCCGGCGCAGCAGGCAACTTTGTCGTGCCCCTAGCCGGACTCTCACCCAACGGCTTCAAGTCTGTCATCGAAATCGACACAATCGGAACATTCAACACTATAAAAGCTACTATTGATCACCTTGTCGAGTCCGCAGCTCGAAACCCCAACCCACCGGCACCAGGCCAGGTCAGCACTGGCGGTCGCTTCATCGCCGTCTCAGCTGCGTTCCACTACACTGGCATGCCTCTGCAGTCACACGTGAGCGCCGCTAAAGCAGGTGTAGACAGCCTCATGGCGAGTGTTGCTCTGGAATATGGGCCGCTCGGCGTCGTCGCGAACGTCATCACCCCGGGCCCCATCGCGGGAACCGAGGGCATGGACCGGCTGGCTGCTGCGGATTCGCACAACTCAAAGGCAGCCACCAGAGCCATTCCGAGCGGGCGCTGGGGCACGGTTCGCGATATTGCCGATGCCACCGTGTTCATGTTCAGTGATGCCTCCAACTACATCAACGGTCATGTGCTAGTTGTGGATGGGTCTTCTTGGCGAAGTCCGGCGTCGATGACTGTGGGTCTCGAGGAGGACATGAAGTACCCCGACTTTTTGATCTCGGGACACTCCAAGAACATTAAGACGGGGAAGAAGGAAAGTAAATTGTAGGAGGTCTTGGTTCGAAATGGCCCCTTGCATGTATGTACTAGGAATCTTGCTTCTTGTATACTTGATCTTGGTTCGTAGAATCATAAATTGTGCTGAGGATCTGATCTGACGCCTTTCTAAGCTGCCTTTACTACTGATAGAAAACACATTTATTAGTACCCAGCTTTTAGCGATCAAGCACTTGTACGAAATTACAGGTGAGTTTCTCGTCATATGCGTCAAAGAAAAGGGCAAACTCATTGTGCGTAGCTCGTCAGTGCCTGTTGCCTACTTGAGTAGTTTTCTCAAAGATAGGATCACATCCTCGTTACCCAACTACCCATGCCCAATAATCTGCCCTACTTCAGTCTCGATATTGAACCCTCGCTCTCAATATCTCATATGTTCACAACATATGCATCTCATGATCCATAATTTGCTTAGTCACTCATGCATACATCCTTTACGGGTTTCACGAAACCCCTCCAGATCCCCACAGAGCATCTGGCAGCAGGAAACTGGAACACTCACTCTTCTCACACACACATCAGCGGTGCAAAGACTGTGGCGATATACGAAGATACCTTTGCTCCAACAGCGACGTCTCAGGAATGCACGATCTGCAACAACTTCATGGGGAAATGGCCAGCCACAAGGTCTGAGACACTGCGTCGAAGAGACAACCGCCACCATATCAAAGACAACTTCTCGTGGCCCGCCTTGCTAGATTCAGCAGCGGCATGCTACTGTTGCAACATCCTGATGACTGTATGCCGCGCATGCTTTCTTCAGCATGGAATCAACGAGGCGGGGATCCTACGCGGCAAGCTTCGCTTCTACTATCCCCTGTGGATTGATGACGCCGACACCGAGGAATCAGGCAAAGAGCTGGTATTTTTCATACGAGATGGCTCGCGCTTTGATGTCGAGATGTTCGTCGACGCAGAGGACGAGAACCCCCCTCCGCAGGCCTGGGACTATATGCCTACGTCCTTCCGAACCTCGCCACGCACAGATTCCGAAGAGGCTCTCGAGACCATCAAGAGGTGGATCGCCCAGTGTACCACGGACCACGACTTTTGTATGTCCCCAGAAGAAGACCCAGAGCTTCCGACAAGGGTCCTCGATGTCGGTCTCGAGGGCTGCGTGGTGAGGCTGGTTGAGACCAAAGGGGCCAGGGCCAAATACATCTGTCTCAGCCACCGTTGGGGTCCTGACCAGATCATCGCCACGACCAAGTCCACCCTGCAGCCTCACAAGAGAGAAGTGCCCTGGGGTGCCCTGTCTACGACCTTCCGCGACGCCGTCCATATGACGAGATCACTCGGGTTTAGGTACATCTGGATTGATTCCCTCTGCATCATCCAGGACGACGAGAACGACTGGGCCGTGGAATCAGCGAAGATGGCCTCCGTGTACAGCAGCGGGACCTTAACCATCGCCGCCACCAAGTCGCCCAGCGGCCAAGGAGGCCTCTTCTCGCAGACGCAGGATGCCCTAGTGTCAGGCCGGACTCCGACCGGCGAGGGCTATCGCGTCTTCTTCCGCGAGCTCATCGACCACCACCTCGAGTCCCAAGAGGCTATCGAGGGAGATGATACGACCGCGTCCAACGCCACCCTACGGTATTTCCCTCTGCTCACCAGGGCCTGGGTATATCAGGAGCGCATGCTGTCGACTCGCGTGGTTCACTTCGGGAAGTATGAGGTCTGCTTCGAGTGCAAGTCCAGCTTTCTATGCGAGTGCGGCGGCTTCGGCATCAACAACTCCAGTAACAAACCACCACTTCCGCTGATGAAGGTCGAACACAGCTCTGCTCTCGACGGCAGCGATGCTGAAGCAGGGCTCGAAGCAGAGAGGGCCTATGGAATAGCACGTCTCTGGCGGAGCATGGTCTGCGCCTATACGGAGCTCCGTCTTACAAGATCGACCGACCGTTTGCCTGTTATCGGCGGTCTTGCCAAACACATGGCCCTGACGCGAAAGTCTCCATACCTCGCCGGGCTGTGGAGGGACACGCTGAACGACGATCTTGTCTGGTGTGTGCAAAATATAGCACGAAAGGCCGCGAGAACCTACTCGCCGACCTCGCCCCCTACGTGGTTCTGGGCCAGAGTAGACACGCCTGTGAGCTACTGGGACACGATCTTGTATACGATCCAAGAGCAGGATCTCTGGGAGAGGCAGCCTTACGAGCATTTTGCCGAGGTCGAGGAATGCTACGTCAGCTGGTCTACACCGGCTGTCGACGAGTTCGGCCTGATCTCTCGCGGACGACTAAGCATTACTGGGCTAGTAGCCAAAGGGTTGCTGGAACGTGACGTGTCACGGAAGACAGACGGCGACGAGGTCTCCGAGTACAGTGTTTCCTTCACGACAGGACAGCCGTCGCTGGCCATACAAACAGACTATATCCTGGAACGCGAGGGTCCTGGCGAGACGAGGCCCAGGACGGAAGTATTGTGCCTTCGCATGAGCCGCATTCAAGGACGTACCGAGAATCTCATCTCGCTCGTGTTGCGGTCATCTCCTGACTGCCATGGGTGCTTCGAACGCATCGGAATACTCGTCATCAAGGCGAGACCACCTCCTGTGGACTCTTTAGCGGGGCCGTTTCGAAATGCAGAGCTGTGTACCGTGACCATCATTTGATGATTATGATATGGAATTGTTAACGGGGCTGTGAAGTTTTCCCTCTTGATTAAAATTCGTTTTAGGGAAATTTCCATACAAGGAATGCCCCAAGAGAATAACCTTTAGGTTTGGTTTGCAGACAATCTGAGGCCTGGAAAATAGCGAGAGAAGTATACTAATAACGGAACAAGACATTTTCGATTGCCTCCCGAAACCCTTCCAAGTTGCCATTTGCTTCCTCATTATTCCTAGACACTTCCTAAGCGGCCTTGTCGGCCCCTGTACCCGAGGTTGTGGCTCCATTGGATGCTACTCCCTTAGACGCAGCACTCCTCTTCACAATTCTGAAGCCAGCCAGGGCGCCTACTATGACAATTAACAGTACTAGCCCGAACAAACTCAGGACGCCGATACCACCCGCCACGCCCGGGGTAATATTGCTCCCAGAGCCGGAAGAGGACTTGGAGCTGGAACCGGACCCGGAGCCAGAGGAGGACGAGGCAGAGGCGCAGACGCCGGTAGTGTTACCACAAGCCTGGCACCAGGACGCCGTGTCACTCACAGAGAAGTTCGAGATGCCAGCCGAGAAGTCGTTCCACGATATGGTCGTCTCCGTCTGGCCGAACAGAGGGTACAGTTGGGGCACATTGGTATCCGAGGCAGATCCATTGGCGAACATGAAGCGGACGCTGACGTCGTTGGGATCGACGGTCTTGGGCGCATCGGTTCCGTTGACAGTCGCGTTGGTGACGAGCTCGAACGTGATGGAGCTCGCATAGTCCACAATGCCGTAGAAGTTGTCCGAAGCAGCGGTGAGATTGGCGAGGCCGAAGAAGGACATGAAGGCTCCATAGGCACCAAACTGGATCGTGAGCCTCTGGGCGGAGGCCTTGGCAAGAGGGGCAGTCAGGGTTGTGTTGAGGGCCTGGAGGATCTGACCAGCCAGCACCGCACCTGCGATGGCCCTGACCGGCTGGGACTCATTGTATGCGAGTCCCCACTCGTGCGCATCGGCCAGAGTCTGCAGCTGATGGGTTGTATCATTTGTCAAGAGGTTGTCTGCTGGTATACTCTGATTATGGATCTGAGACACGTGCACATAATCATAAACTGCAAGAAGTCCAGGTTAGTTTTACAGACAGTCCGTATCTCTGGTGGCTCACAACATGAAAGGAGATTGGTCAGTCGTGCGTGAGGGGTGTATTTGAGGGACACGTACTGGTGTAAGCATTCTTGTATGTAGCTGTTGAGGTGTTAAAGGTTGTGTTGTAGACCGGGAGAAGATCCTGGTAGAAGGAGCCGGTCTTGTTTAGAAGGTTCAGATACTCCTGGCTCTGTAGGTACTCGTTACTGCTTGACACAGCGTTGGCACAGCCCGAGCTCCCTTGGAGCCATTCACTGTCCTCCGCGCCAGACGTGCTGGAGGCAGATGTCACAATGTTGACAGGAATGTACTGATAGCCATTGAATGGCGCCTGCGTCGAGGTGCCGTCGGCAAGGACCTGATCTGCCTGCGTGCCGGCAGGGGGGTAAATCCCTTGGGTAAAGACCACGGCGGAGGACTGGAGGACATTGTCCACAGGAGCGGTGATGGCAAGCTGAGAGAGAGAGACTATGTCTGATGACAGGTCCAGGATAGGATTGGTGCCGTTGCCCGCTACGTAACGATTACGGAACCAGCTCGCCGAGGTGTACACCTGGTCCGCGCCCAGGGCTGTGAGGACGGTGGGAGGCCAAGACTTGGTCGTCCTGTCGCCACTATTCAAGCTGTCAGGGAACTGCAGATCAACTGTAGCTAGAGGTCGGAGAGCTTGGAAGGCCACACAGGTGGCGGTTCCTGTTGCTCATCGTGTGACTTACTGACGATGGAAGATATATACGCCGAGTGTCGTCTCGGCGAGAGTTTCGCCCGTAAGGAGGGCAGCTAGTGCTGCAGCAGAATAGACTACGTGCTTCATAGTGTCTTGTCTCATATAAGAAGAAAAAAATTAACAATACAAGGTGATACGCAGATATTCTATACTTGGGTGTCGAGCTAGAGGCAAGACATAGGGGGCGAACAACGTATATATGATGGATGATGACAAGCTGGAAGAGCCGGGGCGGGGGGCAACTCTAGTGGGGGTGCCTTGGGAGGGTAAAAAGTTTTACACCAATATTGCTTCCCTGAGGAGTTTTCACTGGGGCAAGTACGAGCTTTGATATCGGCAGGAGGGGGAGATCACACTAGCCATGCGCCAATTGATCAGGCTAGGGAGATAGGCCGGCAGACGCCAATCGTCTCGGCGGTGACTACACCCATATGGAGACAAGAGGTGCTGAATTGAGATTCTTGTACGTTTTCTTGTGTCGCAATACATGAGACCTGTGCATGAAAGCGCTCGAGTTGCATAATCTAGCCATGCATTTGACCCATTGAGTATGCACATGTGACGAATGACGTACAAGAAAACTCATCATGGAACCACTTATAGGAATCGCACTCTCTATGTTGGGATAGCAAGGAGACAGGCAGTATTGCAACCCCTCTCCTCGGAGGCGTCGTGCAGTATGGATATTCCAGCGTGTGACGACTGGGGCTACAGGCGATCTGCCCCTCGAAAGAAAATCCCCACAGCGGGGGCGAACCCTGAAAAGGAAGTCCTAAACCTTGTTGCGAATAAGCTTGTCCGGCACTCGTGGGTCCTCCCCGGTCAGTATGCCTGCCCCTGTCAATGGTGTCTGGTCTGTACCCCTCTCGAAAAGCTGTATGCACAAAGACCAATGTTGTAGTCTCCAAGATAGGCAAATAGATAGGCAATGGTTTTGTTTGTGTTATGCGTGGTCAGACAACCAGTCACAGATTTAGATCTGACGCCTCGCAGGATCAAGGAGAGAGAATCAAAGGATGACTTTGTCTTGATAATTGGAACTCTCCGACCAGCCGCCACGGTGTCTCTTATTGAACATCTGCAACGTTCCACATCACAATTGCGCTTGGAGCAGAAAAGGAGATGGGAGTGTACTGTGTAATTCTTGGTAGCCCTCCACTCTTCTAAGGGGTGGCGGTTCTAGCGGGCGTTGGTTGCCTCCTCACGTTGGGAACACTTCTACAATTGATTTGCACTATTGAGGCAATGAGAGGAGATCGGCATAAGGCGTGTCTGCCTGAAACGTGCCATCCATACGCACAACCCACTAGGTCAGAGGCACTGCAGTGTCGCATGGAGTGAGCCTCAGTGACGACGTGTTGTGGGATGCTCCCTTCTGCCTTTCGAGCTACATGTCTTCACGCTTGCAAGCAGGCTTGTGAAGAGATGGCGAGAAAGCCTGAGTCCATCGTCATATGCGGTGACGACATCCATGGATGGTCCCGTCGCTCTTTGTTGGTAATAGCTGCACCGGGAACCTGGCTTGTGAGAACGAATGTTTCTAATTTCAGCTTGAATCTGAGTCATAGAAAAGAAAGAAAAATGATGGGGAAGAAGAGAAAGCATGACCCCCATTGTACGTACGATAGGACGTTGGTTCAAGAGGCCGAGGTGCCTCCGTATGGAATGCGGGTCTCCATCATTGGTTTTAGACCTGCGTGCGACACCGCTGCCCTTTGCCCGTCATTGATCCAGATGGTACACTGGAACACGAGAACACAGCAATCCCTTGCAGCACAGATTCGGGAACAATTCGCGGCTCGAACAACCCTGACGGTATTATTTTTGGAATATAAAAAGAGATAATTTCGCTGTCAGAAATGAGCCATGAGATCTCTGAATTGCAATACAGCAGCAGAACAAGACTCAAACTCTACACATCGACGACACAAAACCTCATAAAAGTTCATTCAAGACCTTTCCAAACCAATTACTCAGATATCCCTAACAGAGAGAGAGAGAATTAAAAAACAAAAAACATCGAATACAAGTCAAGATGCAGTTCACCATCCTGATCACCACCCTCCTCATCAGCGCTGTCAGCGCGATGCCCACCTTCGCAGAGCCCAACAACAATGCCGTCAAGAGGTGTGACGAGACGGTCTGTCCTGGATGCTCCATAGGAGCCATCTGTATGGGCATGCCCGGCTTGAAGGTAAGATAAATCCCCCATCCCCCCCCCCGGCTTTTCCTCCAGCCGGGCTTACGAATCCCTTCGAAAAAGAGCTTGATAAGATAAGTGAGTGTACATGAGAGGAATGTACTTATACTGGGACGTGTGTTTCACATTTCTGGATTTTTTGCTAATACTGTGTTTCTTATTAGAGCGCTGCTCATAAAAACACGACGGTCAAGGCAGTCGCCAGAAATCCCAAGCTTGCTGAAGAGATCGAGGCTTGAAGGATTTCAAGACACGGCCTGAGATATTTTTTTATGATGTATATGAAGGCGGAAGAGCCTCAGAACACGATTTATGATTCTGAGTATTTCATGATGGCATGGGAATGAGTTTAAGCATCTAGCAACAAGGGAACTTTCTTTTTCTAAACACAGCGGATATCATTGGACATGAGACGCTCTCTGAAATCAGGCTTCAATTCTCAGCTAAGATTGAGACTACCAGGTCTTAAAGGTCTTATTTTATTTTTGTACTTTATTTAATTCATATGAAGGCCATGAGGTCTGCCGATTTCTCCATACATAAATACTCATGGTTCCCAGCGATACAGCTCGTTTAAGAGGAGATGGATCTCTACACAGAAGAGTAGGAAAAGAAAAGTGCGACAAAAAAGCCAATCTTCGTTCTCGTCCCTGCTACTGTCTCTCTCCATGAACTCGGCTTATGATCTTATGAGAATCTCATTGACAATCAGGTAATCAAAAGCCCACCCCGGGATAGCAATCCTCGGACAAAAAACAGAGAAGAACCGAGACAGCCGAGCAGTGCAATTGAGAAAATATGTTACTCCACCTGCTTCTGGGACTGAGCATATTGCATTGGTTGAGCTCGTCCCAGCTTGGTGGGCCAACGCGGGAGGACTGAGACAAATCTCGTGGCGAAGGTCATCCCGTGGCCATTTTCGCTGCCACTCTGCTCGGCCCTGAAGCACGAAAGGGTGATAAGTCGAGCTAGGATCATCAAGGAGGCCGCGTTCCTAGAGTAGGATTAGCAGTCCTGGCAGGAGAGAGAAAAAAGGAAGGAAAAAACGCGAACATAATTACCAGGAGTTGGGACGATGGGGCCCATTGTCTCATACTGAATGGCTCCTGACAGAGCTACAAAAGAGCATCCCAGAACAACTCTAGCGAAATACCCCTAAGTCTCGTGTGTGCCAATGGTGGAATTAATGTGTTTCCCGGCTTTGTGGCTGCCAAATACGTGCCCAGGCAGAGCAACAAGTGAGGTTAAAATGGTGACATAAGCAGCCAGGGAGGGGCGCTACAGCCAACAACAACCCCTCCAAAGGCCCTGTCTTTTCTCCTTCTACCCCGCTATTCTTGGTAGTACATTCTGCACATGCCTAAATTTACCACCACCATGCCGCCCCCTCGGAACCTGCGAGCCTTTCTCGACCTTGCCCGCCGGAGCTTGAACGCCCCAGTTGGCCAGCGGCCTTCGCCTCTGACCTTTGTTGTAGGCAACGAGTCCGGAGGTAAGGGACAACCCATGCCGTGGAACTAAATCTACTCCCCCTCCCCCCTCCTCGGGCTCGCGGCTCTCCTTGTGCGAGCGATGGTCAAGAACGGGCAGGACTGATCTCGCCTGCATATCCAGATCTTGATTCGCTCTGCTCTGCGGTCCTTTTCGCATATTTTCGCAGCCATGCACCGCCCCATTACAATCTCCACATACCCCTCGCCAACATTTCCCGTCAAGACCTGCCTCTGCGGCCTGAGCTGGGCGCTGCACTCGCGTACGCCGGCGTAAAGTCGCAGGACCTCTTGACCCTTTCCGATCTGGATGAAGTGACGACAACAGATAGTCTGAACCCGGAAGATACGCGGTGGGTGCTGGTTGACCACAATGCGTTGACTGGAGACCTGGCTGAGCGGTTTACTTCGCGGATAGTCGGCTGTGTGGACCATCATGAAGATGAGGACGTCATCGCCGCCAACACTGGTGACGAGCCACGCGTGCTAAAGAAGACGGGAAGCTGTGTGAGCTTAGTGGTCGAGTACTGCCGCAATATATGGGAAGATCTGTCCAAGCAGCACACACAAGAGGCCGGCGATGAGAACCAGAGAGACATCGACGCGGGACTGGCTCGCATAGCGCTTTCGGCCATCTTCCTCGATACCAACAACCTCAAGTCAAAGGCCAAGACGACTGAGCTGGATATCGAGATCGCCGAGTACCTCGAGGCGAAGCTGGGCGGTGACTACAAACGTAAGAAGTACTACAAGGAACTGAGCGAGCTGAAGGAGGACATTTCCCAGTTCTCGTACAGCGACAACTTCCGAAAGGACTACAAGGCGTGGACGGAGGCCGGCATGGTCCTGGGGACTGCAAGCATACCCCAGGGGTTCCACTACATGCTCAATCACTTGGGTGACAAGGAGACGCTGATCGAGGAGTTCCGCAAGTTCGCGGCAGAGAAGCAGTGCGACATCGCCTGCATCATGACGTCCTCTGCAAAGGACGACGGTGTGTTCAAGAGGAACCTGCTCGTCTGGGGGCTCAACCCGAAAGCAGTCAAGGCGGTCGACAAGTTCATTGAGATGCACGGCGAAGCACTTGGGCTGGCCCCTTTCCATGATGGTGCGCTGGACTACAAGAGTGACGACGAGGTCCGGTATTGCTGGTATCAAAATGTCACCCGAAACAGCAGGAAGCAGTTGGCGCCGATGTTGCGGTCTGCTATGACGGAGGTGGCTAGATTGTGACTGATCGTCGTCTNNATCCCCTTTTTTGCATAAGAGGCAATGCCGATCTCGCTCGTTTTGTGCTTTGGTTCTGCTGGAAGATGACTTGGGGACCTGTGAACCGATGTCATCATTCAGCATGCCTCTTCGAAATCAAGCCTCCGGTGATGTCAAGGTCTGAACCGAAGCAGCAATGGTGTGTGATTCCTTGGCTATGCTGCGACACAGAGGATGATCAATCACTTGGAGCCTCGACCTGTCGGTGAGATGAACCTCTTTCTCATTTCATTGGACGTATGCAGTAACCCTCCAGGGGCACAGTAGAGCACAGAGCCGCATTGCTCTGCCCAGCCTTGGTCGTAGCGCTGCGCCGAGTATTGTCGATGACGAGGTCGCTTACCCAAGACAAAGCTAAGAAGCTTAGAGTCGCCGATATTGACAGTCATTCAAGATATGGGGCCAGTGTCTGCGTATGAGATCCGACAATTTTGATGAGTAAACGTATCTGTAGACTGCAGTGAAGGCCCCAGCTAGCCAAGATGCATCGTCTCATCCCTCGAACTGCAAAGGTATCATGTCATTTACCCATTGCGGGAATACACAAGGTGCACTCCTTCAGACTGCCCTTCACCTTCGCCCATGTTCCGCCCCCAGGCGAGCAGATCATCATAAATGCAAGTGATATGACTCGTATCATTCGCAAGAGATCATCCACTGAGGGCACGCACTAATCCGTGAAGTTATGACCCAAGAGGCACTGGATGTTGAATGTCGGCCAAAGTGTGCAAAAGTAAAACATGATGGAAGGCAGTGACGTCGTGACGACTAGCGTCTAATGCGTAGTTTGTTTAAGCAACGAGAGGGAACCGAGTTGACGCCGTCGAGAAAGCCGTGGACGATATTGACGTGCCACGTAGTATGGTCGTAAAACATGGGCCAGCACCAGTAGATGTCAGAGAAATAATAATAACATTGGTTACGTTGCCTATCTGCTGGCTGGTTGCATAATGCCCTGATATCTCAACTGTGGACCATCACGAGACGCCTCGTAACACTACAAGGTGCCCTGTGAAACTGGACGTTTGATTCTACCTTGAAACAGTTTGTGGCATGTGACATTTCATTTGATACGAGTATGGTATTTGTGAACAAATCCCAGCTAAATAGGCGCCAGCACTGCCCACGCTCTGATGGCAAGGGTGTTGAGCAGTCGGCGAAGACGGTTGCATCATCGGGATCTGCAAAGGGGTGGCGTTCTCGATGTCGACAAAGGCGTAGACGCATCTCTTTGGGCAGGTGATGTGTGAGTTTCTGGGGCTCAGTTTTAATCGCTTGTTGAGAAAGGCGAGAAGATGTCTACGGATACTTTGTATGGACCTCCAGGCTAGGTTTGCTCAAGGGGGAGATGTGTATACCAAACCCCAAGGTCAAACCACCAGAATATGATTTGCATGGGTTCATGGTTTTCTATAAGAGGAAGTCCTACTCCAAATCAGCCAGCCAAAAGGTATGTCACAACCATTGGCCAAAGACTACGTTGCCTACATGCAAAGATGACATGTATTAGCAAAATTGCGAAGAAACATCCAATGCCGGTAAATCAGAACAGATGCCAATGTCTCCGAAACGCCAGCTGCCCTGCTCTTGTAATATTTTATGACAGATGAAAACCATTCACTCTTTCAAATGCCTACTCCCTTTGTAAGACCACCATCAGTCCCATAATACCGAGCATTGCCGTCTTCATCCACGGGTACTCTGAGAGCATGATCGTGACATAGCCCACGAACGGTATATACCCAACGACGCTGCCGATGATATCCTGCCTCTCGAGATAATCCTGGCCCCTGGCATACAGCTCTGTATCGTCGGCAACATTGTTGTCGCCCTTGGTCAAGAGCTTGGCGTGTTCCCCAGTGCCGAATTTGCGAACCACCCTGTGCACGATAGGGATTTCCTTGTCCCTGACATTGTAAACCACGACTTCGCCAATGTCCGTCTCTTGAATCAGATTGCGATTCCCTAATAGCGATCGCTGGTCAGCACGGCATACTCGGAGATTTACAGTTCGTATCGGGTTCGGGAAGGCGATTCGGTCGTACAGAGAAACAGTAGATCGCCACGCTGGAAAGCTGGCTCCATGCTACCTGAGAGGACAACAACGATTGGGGAGGGCGAGTCGGTGATGACAGAGAGCCTGGAGGAGATTGTCAGCGCTGGCGAATATTACCAGACGGGGGGCAAAAGTGTCATACCCTTTCCACATCATGAAAGCGGTCGACAGAATGAGGCCTATGAGTACACCCTTGTCAGAGCCATATGTTCTTCCTCACATTGCGCAGGTCGCAACTGAGCAGGCGTACCGAAGTTCAAGACTTGGGAGGCAAGCTGCCTTGGGTTGCCGAGTGCTGACAGCATGGTTGAGTCTAGGAAGCCGGCCAGGTACTGGTTTTTATGGCATGCTCTTCTTCTATGCGGGAATAGTTCGTCGAGCAGATTCAAGATTTTACTCTGTTGTTGGAATTGGTGGTGTGGCAGCTGGAACTTGCTGAAATTCTGGAAGAGGTGGTCATTTGAGTTGGGCTGCTGGTAATCCTCCAGGGTCCTGATGTTTCCAAGTACAAAGCTGTCCTCAAGGTATCCAAGTCTGCCTGCCGGGGGGAGCCCCTGCTAGAGCTAGGAGCTGTCGTTAGGCAGGGTGCCAGGTTGGCAGGGAGCTTATGGGTTGGGGTTGCTGTTCTGGTGTACCCAGTACGTACCTGATGCAATGGGTGACCCCTGCCCTTCCTGGCCCAAGTGCAGGGTTTCCATATCAGGAAGCAATTCCTCTTTCTCTCATTGAACTTGTGGGTATTTTTATACTTCGGTCGATACCGTGCGAGAAATGATTGACCACGACTTTGAGAATGTGTTCATGAGTTTGAAGTTGCTGTGGAAGCTCATTACGAATTTAAATATATACAGAAAACGATTCATTAATAAGTCTGGTGGCCAGTACTGTTGATAGCCTGATAGGGATCATTGTCAGGACATCAGACCACACAGTACGCCGTCCAGGAAGGTGCCAGCCGTGGGAGGACTTTATATCATTTTCTCTCTGGACGGAGGATAACTTCTCCATCTCGTCATGGATATCTTTTTTGCCGATCGAACAACCTTGAGTTGCGTTGCACGGCGAAATTGGAAATCTCGAGTCGGGAAACAACGACGAGGATGACCGTCACTTCCATGTCTTCACGAAGCCTTCAAAGGTGACCAGGAAGTCGCCTCCGGTCGTCTATTTGTTTTCACCCTTTGTAGTTTGGGGCCTCGACTCCCATTTTCCCTCACGTAAAAGCTTCACCTTTGCAGATCGTCACCCATCTAGAAATTGCATCCTAATACTTCCTTCAATTTTGATGTATCCATCACTCTGACTTCGAGAGACCTGGAGACTACAACATCTACCAGCTCGCAGGTGGGAAGTCGGCAACGGCCTTCCTTATACTTTTCATTTCCGCAGTTCCCGTCTTCGTGCGCCATGGAACGTGTGTTGGAGCGCGCGCCCCTGTTGGGCAATCGCCAGCAGGATGAGGAAAGTCAGGTCACTGGCGCGGACCATGTGAGCCTTCTATCGAGTATCTATACTCCCCCGAGCCCAGGCTCATTGCTGATGATTGCCCAGCCGATCTTCCTACGTGCCGCTCATTCCCCATGGCGCCCTCTCAACCAGAATGTGTTGGGCTACGTTCGAGCGGCACTCTTGGCTTACATGATCGCGGCAGCCGGCATGCTGCTGGACTACAAAATCAAACATCGCGACGACGAGCACACGAACTGGCGCATTCCCTTTCAGTTCTCCACCGTGACTTGGTTCTTGCTGCTTGTGTATCACCTCATGGTGACGGTACGTCACAGCAATGTCGCACTGCGCGAGGCAAGCTTGCTGACCATATTCGCATAGGCATGGACAGTCACTCATATGCACTGGCCAGACACGAACGCCAATGACACACGATGGGAATCCAGACTCATCCGCTTCATGTCGCCACCCGAGCAGACCTCTGACGACCGACGGCGCTTCTACTTCAGTTTATTCTACACGGTGACCCATGTGTTTGCCCTCATGAACGTCATGATATACTGGACGATCATGGTGCCAAGCGGCCATTCTCATTGGCCTTCTGGAGGATCCGGCGAGGAGGGTCTCTACGTGGTCATGAATACTGATGATGGCAACAGCAAGTTTCCTCCGTTCAAGGATGTGTTCTCAGAGGGCTGGTTCAAGCCCTTTTCGTTGTTCAACCTCTACGTCTTTCCCGCCCTAGTCACGGTGATTGAATCTCTCTTCCTGAACAGTATGAGACGACAAGAGGTAAGTCTTGACTCTTACGGTGTACCCATTACCAGATAGCTGACACCAGTACCACCATAGCCTGTTCCCAGCCACCTCTTTGGCACTATGGGCTTCGCCGCACTGTATCTGGCTTATGGTGCGGCTGGCAAGCTACTTACTGGTCATAGCCCCTTCTTTTGGATGGACGAGGCCGTCGTCGGTAGTAAAGAGAAGGTGGCTGGGTACTGCACTGGGTTTGTCTGCATGGCAGCTGCAAGTGAGTCCTCATCCTGGCATATCCAATCCTGACCCCCTCTGTCTGACGCGCATGCAGTGTTCTCCATGTTGTATGGTCTCATCGGCATGCGTGAAAATGCCTCTCGAACGCGCTGATTCTCCAACTGGCACACCGTAAGCCACCCTGCTGGAGTTTCCGCGTGCGTGCTGAAACAGCGGGTCGGTGACTTGGATGCGCGCACGCCGGCACAATGGCAAGGCTCGACTCGGCCTATTCAAAGAGGGACAGGAAGAAGAGATGGCCTGGTCTCGGCGATGAAGTAATGGAAATTGACATGACTGCAAAGGATGCAGCCTGATCGCGAAATTATCACTACGGACTGATTATGATTTGCACAACTTAACTAACTCGACCTGGAAGAAAGGCAAGATTACAATAGAACGCCCCTAGAGACTGAGAATATATGTGCCCCGCCTACACCATCGTCTGAAGCGGAACACATAGTGACTGCCGACAGCACAGCTTGCTCCAGCAGACCAGTGCATATTGTGAGTCCTCGCTAGGACGAAGTGGCTAGGGCCACATCGCCGGTCACAGTTCTTCACAGGGATAAGTCATAATGCAGCCATGCATGATCCCGGACGGAACGTGTCTAATGCTGGAACCCAGAAGAATACGACACAACCAAACTCCCAGGTCGTCGTCCATTAAAAAGAAANNTTCCACAGGGCCAACCCCCCCTGTTCGCCCTGACAACATGCTAGTGGCAGTAAATGCAGACTTACCACGGTACCACCCACTAAGCTCCCCGCCATGAAAGGGGAGGATCTGCATACGGTGGCATCCCTTGTGCCATACAGAGACATTGACAGGGAACGGGGCTGTGCTGGAATACGCTTGTTTGAGGTGTGGTATAGCCGTTGGTGCCTTTCATTGGCCCTGTCTTCAGCTTGATAAATCCCGGCCACCGGAATTGACGGGCGCAGGCGGCTATCTTTCCCACGCTACCGCAGGGCTGCGCGTGCTGTCCCGACCTCCTCGCAAGTGCCCGCATCTTCTTGCGACTTCTGTTCCATTCTCTGACATTCCGTCTGGCAGTGTCTCTGGGACATGTTGATTGGGGCTTGAGCAGTGTGTGTGACCACTTTCGTCGGGATGGCGCGGGTTCTTTGAGCATGGTTGCTCAGTGCACAACAAAGTTCACGCCATTAGGGAGGCAGCCAGCGAGACGAGGAGGGCGGCCCCTCAATGAACACATCGTCGCCTGGGGCCCTCCCTTGGGCAGCAAGAATAATCCTGGATATGAGGTACGACAGAAAGAGGTTGGCTGGGCTTTTACTGGACGATGGCAGGGCGGGCAGTCTCTATAAGAGGAAGAACCAAAAAAAAAAAAAAGAAGGTTGGCAGTTGGCCAGGGCAAGGTTGAAAACCCCTGCTTGATGACGCTATTTGGTAGGTGTGTTCTGGCGATCCCAGCCTGTTTCCCCAGGGTGTTGGGCGGAAGAGCTGTGTGCCACCCACGCTGCATCCCATTCTTGGCAGAATTACGATGATACCCTGACTGCAGTTTGAATGGGCTCCCCCAGCCATGAACCAGCGAGGGAGGGGGAGCCGAAGAAGACGCCGTGCAGGCAACCAGCCCTGCGTTGCCTTGAAGACTGCATAAATACTTCCGAAAACCACCCCTTCTCTTTTAGGGAACTTTTCTCCTTCCTTTCCTCCTCCCTCCCCCACTTCAACCTCAAAGGGTCGCCAAGTACAACAGAGTATCTACTGATCCTGACAATCGTTTCATCGGTGATATTTCTCAACGGGCCCTCGTCAATCTTTTTATTTTTCCTTGCGTTTTCGCATTGTTCACTCATTCGGTCCTTCTTTGACGCGGAAATTCTACTGTTTTCGCTCGTTTCGACCCCTGACTTGGTATAAGTCATCCGTGAAGGGACAAGAACGGGCTTCACGCGATCGCAACGGAAAAGTCGCCACGGCGAAGTTCTCTGCGTTCCGTTCGTTTTTGTCTTTCCGTCCTGTACGCCTAGAGCACGCGTGTTCTTCGGAAATCAGCTTTCAGGAGAAACGTTCGAAGCGAAACCACGAGCGAAGGGAGTTTCGAAGCCAGGTCAAGCCCAACACACCCGCCGGCGCAAAGCACAAGATCACCATGTTCAAGCGCTCGTTCAGGTCTCACTCGACCAGCCAGGCTGGTTCGACGACCATGGACTCGCAGTACAAGGTGGACAAGTCGGCGAGGCTGAAGCAGAAGGGCACAGCCACGGCGAGCTCCGTACGGGACCAAGCCAAGTTGTCGAAACTGCAGCGGTCGCTCACCGAACGCGAGGCCGCCTCGTCATCATCCACGCCACGCAGGGGTGATGCACATGCACAGGCGAACCTCGCCCCCTCACCGATCGTCACGCTCATGGTCGGAGGCGAAGGGCGACTGTTTGCGGCGCACGAGGATGTCCTCTGCCAGAGCCCTTTTTTCAAGCAGGCCCTGCGCGGTGGCTACCTCGAGCAGTCGTATGCGCAGTCCAGGAGAATCGCGCTCCCGGATGAGGAGCCAGAAGTCTTCTCGGCGGTCCTCGAGTACCTCTACAAGGGCGACTACTACCCTCGGCTGCTTCACAACAAGCACCGCAGCTCTTGGGAGCTCGAGGACTCCAGCAACACCACCACCACCGGCCGCACCTCGCGCCGAGGAGCCACACCAAACGCATCACCCAACATCGCCCACAATGAAAACCCCTACGGGGGTGGTCGCGCAGCCACGACGGGGTCTTCTGCCGCCAGCACCCCGCGCATGACCGCAGCTGCCGAGGCGACAATCTACCTGCCGAGCGCGGGCCACCACATCCTGCGGGATACGGTGGTGTACTGTGCTGCGGAGCGGTACGGCCTGGAGGAGCTGAAGCGGCTCGCGCTGCGGAAGCAGGGCCTCCAGACGGGCATCGACGTGGGCACCATCCTGCGCAGTGCCCAGTACTGCTACGCCCACACCCCAGACTCGGACAGCCGCCTGCGCGCCCACTACCTGGCGCTGATCATCCGGTGCCGCAAGACCTTCAAGCGCAGCGGCACCATGCAGGCCGAGATGGAGAAGGGAGGAGAGGGCTCCAAGCTGTACTTTGACCTCTTTGTCGCGCTGTGCAACCACCTCGACGATGTCGTCGAGGCGGGGAACAGGGGCAGCCCGAGGACTATCTAAACTCAGAGGCCACGCGTGAGTGAGGCCCTTGAGAGGGTAGTTCTTGTTTCCTTTTGGGCTTGCCAGCGTCAGATGACCCCAGATGGTCTCTGATCCCGCGGCGGGCGAGGTGGATCCAATTGTTATTTCCAATTTCCTCTCAACAGGCGTTCCGTCGGCAAATCAGACAAGACTGAGATTGATATACACCACCGAGAGAGTTCTCTTGAGATTCCACAGCTTTGGGAGAGACTGCGATCTTGAGGAACGGATACACGCTACTCGGTGGCATTGTTTTTGACTATGTTTTCGTTTTAGGGGAACCAAACCTGCTCTGCTCTGCTACGACTTGATTTCGTTTTCTTCAGTACTCGATCACGAAGCTCTCTTGTCGACCTTCCTTTGTTCGAAGGCGTTTCTGGATCCCAACCGTCCTTGCTTCCCCATGGCCAAAATTAATCATCATCAGCCTGGATCTCCATTGGGCCATTTGGGAGAATGCTAGATCTCACCTCTTGCTTTCTTCACTTCTTCACTGGAGTTTGGCCGAATGCACGTACCAGTTTTGATCTGATTTGCTTTTTGTGTCTGAGGGGGAGGGATCCCAAGGTGGAAGGGAACCGGACTTGCCTTTGGATGTTGGATCGTACCGGAGAGGATCAGAACGATGGAATGATCTTGGGTCAACGAGCTTTGCGGGTGGTTCGCCTGCGAGAACGGTCAAACATACCCTGAGTAGTCCGTTTCCTTTCGCTTTCATCCCCCCCCCTCTGCTTGTGTCTTTTGATGTCTCGCGTGTACTGTTTTTCCTTCTCTGCTGGCAATTGGAACACGGGGGTATTGGGATAAAGGATTCTGATTTTTCAATGACTTGACGCAATTGGTTTGATTGACTTCAAAACGGCGTTAAAGAAAGAGGGGAATCACAAGGCATGCGTCTTCAAGATGATTGTTCGCAACAGCTTTCTGCTCTTCAACACAACAAACACCACCCAACCATGATTCATCGCCATAACAACACCACACACATACACACACCTGGAGTTTGTGTCAACAGTTTTTTGAGGTTCTTTTTTCTCTCTCAACTCATTGATTTCGTTTGCTCCAAAAGGAGACGACTCCAGAATGACCACTACAACAACAACAACAACAAGGCGCACGCTCGACGCGTGACGCAATGCGCAGCACCGTCCTTTTTTCGTCTGCCGGCCTCAGCATCTCGACAAAACAAGCATTCTTTCTTTCCTGCCGCCAGGGCAAGTAAAAGTTACAAGAATGTTCCAAGCGAACCAACTTCCGACCTTGATACACTCCTTTATCTTTTCTTTCTTTTGTCAGATCCTCAGGGGGAGAAGGAGAGTTAAAAGAATAGGGTTGGGTGAGGAAGTGAGGAAGAAGGTCCGGGCAAGCAAAACTATTGTGGCCAACCCTCCCAGAGAGGGCAAGGTCTCAAAACACTTTATGAATTTGAGATGACTTATGGGGAGCAGAGACTTTTCTTTTTTTTTCTCTCTCAATTTCTGTGTGTATGTGTGTGTGTGTGGCCTGCATTACACTTCTATTCTTGGTCAGCCGCGTTGCTGGATGCAGATGTCTGGAGGCGTGCTCAGTGAGAGTCGTCAGGTACGCACACGCCTATGCGGGTGTGGACCTGACGGACTCGCTGACGAGGCTCTGGCGATACTGCTCATGTATGTATTGTTAGGCTTCGGGGGGGATACTGCTTGGTTGGTACCCACGCCCCTTGGATTTTCTTCTGCCTGGATAGCTAGCAACGTGCCCCACGTCTGTGAGGGCTAGGTAATGGGAGACTCGGCCATCTCCAAACTCTTCTGTTCTCTATTGCGCGTGTATGTATGTATCTATAAGTGACATGTCTCTTTCCCTTCCTTCTCGCCTCAAGGGACAGTATTCCAAAGCAATAGTATGTTCTTCATCCTCTCTTAAACCCATTTCACCTCAAACCCCTTAAACCGAGCCTCCAACTCCTCGCTCGTCTCCTTGTTCGGCCGACACGCATACGCCTCGACCTTGACCTCCCAGTCCTCGGCTCCACCACCGTGCCCAAACGGCCAGCACACCTCCCTCAGCGGGACCTTGTCCTCCTTGCCCTCGGCGACGACGACCTGGTACACCCACAAACTCCGCCCCAGCTCGTCCTTTCCACTCTCTACCGCGATCGTCACCCAATTGCCCTCCTCCCCTCTTGTCGTCGTCGTTGCCACCACAGGCGCGAGGCTCCAGTCTGACCAGGCATCGCACGCCACGGTGGCTGCTCGGGGGGTCCCATTGTAGTTCTCGACGCCGGCCTTGATCCACTTGGGTGGTGGTGCAGAGGCGGTGTCGGGAGCCTGGTCCGATGACGTTCCTGCTGCGCCGGTGCGGGGGCGGAGGGAGAGGAGAAGGCCGGCTTGGTCGTATTGGTTGAGGGTGGAGGGGAGGAGGAAGGAGACGCGGGCTGAGACGAAGGTGGATAGGGGCGAGGTGGATTTTGTGTTTTCTGGGGAAGAAGTGGGGGCTTTATTTGGGGGGACGAGAGAGGGAGAGGGTGGTTTGAAGGGTTAGCTGATGGGACTTTTTCTTGTCTTCTTGCTTTCTATTCTTTATCGAGGATGTTCAAAGTGTAATTTACCGTTAAAGACGTCTGTTGTGGGTGGTTTGCGCCACACGTCGGTGCCGGGGCTGGCTTTGATGGTGAAGGTGGATGTCATTGTGTATGTGTCGACAATAGACTGGTCTGTATAATTCCTGTGTTGCAGTGCCAATCAATGAAGACGATGGGAAGGGTGAGAAAGCATTTTAATGGCAAATTACAATACCAAAAGGCGGGGTAAAGTTCCAAGCCTGACAACAGGACACCTTTTCTGCCCGCCTCCGGCCCGGTGCCAGCACGAATTCTTGGTAATCGTCCAGGCATCATCCCTCGCTGTAATTCTCGGTCATTGGTCTTGACGGTTCTTTTCATGTTATGAACTTGTTTTAGTATCCCAAATATTTGCTGTTATTCAAGTCGGCTAGATTCTGTTCTCAATATATGGTAATAGAGTTCCAACGAGAGAAAAGTCGATACCGGAATCTGAGCAAAGAAATGCTCATATATTGGCGCCTCAGCCAGGCATCCACACCTTCAAAAGTGCTTACCCAACTGGTATTGGCTTCGCTTATGCGATTTTGTGTATTTTACATATATTTCCTTGATTATTATGACGTACTGCTCATGATTTACCAAAGGCTCCGGCTTATGCTCAGCTTGGCATCCACGTCTTCGAGTCATTAATTTATGTCTTCTGAAGTAGATGTGCCGGCGATTATATCAATTAAGAAAACATCTAGCGTTCATGACGTTCCAAGAAGGTTCTCGATTGTCTTGAACGTGTATTAGCCCATACTGACTACGAGAGTTGAAACAAAAGTAACATGCTCGCCTATCATAATAAACGCGTTTTCAAAACGTTCATAGGCGAGTCGGTCTGTATTCATATAATACATCCTCTAGCAAGACGCTCTACAAACTCCGAACTATTTATATTGCTTCTCCAGCCCTATACTAAAACTTCCCGTTGTGACCAACACTTCTCCAAGCTTGACTATGGCCAACTATCGCCCTCTCATTTATCTTCATCCAGACTCTGCCTCAATCTCTTCACTGCCTCCATACTCCACACAGCAGCTGGATGGCCCTCCCCCAGCGTCCCTCTCTGCCCTTCCCATCCCCTCTCATGCCACCGTAGCCCCTCCCTCAAATCCCCCATCATCTCACACGTAAGCCCCAGATCCCCCATCGCCCAGAGCGTATCGAAATGCCGCGCCCCAAGCGCCTCCTCCCGCCCGCGCACATGCTTCTCCAGCAGGTCCCGCGCCGTCTCCAGCTCGCCCGCGTCACGATGGCACTTGGCCAAGTCGCTCAGACTCCACAGCGTGAAAGGGTGCGCCGCGCCCAGCACCGTCGTGCGCGCCGCCAGGGCCTCGGCGTGTAAGGGTATGGCCTCGTCGGGCCGGCCTGCGCGGCGTAGACAGCGGGCCAGGGTGTTGATGGTCCAGATGACCTGTAGGTCTGTCGAGGGAAGGCCGGCTGCGTGGAGACCTGCTAGGGCGCGCTTGTGCATCGCCTCGGACTCGGCGACTTGGCCTAGATGGCGGTGTAGCCGGCCGAGCTCGTTCATGGTGTGGAGGCTGTCGAGGGCGTGGTTTGGGCCTGGCGTGTCTTGTGCTGCTGCTGCTGC